>CM060640.1:10708914-11096414 GCA_030578275.1 Meda fulgida | reverse complement strand
ATCAGGAATCTTATGAGAGAAGTGCCAGAAAAAAAGCTTAAATACCTACACATTTGATCAATGAAATACTGGAAATATATCAATAAAATAGTTCAAGACTATTTTACCCAATATTTGCATGTGTATTATTTGCAATATTTGCAATATATTCAGTGTAACACGTGTTGACTTCTGTTGTTTAAACCTGATATTACAGGCCGGGTTTGTCATGTTCAATAAAGTGGTGTACGAAACTACACTCACCTAAAGGATTATTAGGAGCACCTGTTCAATTTCTCATTAATGCAATTATCTAATCAACCAATCACATGGCAGTTGCTTCAATACATTTAGGGGTGTGGTCCTGGTCAAGACAATCTCCTGAACTCCAAACTGAATGTCGGAATGGGAAAGAAAGGTGATTTAAGCAATTTTGAGCGTGGCATGGTTGTTGGTGCCAGACGGGCCGGTCTGAGTATTTCACAATCTGCTCAGTTACTGGGATTTTCACGCACAACCATTTCTAGGGTTTACAAAGAATGGTGTGAAAAGGGAAAAACATCCAGTATGCGGCAGTCCTGCGGGCGAAAATGCCTTGTTGATGCTAGAGGTCAGAGGAGAATGGGCCGACTGATTCAAGCTGATAGAAGAGCAACTTTGACTGAAATAACCACTCGTTACAACCGAGGTATGCAGGAAAGCATGTGTGAAGCCACAACACGCACAACCTTGAGGCGGATGGGCTACAACAGCAGAAGACCTCACCGGGTACCACTTATCTCCACTACAAATAGGAAAAAGAGGTTACAATTTGCAAGAGCTCACCAAAATTGGACAGTTGAAGACTGGAAAAATGTTGCCTGGTCTGATGAGTCTCGATTTCTGTTGAGACATTCAGATGGTAGAGTCAGAATTTGGCGTAAACAAATTTCTGACCATGTCCATCCCTTTATGGCCACCATGTACCCATCCTCTGATGGCTACTTCCAGCAGGATAATGCACCATGTCACAAAGCTCGAATCTTTTCAAATTGGTTTCTTGAACATGACAATGAGTTCACTGTACTAAAATGGCCCCCACAGTCACCAGATCTCAACCCAATAGAGCATCTTTGGGATGTGGTGGAACGGGAGCTTCGTGCCCTGGATGTGCATCCCACAAATCTCCATCAACTGCAAGATGCTTTCCTATCAATATGGGCCAACATTTCTAAAGAATGCTTTCAGCACCTTGTTGAATCAATGCCACGTAGAATTAAGGCAGTTCTGAAGGCGAAAGAGGGTCAAACACAGTATTAGTATGGTGTTCCTAATAATCCTTTAGATGAGTGTATATTTGCGTTAAACCATTCTATTAATAGTACAGGATAGGATGAAACAGCGCTAACTTAGCAACATGCTAACTTCAATCTCTTGAAAACAATAACAAGTGCTGTTTGAGGCTCTATGATCTTATGTAGCCCCACCCTTTTCAGTGCTGCGCTTGTTGTGTTCTGTCTTCTGGTTTGTATTTCCACAGCAGGAAGGTAAGACCTTACAGGTTTATAAAATGAACCACTCATTTAAAATCTTGCTGCATGGTCTACTGACATTTGTAATGACATCTGCTTTAAAGAGTACATTAGCCCATGATAACTTTTGTTAATTCTACAATAAGTAAATCTACTTCATCAGCTAATTACTCTTCGACAGCGATGCCATAGAAATATACAGAGCTACCGCAAAAAACGGAAGTTCAAGACAATATTATAAAGATGGCTGTGCGCTTGTTTCTCTGATGCACAAGGTCTATAGTGTCACTTAGGAGGTTGTTTAGCTCCTCCTCAACCTAGTGAGCTGTCAGCAACTCCACACAACAAAAATTGCGCTCCTTGTGTGAAACAAAAGAGAGACTAACACCTGCTACACCTCCACAGTTGAATTCAGTAGTTTGACATGTTAGCTACACATTCATGACTGTTTTTAACAAAAAAAATTTAACAAGAGCACTTTGTAATAACATCAAATTAAAAGTTTTACTTAAAGGACATTTTAAATCATTATGTTCTAATAATATTTGATCAACCTTTAAAATTCACTTATTTTGATGTGTTGACTAACATACTAAAACACATGTAAAGTACTTGATCATAATTTTAACTGTAGTGTGTTATTTCATTTTTAAAGGTAATCTATTTTAAATATACTAAATTGCAACTATAATTGTAAATATATTTGTATTACAAATGTGTAATTACAAATATATTTAAATACACTGTAAAAAAAAGTTGCTGCCTTAGATTTTTAAGTACAATCAACTTGGATATAGGGGTGGGAGAAAAAAATCGATGCATCGTGATTCTCTCTCCAACTATTCTGGGTCTCAGAATCGATTCTGAGCTTAGTTTTTAACCAGATGTGCGATGACGCTGAGTTTGCTTTAGGAACACCCGTATTTTCCTTACAAATGCTCTACGAAGTCATCATTTATGTGGTTTGGAATGCGGTGCACTGCTTTCAATTTCAAATGCTGACGCGCGCTTTGTTTGTGTAGACTGCTCGCGCATGCGGCTGTTCGACTCCGTGTAAGTGGTTTAATGTAGGCCTACTTGTGCAAAATTAACGTAAACAAAGCCAGTTATGTCTTAAGGGTTTAAACGGACAGGACAAAAAACATTATTTCTTAGATTTCAAAAGATATCCGTGCGTGAATGCAGCTTAAACAATCTCCCGCAGTCTATGATTGGAGTAGATAAAGAATCGTTCTGGAATCGGATCGTGACTCCCAGAATCGGAATCGGATCGTGAGGTGACTAAAGATTCCCACCCCTAATGTTTAAATTGGCCTAATTTCATCTTAAATTACATCAAACTGACTTAAAATTAGTTGAATCTTGTATAAATTATTAAAATCTCTGAAAACTGCTTAACTTATTTTGATTAATTAAAGCAATGTAAAAACATATTGTCATAACTTATTGATCATATAATTTAACATTTTTGCAGTGTACATGACATACAATTTTCAATAGAAATGACATTAACTTATATTTAAGTTTACCACAAATGCTTGTCTGTATATTTAACAGAATATTTCAAATACTATTATGAAATTACATAAATATGTTGTTCAAAATGCAATATAATGTTCAGCTAATAACATTTTTTTTCTTTCTAATTTAAACATTACATTTTAATGTCTTTACAAATAACATGCAATTAAGTGTCTAAATACTATATTCAGTATATTCATCTAAAATTTATGCTATAATGTGAACTGGTACTTAATTCATGAGGGTGGGTCCATTTTATTAAACATAATTAGAGACTATATAAAAACAATGTATTGTTGATATTTAAAATTAGAATTTTAAATATTTTAATTTAAACGACAAAACCACATTACAACCTCACAATTTCTCACAAATCCATGATGAGTTTAATATTATGTGATGCATTCTGGGATTATTCCATCATAACGGATACATGTGAAACTGAAGTATCATGATAATGTCTACTTTTCTAGAGCAGCCTTCATTGGAAGTGCACTTTTGGTCCCTTAAATTCTATCTAGGTTGGGAGCTCACTCAGTTTTGGGAGAGAGCTTACATTTCTCTGTCTCTTTAAAAGGTTTGTTGAGGCATGAAATGTGTGGCAGGCGAAAGTAACCGCACACTTCCTTTACTGTCACATCCTATTTCAGAGCAACACTGAGCCTTAACCTCGTAAATAAAACAATCAATGAGTCTGTACCATGAGTCACTTGAGCGGAGACGAAAAGAATCTAACCGTGTCTAATGCCATTACAGCAGGTGATGTGAATTACTGAACGTTTTTGTATACATTTTAATAACTAGGTATGTCGTTTATGTGCTGATAATTATCATACTCAGGAGGAAGTCCCTTTGTAGGTGCATCTGACAGAGTCAAGGTGTCCTCTGGGTAACGTATACCTCTGGCAAGCCTTTAAGAATCTCCTCTATCCATCTGATGGAAATTTACTGACGGTATAAATCAATTGCATGTTTTCATCCTCCTGGGATTCATGATCACCATTAGATGCTTTAGCCCTTTTTTTCACTTATATATATCTATAAACCATAATCCATAATAATATTATTTAGGGATCAAGGTTCTGCTTTATGTACTGTTTATGTAATGTAAAGAAAGTAAAAGGGAGGTATAGAAAACAAGGGACAAAAAATACAGCCGCTTTAATTTTACTACGCTCAGCCACAAAATTGATGAACAATTGCTTAAGGGCCTCTCCAAGAACAAGAATAAGTATTTACTGACAATTCTCACCATGAGTCAATCAGTTAAACATACACTATTACACTTTAAGAGAATGAAATAAGATCCTGCCCTAAAAACCTGCCAAACAGTGAAATATTCCATTAGTGGAACAAGACAAGACTTGTTTCTGGCACAATCTCAAATATATATTTTTTTAAATAAAGGAGAAACAAACATAAACATAAAAATTGCTTTTATTAAAAAAAAAGTTTATTTGTCAAAAGCTGGCCACCATGAATTTCCACATACCACAGACTTCATGAATGTGAATCTATTCATCATTTTTTTAATTGTATCTGACACTGAAACAAGGCAATGACCCACAAACCTGCAGCTAATCTACAGAACAATGTCTGAAAAAGTAAAAATGAAGAGTTGACCAAGGACACGCAAATGCTGAGAAATGAACCCACTGGTATAGCTGTACTCTAAAAGAGGACTGCTCTTTTTTTTTTATAGTTTTCTGAAAGGAGGAATCAGTAAATGGTCCACCAAAAAGACTGACAGGAAACATATCTGCCAAGAAGTGATATTCTCCCAAAGGAAGGCACACCAGCTATTAAAGATCCAGGCATACTTATTTTTCCCACAGCAGATTATCACTTTATTTGGTTGGATAGGCGATTACAAGGAATGACAGTCATTTATTCAGTAAATTAATCACTTGTTTATGTGATCGTTAACATGCAGATTTCTTCAAGAGTTAGTCAAGCCCACAAGTAAACTTTAGTGCACAAAAATGGGGAGAATACATGATCTAGAGTCTAGACCACATACAAACAACAAAAAAGGACAAAGGAGTCGGACAAACTCAGACATCTCTACTCTCAGCACTAACTCATCATTTTCACCAATTCTGACAGGTAAGATGTTTGCTGGGGGGATACCAGCAACTTGTCAAGAAAAAAGTTGCAAGCAAGTACAAAACAAGACAGTGCCCACAGATAAAAACATTGTGAGGTTGAGGTGTGTGCACCATAAATGTAGGGGTTCGTTATGACCTTTGTGAGTTTGTGGGAGACAGATGAGTTCACAGAATGGGTAGAGGTGTGTTGGCCTACGGGTGGCCTAGTTTAGTCCAGTGCTGAGAGGAACTGGGACACTGGAATCTCCTTTGAAGCCCGAGGTAGAGTCAAGAGGTAACTGTAAAATCCGTAGAGTCGCTGGAATAGTGGAAGGTGCTGTTAAGTCGATCTTCCGACTGCATCCAAGAAAGGTACCGGGCTGCTACAATGAGCAAATGAGAGGAATTGAAAGATTGGGATCTCTTTTGTAGCCCTAGGTAGAGTCAAGAGGTAACTGGTAAGTGGAAGGTGCAGTCGAGTCAATCTTTTGAGTACATTGAAATGTGAAAAGTCTGCATAGCAAATATTGGAAACGAGTTGCTCACTTGTAAACACCCACTAAGAAATGTGTTCATTTTGGGTCAGGCGAAGTTGAAAGACTTTTATAAACCTGCTTTTGAACAATTCAAAGCAAAGTTGTGTTTACAAGGTGTTGGGCTTCTGCAAAGAGAGCTTACAGGGAACTGAGAGATTGGTATCTCTGTTGTAGCCTTAGGTGGAGTCAATAGGTAACTGTGAAACTCATTCAGAAGTTCTCTGGAATAATGGAAGGTCTCCGTAATCCAAATGTGAAGTTCTGCACAGCAAATAACAGAGACTGGCTTCACACTTGTAAACACCCTGGAGAAACGCATCCAGTCAGGGTCAGATGAACCTGAATCCAGCCCAATTACACAGGACCTCCTTAGAACCGATTCAGCACATTCTTAGAAATAAAGTTATCTTTACAACCTATCATTCAGCTACAATAAGCCCTAGACAAAGTCATAAGGTAACTATACAACTGTTCAGAAATTCAGAATTCATTCAGAAATCCCTGATATGGTGTTTCCCCAATCCTGACCCTAGAGGCGCACCAATGGTACACATATTCAAATTCTTCCTAATCAAACAGACCTGATTCAACTCATTGGCTGATTAGTAGAATGTTACTCTAAGACCTGAACTGGATGGGTCAGATAAGAGAACAGGAAAAGGGTTGGGAAACACTGGTCTATTTGGTCTGCCAAGTACATCCATGTGTGAAAAATCTGCACAGGAAACAGTTCCATTGTCTCTTCTTACTGTTGTCAGCACAGGTGGCATGAAGAATTAATAGGATTGAAGTGCTTCTTCATTTTAAATTCAATGAGTGGTTCTGCTGAATGTTCCAACCCCGAACCCCCTCAAAACATCGTCTTAAACCTAGTTTTTTGTGGAGTATGAGGAAACCGTACCGCCATGAAGCTGAGCGATGTCTTTCTAAAGTTCTTGAGGGGTTTGTCATGGTATCTGTGGACTTGTGGCAGACACAGGTGTGCATACGGGGCTGTGTGTTCCAGGTGGCCTAGTTAAGCCTGTATATTTGTGGAGGATGGGCAAGAAAAGTGAACTGTTATGAATAACTTACTGTACAACATATGTCCCCGTTGTTCACTTGCTGGTGCAATTGGGTTTGAAGTTTTCCAGCCTCGAATGTTTCGCCTATTGACTGTTCATGGTGGACCCATATTGCACATGTTTCTGTCAGTACACTGGGGAAAAAATTGGATCTGAAATGATAATTTATGTAGAGATTTTCTTTTATATTTAGTTTTACATTTTTCACATCACAAATAACAATCACAACATATATTTCCATCAAGAGGTGCATCAACGTTTGGTCAAGATCTTGTATTAATAATAAGAGTCAAGCACTCTGTTATGTCTCCTCCAGCACATCCCAAAGACTTTCAATGAATGCCATGATGTGCCCCACGCTGTCTCGTCGCTCAAATGTCTCTGGGCGCAATTGGATAGACCTAAAACCAATCAGAGCAATGAAGGAGATGACGCTTCAACGTCGCTGTGCTATCGTCACTGTGTAAAGGCCGCCTCAATGTTTGTGACTGCTGCCTCGATTTGGAAAAATTGGAAATGGGCTTGAATGGGCTCTTGGCCAGACGGACTTGCAGAACAGATCTCAAATTTGCTGGAAGTTCTTCAGGGTTTTTTGTTGCTTTTTTTGTTTTATTAAACTTACCCATATTCAAGTGTTGATTAAAAAGAATGCAAACTAGAATTAAATATTTTTTGGTTTTGATTTTTAAAGCAGAGGGTCTGTTATTTATTTTGATAAATTGCAAGTTCAGATATTTATACAACAAAATATTCTGGGGGCCATGAAAATTTTGTGAAAATTATGAAACATGCTGGCGCTGGCTTGCATGTTGTTTTTTAATGCTGGCGGAGAAAGAGTTAATAGAGTTATCATTCAAAGTAATATGGATTTTATCCCATTTTAGCACAACATCATCATTCAATGTTCATGGAAAAAAAAATCAAACTTTTTAATTGGATGTTCACCTAACATTTTTAAATATTACTACTTGTTTCAGAATGTTTAGAGAACATTCAAAAGTAACATTCCCATTATATTTTGAAGAGTGTTAAAAAGTAATGTTTCCTTAATGTTCACATAACCAAGAAAAACCAAGAGACATTTTGAATGCTCTGAGAACACATGTTTGTTAGCTGGTAACACTGTCAGTCAGACAGTATCTGTCTTCCTGTCTATAAGTAGTTATCTGCCAGAATAAGATACAAGGTGGACTAAACTATATGCCACTAGATCGGCAAGAAACAGCTAATCTACATTGAAGTGCTGGGTGATTAATGAATACAATCCACTGTTGAGGATATTGCCAGCCGGCGCATTTGTATCAACACATCACTCATCTTCCTTTCTCCCATCTTTTGTAATTTTTCTGCTTATCTTTCACAGCAATGTAGCACTAATTTTCTCATCTATGACTTCTTTCTGCTTTATCTTTCTTTTTTCATTCTTTTACTGGAATTGTTTATGTGACAAGAAGCAGAGGCCTAGCCACAGAAGGCTATCTTTACCCTGTCACACTTTTATAACAGTTAAGAGATAACCACAGTCTGGCTTCAGGCCAGTTAGCCATAGCGCAAAAAGGGGGCGAACAGCTATTATTTACGCTAACCGCTAGCTGACGCTGAGGAAGTGTCAAACCACACAGGAAGTGACATGTAAAAACTCCTTAAAAACATTGTCGGTTTCCAACACTGGTTAGCCGAAATTTCTAATGCACACTTGAAACAAAGAATCTTTATAGAACAAAACCCCAGCTAGCTGGATGCATAGATACTTTCTCATCTTGTCATATATTTCACTTAGTCTGACAGGCTTGATGGCGTAAATACATCACTGTGGGCTAAGATAAATGATGCTCTCACCTTATAAATAACAGGTGCGAGATTTAAACAATTTCAACCACCATGGTTTGTACTTCGTGCTTTTGGCTCATGTTCTATCACTTTCTAGTTTATTTTATACCACTTTATAACATTATGCTTTTTTACATTTTCAATTTGCTTTAGTGTGTAATGTCGATGTTTAAGCATGAAAAATGTCTGCAAATTTACAAAACACAAAGTCACTACAAAGGGAGTTATTCTCTTTATCAGCGCGCACTGTTTCTGTCTGGAATTTTCTTCTGGGAATGAACACGTCACAATATTCCTCATTTAAATAACTCCCGCCCAAGGTATATGCAAAATAAAGTGCCGAGGCCTAGTTGCATAAGTTAGTTAGTAGTGTGTTGAAACTCTTGGTTATGGTAAGAGTTTAATTTATATTTTTACATTTACATTTACAAAACACGCTCCACCAATCATAACACACTGGTCCAGCCCACCAATCAGAGCACACTGTGCTTTTCAGAAGGCGTGGCTTCATAGAGACAAAAACTAAACAGGGGTGCGTTTTTCGTACAACGACGTAACTCGTTGAAGAAATCAACTAGCTAGTCCCGAATTTGTAATGTGGCAAACTGGTCGTTCAACCACGTATGTTAATGATGTCACGCAGGTGGTGGAGTAATAACTAGTTTTAATGAATCTGTTTGAGATCAAATTAATGATGTTTTGCTATAAATTACAGACATGGCATCTGAGGACTATTTCTCATTTTTCTCAGTTATTGCTCGTTCTTACGTAGCACTTGCGCACTATTAAAAAACGGTCCTTTAAATCTCTTGACAACTGCAGTAATAGACGAAAATTACATTTGTATGTATTCTAAATAAAAGATACCGCTTGTACTGAATGGCAGCTTGCTTATTTGGCTCAAGATAATGATTTATTGAGTCCACATGTCATGAAAACTAGAAACTATGCTTCTAACCACAGGTCGAGAGTTGACGTTCCAAACAAACAACTTTGCGATGCTGTTTGTGAATGTTCGTTGGAACTATAGTATCGGGAAACACGACTCATTGAATGATGCTGATAATGACGGAACTTGCGACCATAGTTGGGTAACGATGCTTTCGGTAAACGCACCCCTGAGCGTTACTGACAGATTAGGAAGAGAGGTGCTGCAACAATGCGTGAAACGTGTTTTTAAACATTCAAGCATGAAAACCTGTTCTGGTAGACCCCAAAAACAAAATCAAGACTTTGATTTCCAAGACTTTTACTAGTGCACAAATGCATGTGTACTCAGCCTTAGACAGGTGTAACAATAAAGTTAGTTTACAAAAAGCAAACTGGCTTTTTATTATAAGTCTGGTATGTTGGCTGCCATACTCTTTGCTCTGTCTATAAAAGGCTTGTGATCATTAATTACAGAACATCTATTAAGAGACCAAAGATTAAAAGAACTTCTTCAGATCCCTGATAAAAGACACACAAAAGCAGACAAATGAAGAAACTAAATAAAGAAATAGATTATGGGTGGCCAGATGGACGAATGGACAAACAGACAGAGAGAATAACGGAAAGACAGACTTATAGTTGTACAAATAGACGTATGCATGAACAGATAAATGAATGGATTGTCTGCTACATCTTCGTTACATTGCCTCTCAACACAGCAATGCTTTTTCCTTCATTTAAAACAGGAAGATGAGAGACACGGATCCATTTGTACAGGCAAATAAATCAATCACAGACATCTGCAAAGCACAGAGGGATTATTGATGTCTGATTTTCAAATGTCAAATGCTTAGTCATGAACACCACTGATATCACTCCATTAGACAGAGATAGCTCTCTCACACACACTCACACCCCTCCTCCTTTTTATCTCTCACTTTCACTCTCTCTTATAAGATGCTTCTAGTTACCCAAGACATTCAATTACAAATGGGGATTTCAAGGCTTCAAACACAAGGCTGACCATTAGAGATGGGAGACTTATAGAATGTAATTATTCCAATTCCAGGTTAAATTCTGATTCCTTTTAATGATTTTGGTGTCTTAACGGTTTCATTAATGATTCTTTTAGTACTAGAAATGTTAAGAAAAAGAAATGTAAAACTAGTTTAGAAAAGTTTGGGAATTGGACTACACTGTTTACTGGTCAACACTGACCATGATGCATGTTTCTGATTCACTAAAAAGAACCAGGGAGCTTTGTTTCATTTTGGTAAAAAAACAAACAAACAAAAAAAACAGTTATTTGTTAACTGTTATTTGTTATGGTTAACAGTCATTTATTCACGAATTGGACTATATACGTTTTTGCTAAATGTTTTTGATTCACTGAAATGAGCCCTGTTCACACCTGGCATTAACCGTTTTTGGTAGATGAAGGAGACACATATCCATTTTAATCCGTCTCTTTTGTCCAGTTTCAACCACTTCTGTCCTGATTTCTTAGGGGAGGGTCTATGGGAGGGTAAATGTAAGGGATTTTTTATATCTTTCGATCTAATGGGCGAAATAAGCTCACGCAATTTACGTACAGTATAATACCAGGTGTAGGGCCTTGTATGTTTTTGATTCACTAAAAAGTGACAGCTAATAAGAGTCACTTGTTTGTGAATCTTACTTCATGTCTCTAGATTTGTCCCCGTCGGTGTAAGAATGACCATGCATGAACCGTTGATGTAACAAACATCTTTCGGTTCTAGTGTTTTTGAAGTCATGGAACCCGGTCTCATTCCAGACTCAATCCCATCTTGTTTGCCACATTGTCACAGAAAGTCCATTAAACTACGGCACAGCAGCTGGTCTGTTCCCAACAACGAGTCGCCCTGACCACTTTCTAATGGGTGGGTGGTCAAAAGTCAGTGACTCTGTGTAACTCCTGCAGGTCAAATGTCGTGCCCAGGCCAATAAACAACTAGAGAAGAGTTGTAATGCTCAGAAGAAATGGGAGCTAACCTCACAAAACAAATATCTGCATACCGGTTGGACAACTCAATCTACAGGAGAGGACAAAAAGAAAAGAAACACAACCTAATTTACTTGCTCCTTCATTGGCAATCCTGAGATGATAGAGAACATTTGGCAATAAGAAGTTGTCACCATCCATAATGAAGTACATACATTTGGATGTATGTAAATCATGATGCTTGATGAAGGCTTTTTAAATCCATCATTCCCCCACATCGTCCTGTTTGTCTTTGTTCCTGTCTGACCTCAATGCTCCAGGGGTCATGAACTCAAAAAGTGCAGCCTATTCTCCAGAGGCTCCAGTCTTTGAAAAGCCATTCAACCACAATCACACAAGTGACGAAAGACAGAGAAAACAATGTTTTGCCGGCAAAAAATAAGCTGATAGTCCTTGTGGAGTCAGATATCTAAACTAGGGCCTTCTGCACATAAACCCAAGAGAAGGAAACAGAAATGAAAGGTAATTATTTAGTTTGAAGGCATTTAATTTGTGGAAAGCACAGCATTCTGATTGAAAATGATAAACACATCAATATGAAAGAAAGGCTTTTTTTTTCATAAACACTTTTTGTTGCTCTGGTTGAAACTCTCATCATATCCTGATAGCAATCAATAATAGAAGTGGTCTAATTGTTTAAAAAAAAAACATTTATCTTCTGTGGAAGTCTCAGAACCAAAACATGTTCGTCCAATCATTGCATGCGGTCCTTATGCATTGATAGGATGTCCTACCTGTCTGTCGTGTCAATGTATTTTCATAATTCCACACACCTGCTCGCGCAGACATCACACGTCATCAGCGCTTTCCGTAGGGCTATCTAGAATTAGAGAGACGTCAGTCACCGAACGCCACAAACAAACTCCAGCCGCCTTTTACAGTTCCTCCTGAACTTAAAACAATGAGCTTATGCTCCGTTCATGCCATGTTGTAACCGTAATTACAAGATTTCAACCCGTGACATTCTACCTGGAGCTGTTCGCATCCTCAGAATTGTATTTATGCATTTCTGTCAACATTATCAACGGCGAAGTGAATCTGCAGCAGGTGGCACAAGTAAGAGCTCTGTAAGTTGTTTACATTCATTACTATTGTCATGTTATGTGCTTTGGGACATTATTAATTTATTAGGTAATTTAACTCTGTCTGTCGTGGCGCTTTGCAGACTCTGCTCTGGCTATATATATAGGCTATATAATATATTATTACATTACATTGCATAGGCCAAAACTAATGCACAATTTCCAAACCTTTTCCCACACCAGACTGGCTTCTTAGACATCCACATCCCAAGATATTCTATACTTCAAATCACCCACTTTTCCCTGTTACGTACTGATTTCACTACCCACAAAACCCTGTTCTTAGCCAGACTTATTTCTCATCATCACATCAAAAGGCAAGCTTCGAAGGTGGTGTCTGTTTGCCTGAAGCACCTGCCAAGAGAGATAAGGTGAAATTTACTGTAACTCATTCAAAGCTCCAAAGCCTTTGGGTGGCGGAGCAAACGCTGCTCTTCATGCGGTTCTTCTCTCGTCCTTCAACGGACCGATGAAACTGATGCCTGTAGCACTGTTACTGTAGGGGGGATACACACTTCACTGCAGTGGTTTATGTGTGGGATTTCATAGCATGTCACCAGTGTTAACTACAATGACAACAAAGCCTGGGTTTGAAGGAAACAGCAGAGTAAGGAATCGAAATAGGTGCAACGACATAGCCTAGTCTATATTAGTGGTGGCTTACAGACAGAAAGATAAATGGTCTATTAACAAAGACAAGTATTTTCCTGATTTAAAAGACCACATAAATGCAGATAATATGTGGAGAAATAAGAACAATTGAACATTTAAAAACATAAAAATATACATAGTGTGTATCATAAAATAAATAAGCACATAAACATTGTATTAATAATAAAACAATTTAATGAATTATATTACTTAATAAAAACAAGAATTTTTACATATATTATGTATTAAAAAATAAATAAATAGTTTTATTAATTAATATTATTAGTAATTAACACTCTTAACTATAAAATAATTTAATATATTACTAAAATAATAACGTAAGAATATTAAAATATACATTTATACTATGCATCATCATAATAATAATAATTAAAAAAGGTTTTAAATTATAAAATAATTGAATATGTATATAATAATAATTGAAGGTGCTTGCAGTGTCAAAACTCGCACTGGGCAGATGCTTAAAAAAGGTTATTTTTTAGCTTCATAAGGCAAACAGATAGTTTTAAAGTATATTTAGATAGCCAAATCTATTTTATTTGTGTTCCATGCAGAGATTTAATATATCTGCTCGCCACAATATATTTGAACTAAGTTCAATTTTTATTTATTTATTATATGTATAGTTATAACAAGATTTCCTATCATTGTTTAGATATTCGGCCAGGTTAGTCTTTTCCCGAAGAAAATCCAGGAAGTCGCGGCCCTCCAGACACAAACTGTTCCCACCGAGGTGAATTATCTGGATAGTTGGAGTTTGTCCCTGAGAGAGTGGCGGAGTCCTCTGCCGTCCCAGTCCCAGGTGATGTTGCAGCGAAGATCAAGGTTTCCGTCCAGGCGCTGCTCACAGTAACAGCATGTTACTTAAAGCTGCCGTCGGCAACATTTTTTTTTATCATATTCAGTGAAATCGACACTATAATCCGACAGAACAACATAAATAAAGTGGTTTTAGAAAAAAAAAACCCGAGCTTCTAACTCCACCTGGATTGTTATTTGTTTTGCAAAAATCCACCGCTCCCGGTTCATTGTGTCCAACCAGCGCAGGGGGGGGGGGGGGGGGGGGGTGAGATCTGACTGTCAATCACAGGTCGTGCACAAGCCACCCCTCACGCACGTTACAATCACATGCACACGCTTGAAGTCAGTAACGAAGAGTGATGGCGGAAAAGATTCCAATTCCTCAGTTAACCTCAAGAGATAGGAGGTCAAAAACAATATAGGAAAAGAGAACACCTGCTGAAAAGAAAGAAGTAAAGAAAGAAAGCGACCGTGCCCGTAATAAAACCAGGATCAACATTGGATCGGCATTTGAAAGGTGGAGAGATTTACGTGATTTAATTGGGTTCAAGCTGGTTGCAGAGCTTGCAACATTTCTTCTCGACAGGTAATTGTGCTTTATCAACCAGTTACTTTATTTCTTCGTGTTATGTTAGTAATCTAAGTATGTATGCCCAAATGTGTTGGTATGGATAGCTAACGTTAGCACTTATTGGGAAGGTTCGTGGTGCACATGCACTGACAAGCACGAACTCGAACGGTGTGAGGGTATTCGTTGATAGTGGGGGAGGGGCACGAGAGTTGTAAACATTCAAAATTTTGCCTAAGTCCACTCAATCTGCCAGACTTGCCGACTGCAGCTTTAAGAGAGTGTATTTTATCTCCCTCATCTGAAATAGAATTAGCAGCAGCAGCCTACAATAGTAAAGGCAAACATGTCAAAATAAGAGTCCCAGTGTGTTTCGGTCTTGTTAATAATTAAAAGTCACGCATTATGTGTAATGGACATTACTGATATTTTCGTTACACAATAAACTGTATAATTTAATTAAACTAATTTACTCTGTCACTCACATACTTTTTTACGTTAGGAAATTTACAACATATCTTTATGAAACATTATCTTCACTTAATATCCTAAAGATTTTTGGCATAAAAGAAAAATCGATAATTTTGACCCATACAATGTATTGTTGGCAATTGTGTTGTTGGCTATATACTTGTGACTGGTTTTGTAGTCCAGGGTCACAAATATATTCCTCTTAGTTTATACTTATTTTTACTCCAATTCAATGAAAGTCGATTATCATTGAACCGTCTTTTTAAGACCATCAATTCAATTTCCACTCTATTTAGAAGCTCTTCCAATTTTTTTAATAATTGTCATCAGCAAACAATACCATTTTTTTATATTTTAGACACTTAACAAATATTATATATATATACATACAAACAATATGGGGCCTAACACTGAACCTTGTGGAACCTTCGCTTCCTTAAGATATACAGATTTTTCCTCAAAAGTGCATCCCAGGCAGGGTGCAGCTCTCCTGTGCACAAATAAAGCTCAAACGGCCATAGAGGGGTCACAATTGGGAAGAAAAGACTATTGCATCTACCGTTTCATGCCGACTTTAAAGGCACATTACAAAAGAGTACAAAAAAGTGGAAAATGGTAATGAGAAACTATGAGGTGGAGGGGTTACTAAAATCATAAAAAATGTACAATATGACGGTTATGACCCCTTTAATGGAAAAAATGACAATACTACAAGAGCAGCTCTGAGCCCTTTCCGTGCACTGCTGCAGAACGCTCACAGCGCGACTCCTACAGCACTGTCATTAGTCTATCTGAGAACACGCCGCCAGGGCAATCTCTCTCCGCTCAGAACCCAATTAAAGCTCTCTGTATGTTTCTCACTCCCAGAGGCCTGTTTGGCAGATGGTACAACCCATCAATGGGCACAGCTGCAGCCCAGACCCTAACAAGCCTGGCATTAGTGCTGGTTTTACTGAGATCAGGGTGTTAGAGACCCTCATCTCCACCTCATTCTGGCCTGTCAGCCATGATTAACATTTGAGCGTAGATGTGTAATAAGGTCTATGTGCTCGTAAACACATTCAGATGTGTTTGAATGGACATATATATGGAAAAGGGTTTAGTGTGCCAGAGTCTCACAGCAGATTCAGGCCTTGGCAACCTGTGAAGTCAAGTCAAGTCATCTTTGTTTATATAGCGCGTTTAACAATGTAGATTGTTTCAAAGCAGCTTTACAGAGATAAACATATCATTTAATGTAACAGAGATTGTTTTGGCTTAATAGCGGTTCTTGAACATTTTAATTTTTCTGCTAAAGTTAGTTTTGATTGATTCACTTCCGTTGAAATTATCTTTTGTTATTAAATTAGGGGTCGCTAAGACAACACCGTTCTCTCTAAACAGACTTTAAATACAAACCTGTGATAAACGCTGATGGCGTTCACATGTGCATTAAGAATTGATTCTATAGTTATTTGCGTTTGAATATATGTGCGCAGGTTTGTAATTCCCTACAAACCATGCCTAAACAAACTACTTGTCTTGCCTATATATTTTGATACAGAATTTTATTTTATCACTTCGGGGTAGGTATGCAAATCAAATTTCCCCACAACCCTTTATCTGTAGAGTGGTAAAGGGATCCTCCATAGGGAGAGGCTAGTTGGCACTTCAGCACTGCATTGTCATCGGGTCCAGGCGAAGGTCCTAGTCAGATCTGGATTCGGCCTGGATCCGGCAGGCTGCGGGAAAACCTCGGGATGAACAAAGACACTAAAATTAGCATAGATGCCATTCTTCTTATGATGTAACGAGTACATCAGGATTTAAGGGAAGTGTTCCCAGTTCCGGCTGACCTAATCTATGCAGCCTAACATTGAGTTATAGAAGTCTATAATGTATTATGTGTATGCTAGGTCAAAGAGATGTGTCTTTAATCTAGCTTTGAACTGACAGAGTGCGTTTGCATCCCGGACAATGGTAGGAAGACTGTTCCAAAGTTTTGGTGCTAAAAAGGAAAAGGATCTACCGCCAGCAGTCGGTTTTGATATTCTAGGTATTATTATGGCTGGAATTTTGAGATCGCAATAGAGGTGAAGGACTATTATGCGTTAAGAGCTTGCTCAAGTACTGGGGAGCTAAACCATTTAGTGCTTTGTAAGCAATCAACAATATTTTAAAATTCATACGATGTTTAATAGGGAGCCAATGCCGTGTTGACAGAACCTTGGTCAAGCTAATATGGTCATGCTTCCTGGTTCTGGTAAGAACTCGAGCTGCTGCGTTTTGAACTAGCTGTAGTTTGTTTATTAAGCATGTAGGGCAACCACCCAGTAGAGCATTACAATAATCTAGCCTTGATGTCATGAACGCATTAACTAATTGTTCTGCATTTGTCAATGAGAGCATATGGTGTAATTTAGATATATTTTTAAGATGGAAAAATGCGGTTTTAAAGAAAGATTGCTATCAAAGAGCACACCCAGGTTCCTAACCGACGGCGAAGACTTAAAAGAGCAGCCTTCAAGTGTTAGACAGTGTTCTAGGTTATTACGTGTGGAAGTTTTTTGTCCAATAATTAGAATCTCTGTTTTTTGATAATTTAGTAGTAAGAAATTACTAGTCATCCTATTTTTTATATCAGCTATGCATTTCGTTAATTTTGTGAATTGGTAAGTGTCGTTAGGTTTTGAAGAAATATACAGCTGAGTATCATCGGCATAACAGTGAAAGCTAATGCCATGTTTCATAATGATATCTCCTAATGGTAGCATGTACAGAGTGAACAGCATCGGTCCTAGTACTGAGCCTTGTGGTACGCCATACTGAACTTGTGATCGATAAGACAACTCTTCTTGGGCTGTCAACTTTAGTCGTTTAGTCGAATAATCGGTCGATGCCGTCTTGGTCGACTGACATTCTCATTGGTCGACCAGGTGCATTTTTTTTCTTCAATAGAAAGAAATTTTCATTGATTTACTCCTTGATATTTATTCCTTTATAACCAGTTATATATTACTGTATTCTAAATTTAATCAGCCTATGTTTTATCCCCAACTTTAAATGCTTTAATTTAGGCTATTTTGTAACAGCGCCACAGTTTAGCCAGCGCACCAAGTAGAACACTCGGGAACCGCCCCTGTGGCTGCACTGCTGCTTCGCGCTCAGTAAGGAATATAGGTAGTTTTGCTGTATTCATTTAGTTATGGTGTGTTCACGCCGAACGCAAATTTAATTATCTGCGCGAGTAGATTACATACAAAGTCAACGCAAAGACGGGTGACGCGAATGACGCGAATTGGGCGACGCGTTTGCCGCGAACGTCTTCCGCGCAAGTTGAAAAATTTGAACTCGAGCCGAAGATTCGCATGACGCTTTGTTGCACCAGCCAATCAACGAAGAGCTAATTGATACGTCCGGTCTATCACTGTTGTCAAATAGCGCTGGAAGCGGCTGTCATCCAGGCGCAGTTCCTGGAGAAGACGGTGAAAGTCACCGAGTTGAATGCGCCTCTGATGGTGCGGTGAATCTAGACACGTCGGCGTTTGGCTTTCCTACGTATTTGGGACTTCCACAACAAGTACAGAGCAGCAATATCTTTAATTTCAGACATGATGGAAACGTATGCCAGAAAGAAATTGTGTTGTTGTTTTTTTATTCGTGAGTAACGCGGACGCGGGAATGGGTTCAAAATGTTCAAGCGTCTAACTAGACGCGATAGACGCTCTTCGCTTTCGATGTGAACACACCATTAGAACGCTACTTGTTTTGGCTTAAGTCGACAAAATGTCCAAGAAATCTAAATCTTTTGTCTGGCTACATTTTACAAAAAAAGACAAGACTGTGGAGTGCAAGCTATGCGGCCCAAAGCTAACTTACCATAGCTCAACGACCAATATGGCCAAACATATTTCTTATGTTTTTGGTTTTATTTGTACACTTGACGCGTTTGAAAATAGCCTAAATAATGTAACAAAACGAAAATAAACCTATATGCCTTCCTACTATACAGCCTCTTATTATTAGGATAGTTTTTTAGGCTATTTGTTTTTTTGTGTGTTTGTTTTAAAATGCCTAGATCGGCTGGACAAAAGTTAACCCATAGCTTTGAAAGTAAAGAAGAATATACAGCCTGTAGAAACGAGAGCTTTTGTTAGGATTTTTCATTATTTGGCAGTTGTATATTTTCTGCAGCGTGTAATAAATGTTAAATCAAAATGCAAAACATCGCGTCTTTTTTTTTTTTTTAGTCGACTGATTGTTGCGCAGGACAGGACTTTGGTCGACTAAGGATTTCTTTGGTTGACTACAGCCCTAAACTCTTCATTTACTGCTACAAACTGATAACGGTCAGATAAGTATGATTTAAACCATGCTAGTGCAATTCCACTAATGCCAACATAATTTTCTATTTGAAAGAATGTTGTGGTCAATAGTGTCAAATGCAGCACTACGATCGAGTAACACTAATAGAGAGATACAACCACGATTGGATGATAAGATGAGATGAGAGCTTTCTCTGTACTATGGTACGGTCTAAATCCAGACTGAAAATCCTCGCAGATATCATTTCTTTCAAGAAAGGAACACAGTTGTGAGGATACAGCTTTTTCTAATATCTTTGACAGAAAAGGCAGATTCGAGATCGGCCTGTAATTGACTAATTTTGTATGATCAACTTGCGTTTTTTTAACAAGCAGTTTAATCATAGCCAGCGTAAAGTTGTCGATTTAGATGAGTTAACGAATTTGCTAAATTCTTCCTCTCCTATAGCAACAAATGAATAAAAAATTTCCTCAGGGGACTACAATGCACTCCCTAATGCGATACTGTAGTAGACGGTTGCATAGTTAAAATTTTCTCCCTGATATTATCGATCTTATAAGTGAAGAAGTTCATAAAGTTATTACTGCTTGGAAACTTCTCTTTTTCGTTAGTTTAGCCACTGTTTCAAATAAATACCTAGGATTATGTTTCATTTCTTCTAATAGGGTTGAATAATAAGCAGATCTAGCAGCTTTTAAAGCCGCTCTGTAAGCAATCGAGCTCTCCTTCCATGAAATACGAAATACCTCTAGTTTTGTTTTCTTCCAGTTGCGCTCCATTTTTCTGGCTGCTCTCTTAAGGGCCTGCGTGTGCTCGTTGTAGCACGGCGTTGGACTATTTTCTTTAATCTTCGCAACTGCGTCTAAAGTGCTGGAAAAGAGAGAGTTCAAAGTTTCTGTTGCAATATCAAGTTCTTCTAAGCTATCCTGGATGCTGAGATGATGAAACTGATTAGGAAAATCATTAATAAAGCAATCTTTAGTGGCAGAAGTTATAGGTCTAACATATTTATAACACGGAGTCGGCTTTCCAGCCTTGGCTAAATGTAATTTACATGAGACTAGATAATGGTCTGAGATATCATCGCTCTGCTGCAGAATTTCAACGGCATCAACATCTATTCCATGTGATAATATTAGATCTAGAGTATGATTACGACCATGAGTAGGTCCTGACACGTGTTGTCTAACTCCAATTGAGTTTACAATGTCTTTAAAAGCCAATCCCAATGCATCTTATTTATTATCTACATGTATATTAAAATCACCAACAATTAGTATTTTATCTGCAGCCAATACTAACTCTGATAGAAAGTCCGCAAATTCTTTGATAAAATCTTTATGGTGCCCTGTTGGCCTGTATACAGTAGCCAGCAGAAATCTCAAATGTGATTTATCGTTTACACTATATATTTTTACATTAAGGACCAACACTTCAAAAGAAGTATATTTAAAACTAGATTTCTTAGTGGTTTTGAAAATATTACTATAAATTACAGCAACTCCTCCCCCTTTGCGTTTCATACGAGGTTCATGTTTATAACTGTAATCTTGTGGGGTTGACTCACATGGAGGTGACCTGTCCAGAGGATTAGAAGCTCCATCCAGCACGATTCCCTCCGATCACGCATGATCCGTCTGCTGCCCCTCCATCCCGATCAAGACCCTTCCACACACCCTTGTCCTTTCACCTCAGACGTTTGATCGCCTGATCTTTGTTAATAAAGTCAGTCATGTTGCTAATAAAGCGTGTCTGTTAGTGAGGCTGATTTTTCAACAATAAGCAAATCTTCCACCAGTTATTAAACAGCTCTCTGGAATACTCGATTCTGATTGGTCAGTCATGGCATTCTGTTACATATTTTTGTATGATAACACTAAATTCTAAAATTGAATAAAACATAATAGATTATTATATTATACATTATTATTATATAAAAAAAACATAAAAAATGTAATTCAAACCCTAATCAATAGTTCATCAAATAAAAATGTATTATAAATAATTTTTTGAATTAAAATATAAAATAATTGTAAACTGAATGTATTCTAAATAAATGCAATACATGTTATTAAAAAAAAATATATATATATATATATATATTTATATATATTTGTGTGTGTGTGTGTGTGTGTGTGTGTGTGTGTGTGTGTGTGTGTGTGTGTGTGTGTGTGTGTGTGTGTGTGTGCGCTAAAGTCAAACCCCCTGTTCAATATTCTGTTTCACTTGGAAATACATCACAACACAAAGTCTGAACATTCAGTCCCGTCAATCATCATTACGAGCATAAAATATAAGCAGCAGACACTGTCATCCTCTCATTGACAAATTCTTCCAGCAGCCCTCCTCCCCCCTCCGCCTCCTCCTCCTCCTCCGCCTCCTCCTCCCCCCCCCCTCCTCCTCCTCCTCTTCCCCCTCCTCCCTCCTCCTCCTCTTCCCCCTCCTCCCTCCTCCCTCCTCCTCCTCCTCCTCTTCCCCCTCCTCCCTCCTCCTCCTCCTCCTTCCTCCTCCTCCTCCTCCTCCTCCTCCCTCTTCCTCCCCCTCCTCCCTCCCCCTCCCTCCCTCCCTCCTCCTCCTCCTCCCCATCCTCCTCCTCCCTCCCCTCCTCCTCCTCCCCCTCCTCCTCCTCCTCCCTCCTCCTCCTCCCTCCTCCTCCTCCTCTTTCCCTCCCCCTTCCTCCTCTTCCCCCCCTCCTCCTCCTCGCCCCTCCTCCTCACCCCTCCTCCTCCTCTCTTTCCATCTATGCGCAGTAACTGTTATAGGGCTTTTTTAACTCTGAGCTCCAGCCGAGCCTCTGGTTCGAGCCTGAGCAGCAAGCCAAGTTAGTTTACTATTAAACTTTAAGACTGAATGGGCAGGTGAACTTGTGAATCTATATTAATCAAATATGGTGAATCTAGATATAGAGACTTTCCCAGTGAAATTTGAATTGGCCTACTTGTAAATGTCAGCTGTTTTTGGGGTGGGCTAGTTCAGGAACTGCTATGTGGAGAGGGGCTTTAGCAACAATATCCATCGCCCATTCCCTCCAGCCATCTGTGCCTGCATCTGAGCCCGGGCTGACAGGCTTCACACTTACTGAGTGTGAAATTAGCATTTGTGTGTACTGTGTGTGTGTGTATGTGTATGTGAAAAACACTGAGGGTGGAGGGAGTTTGATTAAATCGGTGTGGTACTTGTGTGTTCTCAGTGGTGTCGTGACTGTGTGAGTGTGTGTTGGGTCCCTGTGGAAGGCACAGGTGTTCGGGTCGACTCTCTGTGGCCTTGAGAGCGTTCGAAGGGAATCCGATCTGTGATGGTCCTCCCCTGAATTATGCTAATTAACCTTCGCCCCCAGAACATCACTCTCCGGTATCAGGGTGAGTTGTTCACTTCAACAAATGGCCGTAATTGAGCATTGAACTTCGCTCAGCAGTTTGTGCAACCTGACCCTTTAACTGTGACCTCTGGTTTTGTGACCACGCTGACATCTGCCTTCAGTTGGGAATTAATCACGGGTTACGTTCGGAACGGAATGCTAGCTCACTGCTTACTGTGGTATATACACTGAATACTGTATTGTTTTTGTTATTTGAAGTATGTAAATGTAATGTTAAATTTAGTTGTTGAAGTACTAAAATAACTAAAATTAAAAAACTGAAATGAAAATGAATTAAAGCTAAAAATGTTTTTAAAAAGTAATAAAATGAATAAAAAAATACAAGAAATTAAAGCCCACTGGGTCACTCTGACCACTGGGCCATCTCTTACACCAACATTCTCAAAACTTTAATATAAAAATGCTAAACATTAAGGTACATTTAGGACATTAGGTATAAACATTAAGGTCATATTTACCTTTGCGTGAAAATTCTCCAGGCAAAATACAGTCATTTCAACAGGAATCCTCACAATGTGGAATTTTGTGCACACAGATTTCTCAAAGTTTGTTAAACTTTGAATATGCAAATTCACCTTGTTGACTATTATAAAGCTGATAAGTTTGCAAGTGGCCTCTGAGTAAACAGTGCATAAATATTAGTTCCCTTGCGAGGGAACTCAACGCTGCGTCAGATGCTGACTCTATGACACCGCTGTCTGAGCCACGTGTAAATTCACGCCAATACTATTGGCCGACACAGTGCAATGACGACAAACCAAGTGTATAAAAAGGATGCCCGCAAACACGTCATCAGCTTCATTATCTTCAGGAAGCTGCTCGTGTGTGTGCTGTGCAAAAAGCAGCAGTGTGATTGTGTAAAAAGAAAGCAGTGTGTATGAAGAAAAAGAAAAAAGGTGAGCAAACAATTTTTAAAAAATGTGTCCCTCCTTGCCCAGGTTATATTATGCCTGGCGATGGACATGAGTTGTGTGTGATTTGTTTGGGAGCAGAACATGCGTGTTCATCCCTCGAGAGGACTAGATGCGTTTAGTGTGGCTCTGTCCGAAAGTGTAGGCAGCTGACTTGTTGCCTCATTGTCTTATCACTTTTCTGGCAATGTTTGTGCACGAAGGTACCTCACAAAGCTGATTTCTGAGGTATTTCTGAGGCATCTTGGCTGGTGGGCAAATCGTATGTGGCGGTAGTTCAGGCTTGTGGTGGCTTTCACACCATGACGGTGCTACAGGCCTACCAGGCTGACCTACTCAAAGACCTGGACCAGGGTGAGGGCCCTCTGCGCCACTAAGCAGGCGGCTTTCGACACTCCCACTCCCTCTCCTGGAACAAGTTCTTGGAGAGAACAGCAGAAGGTGAGTAGGCTGCTCGAGCCCCTTCTCTGAGGAGTAGAGGGAAGAGATGCTGTGCTGGGAGAAAGCCGGAATCAGACCTGAGGACCGTAATTTCGGCAAGAAGGAAGGGAAAGATAGGCGACTTGTGCTCTCGCCCTTCTGTTTCCCTTCCTGGTTTCTTTAGTCTGCTTCAGGTCTTGGTGCTCTCTGGTGGGTATCCAGTGAGGTGGAGCTGACAGGTGAATAGACAGACATGTTACCTGTCGCCCTCCTAATATTTCAAGGAGTAGGGGTTAGGGGCTTATGCTCCCTGGGGGTATCTTTTTTAGCCTTCTCCATCTGGCGGGGTATTGAACCCCCTTGGGTTGAGGTTCCCCTGGCAGGAGCTGTCATGAGTAGAGCTTGACAGTTGAGATTGAGTAGGGGACTTTCCATAAGTAGGATTATGCTCTTGGTATACAGGTTGGCCCTGTCTTGACAGGGTCCTCAAAGGTTGGACTCATTCTCTGTTGCCTCCCCAGATCAATAGTCTGGAAGTTGGGAATTTACCCTTCGGTACGCTCCTCCCTTAGGCTTGTGCTCAGGTCCGGGATTATATGTGAAGTTGTTGCATGCCACTCTGTATTATCTATCGCCTGGTTCGGCTGATGGATGTGGTTCTATGGACTTAACTGAGGCTATGGCTATACTTTCCACTGTTAGCTCTGCTCTTAGGGACTCTGGGCTATCCTGTAGCTGTGGCTCAGACTGATCCCCATTTCAGAAACGATTTCCTAACACCTGTAGCACTGATCTTGCTGGAATCAGGAACATGATTTCATGGGATGTGCCCGCTTAGTTGCTGATGCATTAGGTTGCTCCAAGTCAGGGCTGTTGAACCCTTCAATGCCTAGGCCTGACAGGGTTGTGCTTAGTGTCTTTCTCAGCAATGCAGGCATTGGTCAGCATGGTGTAGTGGGTGTTAACGTCCCTATAGCGCCAGCAACTGACGCAGCATCCCTCAAAAGGGAAAGCTTTTCGTTCCCTTCTCATGGAAGTGGGGTCTCTTACATAACCCTAAGATGTTTTTAAATTGTTTAAGGACATCGATTTACTCAACTGGTTTGAGTTACCTTAACCTGTTAGGTTTTTTAGGTCAACCAGTTAAGATCAGAAATCTCTTTACAATGTGTTCAAAAGTCATAAGAAAGAGTCCCCCATATACACACATATTTGTGCACACAGTAGTACAATTCCATTTGATTGAACTTTATTAAGCAATTGAAGCAGGTAGAAAAAGAAAGGCAAGAAGCAGCTGAGGCTCTGTCATTTTTTATTTGACTTAATTTATCTCAGGAGGGTTTACTATGCGGCTGCGTGTTAGAAAGAAAGCGTATGCGATAAGAATGCTACAATTCAATTATTAAGACCATGGATTAAGAACACATTTTGTATGTATTTTAAATTTGAAAGTAAAGTAAATAAAAAAAATCACAATCTGTGTGGCCCTGTCATTGCTTTTCTTTTATGATGCAGCAGGGCATTTCAAATGACTGATTATTGTCAGCGAAGTCCACTTGAATGGATATCCCGTGCTCAGGGAGTAGAGAGCAGTCAACACTGCGTAAGGACCCTGTAAATCGGGACGCACCTTAGGACTGAGCAAATGAAATCGGGGCATCTTAGAATGGCAAACAAGGAAAAGGATTGTAAACGATGACAAAAATAAAATAAATAATAATCTGGTTGCACTTTATTTTACAGTGCGTTCACTTATGTGTACTTACGGTGTACTTACCTAGTAGTGGGTAATATAAGATAACTACATGGGATAAGGTTAGGTTTATGGGTAGGTTCAGGGTTCCTCAGAAAGCAACATAGTGTCGGCCCACATCTGGTATGCTTGGAATCCACATTGTACCTAGTTATTACCCAGTTATTGTAATTACTATAAGTATGTACATGGGGAACAGGACTGTGGAATAATGTGCTACCAATAATCATTAATACAGGTCTATATATTAAATGTTCCATAAAGGTTTCATCAAACAGATTCAACTGTAAGTTTGTGAGTATTATTCAAGGATTCATTAAATAAAACAGCTCACGGCTGTCAATTCTTTGTGAATTAGACATGATCAAAACATTTCTATGGCCAAGAAAAAACATGAGAGTAGTGAGAGTTTAGAAAACGTTACTGGAATATAAAATTGGCAGGTCAGGAGTATCAGAAAGCAGTTTTAGTGTGCATGTGTCAAACACATTCATGCTGGCTTAATAAATGTAGAGCACTTTGAAAGACTAGAACACTTGACTATCCTCAAGATGTAAAAGCTGGTGGGAAGAAACAAAGCTTTACAGTAAGGCATCTGACTCAGCGAAAGCTGAGAACTCTCTAAATATCTATGTGGTGTAAAAATGTATTGGATTTATGTTAGCATTGATCATTTTGTTATAAGAATGTCATCAGAATAATCCGAATAATCAGAATGTTATAAAATATATATATTTGTGGTAAAGTAAAAAAAAAAAAGAAAAAAAAAGGTACTAACATCCCATCATGAGATCACGGTCCACAAGTCTCGTAAGAAAGACTCCAGCTCAGCTAACAGCTCATCCGTCAGCATCTCCAGCTGATTTCTATTAGGAGTAACCATTAGCCCTCTCAGTTCAGCCTTTTACTGCAGGATTAAGTGAGTGCCAGTGAGATGTTATGTCAAAACCAATCTCACAACAGCCTCAAGAAATACTTTGTTGTTAGTTTGTGTTAGCATTGTGCTCTAGAATACAAAAGAGAGAGCCTCTTGAAAAGAGACTACAATTGTTTCCACATTTTCAGGACCCACTTTGTTAAACACTTAGGTCAATTCACTCTGCCTTTCATAGGATTCATAAAACCCAACTGCAGCACCAAGGGGTTATTTAGCATTATTTTACACTGAAACAGTGTGTGGGGTATTTGCACATCATTTTGCTTACATTTTGATCTATGAAACAAAATGAGTAATGTTTGCCGTTATTGCAATTGAACTAATAACATAAACTATATAAAATTCAAACAAGTCTAAACTTTATTAGTCTATCCCTGCTGAAAAACTCAGCATTGTTGGTCACCAGCATAAGCAATGCTTTGCATGCTAGGACCAGTATGGGAACCAGCCTAATGCTTTGCATTCTGGGACCAGTATGGGATGCAAGTTACTGATTTGTTGGTCCCCAGCATGTAAAACAGGAGTGCTGGTGGTTTTGCTTGAGAACATGACTATGCTGGTCCACCGGCTAGACCACGTAAACCAGGACCAACATAGAATTCATGCTGGTTTGTACTGGATTATTCAGCAGGGATATGTGCGAACTAGTGGTAGGAAAACTGATTCATTTCACCAATCAGTTTATTTGAAATGAACAATATAACAGATCTTAAAGTCATGATGAAATCAAAATTGACAATTCATGGGGAATTGATTGGATGGTCTGCTATTGGTGGATCTCATGTGAGGGACAGGTTGATCCCGCCCTCACACCAGTAAACACATTATCAGATAAGATAAGAGATGCCGTTGCAAGAGGGAGGGGAATTTATTTTGATTAAAGATTATATTAGGGCAACTGAATTTAAAAATAAATTGTATGCACAGATAAATCATTATTATAAATACTGCAATATTCCAAAAGAAAATTGTGACTGTAAAGTCCAACTTAAATGCCTTGAAACGTGCAGCGTAATTCAATTTCAGTGCTGACAGACAGGACTGACCAGGTTACTTTTGATATGAAACAAAGTCTCAACTTTCAAATTTGGTCATTTTTTAAAGACATTTAAACAATAAATACCATTTTGTGGCTCTTTAATGTGTCTAACAGATGGCTGTACAGCCTCAGTTAAAGCTGCTCATGAACCGATCATCTCTTCCTTAATTCATAGCATCAAATAAACATGAATGAACATACGAAGCAATGTTGTTTTACGTCAGTACACCGTTTTTCAAGTTCAAATCCACCGACGTTAATCTACTAATTCTCTTGACAGCTTTGTTGAACAAAAATGGCGGATTATGATTGGTCAGATAGCCTGTCAATCAAAGCCTGCGAAGGGTCAATTTCCACTGAAACAGGAAGACAGGGCAGTACATATCAAGCAGCTCCTCCCCTTTTTAAAATAGCCAATAGCGCTTCATTTATATCACAGCTCGGCCAGAGTCGTTGAGCTCGGTAAAGCTGCAGTTTCCTCCTAATCTCTAACCGTTTCTCTTTCTATTCTCCCCCATATCAGTTTAAAAATATAGCATTCTGAGCAGAATTCAAATGGGTCCGATATGTTTTCCGGTATGCACGGACTCGCACATCTTCAGCATCTATTAATGATGTAGCTGTAGATTCTAGAGCTGTAGATTCTAGAGAATTTGATTGGACAGAAAATCTGATGAGAAGCTGAAGTGCAGAGTGATGTCATCAAAATCACTGATCCATATTAGTGAGTGAGAGAATGTAAGTTTTGAATGCTTATATCTTCTAAATGCGAATTTTTCATTGTTTTGGAGGACACTACACTGTAAAAAAAAATTCTGTTCAATTTACGGTAAAATACCGGCACCATGTGGTTGCCAGAAATTTACCGTATAAAATATGGTAGCAACATATTAGGTTTTACAGACTTAACTTAAAATTTACAGTAATAAACCGTATTTCATTATCTGATATAATGTTAATTTAACGATCTATTGAAGTATTAATATTGTTTTGTACCATTGTAATTCACTGACAACCAACAATTACAGCAGCGATGAGAGTCACATGATCAATCAAAGCTCATCACAAACAGCTCTTTCACAAGGAAGTTTATCCTAATATATAGAAGCTACAAAGTGTGATTCACACAAACATTAAACACCATCAGGATAACGCATGAAATTTTAAAAATGCAATAAACATGAATGTGGCGAGGGGGGCGTGGTTTCGCGAAGTCTGTAGCGGGAGAGGAGTCAGCGAGCCGCGCGGTGAGTAAGTGGGTCAAGTGCAGATGACGAACACCTGTGTTTGATTGCAGTAATTGGCGTGGAGACTGCATATAAGCTGCCGGCTGAGAGAGAGAAGAGAGAGAGAGCTGGGACTAGCACGAGACACGGAGAAAGCCTGCCGAGTATTGTGTGTGAACGTTACATGTGTAGTTTATTTTGCTGTGGGATACAGCGGCCGCGCCCGAGCGCACCTTTTTGTTTTCAGTCTGTTTTTGTGAATAAAGTGCGAGTCCCAATTTCGCCGACCCCGTCTTCTTCTTCCACCACCCACTCTGAGCTCACGCCTTGTTACACTGGTGCCGAAACCCGGGAAGAAGAAGACTGCCGCCGCCATGCAGACCCCGCCGGGAACGCCATTTGCGGATCTCATCCAGACGCTTCACCGGGAGCAACATCACGCCCTGCTGGCCGTAAAAGAGGAGCAGGATCAGCGGTTCCAGTTGCTGCTCCAAGGCCAGCAAGAAGACCGCGAGCTGTTCCGGAGCTGGCTCGACCGGGAGGTTCGGGCCGTCCCCGAACCAGCTACGGCCTCGGCCCCGCCCCTGCCTCTCAACAAAATGGGTCCCCAGGACGATCCGGAGGCGTTCCTGGACTTATTTGAGAGGTCGGCCGAGGCCCGGGGATGGCCCCAGTCGGACTGGCCCATGCGGCTCATCCCTTTGCTTTCGGGTGAGTCCCAGATTGCCGCCCACCAGCTGCCAGTCCAGAACCTCCTGGTCTACTAAGATCTGAGGCGCGCCATACTGCAGCGGGTCGGCCGGACCCCCGAGCAACACCATCAGCAGTTCAGGTCCTTGTGCCTGGAGGAGTCTGGCCGACCCTTCCGTGCTGGCGCAACAGCTCCGGGACTCCTGCCGCAGATGGCTGATGGCCGACGGAGGCGACGTCGAGGATATCATCAGCAAGGTGGTACTGGAGCAATTCACCACCAAGCTGCCCAAGAAAACCGCTCAGTGGGTCCAGTGCTTCCGCCCGACGTCGCTGGACCAGGCCATCCACCTGGCGGAAGATCACATGGTGGCGTGCTCAGGGGTCGGCGAACCCCTTCCATCAGCCTTTCTCTCTCCTTCTCTCTCTCTCTCTACTCCTTCTCTCCCCAAACCTGTGCCCCTTCCCAGGTCTCGCGGGGGGCTGGTGCCCCGGCCGGCGCCAAGGTGGAGGACAGGGACTCCGGCGGAGCCCGTCCCTGCATCCCGGGCCCCACCCAGGGGGCCCGCCACGTCCGACCACCCCGTCCCGAGTCCGGCAGCCCTGCACTCTCCACGGCAATTCCTTGACCCGCTTCCTGCCACTGGAGCGGCGGGGAGGCCTGGGCCGGCCTGTTGGCGCTGCGGGGACCCGGGACATTTTATAGATCGGTGTCCGGTGATGGAGGTGGGGACGCTGATCCGGGTTCCTGACGCGCCGCAGGCCGCCGCCTGTTCCAGATACCAGTGAGTATCAAGGGGGGTACTTATCAGGCTTTGGTGGATTCAGGCTGTAACCAAACCTCTATTCATCAAAGTCTGATACAACCGGGGGCATTGGATAACAGCCGCATGGTTAAGGTGCGGTGTGTGCACGGGGTGGTGGTGAGATATCCGATAATGCCGGTGGTAATTCAATTTAGGGGGCAAAAGCATAGTGTGGAGGTGGCCGTTAACCCGCACCTCCGCCATCCGCTCATTTTGGGGACGAATTGGCCTGCCTTTAATGAATTATTGGGGTCGTTATCAGCGGGTGCCTCTTGGGGGAAAAAAAACAAGGGAAAGACAGCGGTCGTTCAGGTGGGGGATGCTGAGCCGGGACCACTGGGTCCTGCTGCAGGGGAACAGAGGGCTCTGGCGAAAACGGTTCTCTCAGAGCGCGATGATTTTCCCCTGGAGCAGTCCCAGGACGCGTCTTTAAAACACGCCTTTAATCAGGTCCGCTCTATCGACGACCAGCTGCTCCACCCAGACCAACCGCTCTCTTATCCCTATTTTGCTGTATTAAAAGATAGGTTGTATCGGGTGACCCAAGACACCCAGACAAAGGAAGATACAACTCAGTTGTTGGTTCCTAAAAGACGCCGGAAAATGCTTTTTCAGGCGGCTCACTGTAACCCAATGGCCGGGCATTTAGGTCAGGCGGCGACACTAAACCGTCTCATGGCCCGGTTCTTCTGGCCGGGCATTCACGAGAACGTGCGCAGGTGGTGCGCGTCTTGTCGTGAATGTCAGTTGGTGAATCCACCGGCCAATCCAAAAGCACCATTGTGCCCCCTCCCGTTAATGCAGGTCCCCTTCGAACGGATTGGTATGGACCTCATCGGGCCATTAGAGCGGTCAGCACGAGGGCACCGCTTTGCGTTGGTTCTGGTGGACTACGCAACGCGATACCCGGAAGCAGTCCCGCTTCGTAACATTTCGGCTAAAAGTGTTGCGAGCGCGCTCTTCTTGTTAATCTCCCGAGTGGGAATCCCCAAAGAGATTCTCACTGATCAGGGCACGGCGTTTATGTCACGAACGATTCGCGAGCTCTACGAATTGTTGGGCATTAAATCGATTCGCACTAGCGTCTACCACCCACAGACGGACGGTTTAGTGGAACGATTTAATCGCACTTTGAAATCCATGATTCGTAAGTTCGTTCACGAGGACGCCAAAAATGGGATAAATGGCTAGAACCCCTCTTGTTTGCTGTACGCGAGGTCCCCCAAGCCTCCACGGGGTTTTCCCCCTTCGAGCTCCTCTACGGACGGCAGCCCCGCGGGGTGCTTGACGTTCTTAGAGAGACTTGGGAGGACGGACCGTCCGCTGCTAAGAACGAAATTCAGTATGTCCTGGACCTGAGAACAAAGCTCCACACTTTGGGGCGGCTATCAATGGAGAATTTGTTACAGGCCCAGGGCAGACAGAGTCAGCTATACAACAGGGGGACTAGACTCCGCCAATTTGCACCGGGAGATAAAGTACTTGTATTACTCCCTACTTCCAGCTCTAAATTACTCGCAAAGTGGCAAGGGCCCTTTGAGGTCACACGGCGAGTTAATGATCTCAACTATGAGGTAGCCCGTACAGACAGGGGAGGAGCACATCAAGTTTATCACCTCAACCTCCTCAAAAAGTGGGTTGAGGCGGAGTCAGTGATGCTGGCGACGGTGGTGAGCGGAGAGGAGGATCTCGGGCCTGAGGCGAGTTCAAAATCGCAATCTCTCGCGCTGGCTCTTGGTGGAGATCACCTCTCGCCCTCCCAGCTCACTGACGTGAAAAATGTACAAGCTGATTTTGCGGATGTGTTTTCTCCCCTGCCTGGCCGGACGAACCTCATTCAGCACCACGTTGAGACCGAACCTGGGGTAGTGGTACGCTGCCGCCCGTATCGTTTGCCTGAACATAAGAAAAGGTGGTTCAGAGTGAATTAGAGGCTATGTTGGAAATGGGGGTAATAGAAGAGTGAAGCAGCGACTGGGCGAGCCCGATAGTCTTAGTTCCTAAAACTGACGGCTCGGTCCGTTTCTGTGTAGACTATAGGAAGGTGAACGCGGTGTCTAAGTTTGATGCTTATCCAATGCCGAGGGTTGACGAATTGCTTGATCGGCTGGGTACTGCTCGTTTTTATTCGACATTGGACTTAACGAAGGGTTATTGGCAGATCCCCTTGGCTCCAATGTCCAAGTTAAAAACAGCTTTCACAACGCCGTTTGGATTACACCAATTTGTCACCCTTCCTTTCGGGTTGTTCGGGGCTCCAGCGACCTTCCAGCATCTGATGGACAAGATTCTCCGGCCGCATGCTGCATATGCCGCTGCCTACTTGGATGATATTATCATCTATAGTACCGATTGGCAGCGTCATATGCAGCATTTGCGGGCTGTCCTGAAGACGCTGAGAAGGGCGGGGCTCACGGCCAACCCAAAGAAGTGTGCAATTGGGCGTGTGGAGGTAAGGTATCTGGGTTTCCACTTGGGTCACGGACAGGTGCGTCCCCAAATTGATAAGACGGCAGCAGTTGCGACCTGTCCGAGACCCAAGACCAAGACGGAGGTTAGACAGTTCCTGGGGCTAGCGGGATATTACAGGAGGTTTGTGCCTAATTATTCGGATCTCGCTAGCCCGCTGACTGATTTAACTAAAAAGGAAGGGCCAGATACGGTTCAGTGGTCGGAGCAGTGTCAGCAGGCCTTTACCCAGATAAAGGCTGCTCTGTGTGGCGGCCCGCTTTTGCATGCTCCTGATTTCTCTCTCCCTTTTATCCTACAGACGGATGCGTCGGACAGGGGGCTGGGCGCTGTCCTGTCCCAGGAGGTGGAGGGTGTAGAGCGGCCGGTGCTGTACATCAGTCGTAAGCTCTCGAAGAGAGAGACGATGTACAGCACCATTGAGAAAGAGTGTTTGGCCATCAGGTGGGCTGTTCTCACCCTCCGCTACTACCTCCTGGGGCGGGAGTTCACCCTCTGTTCGGACCACGCTCCCCTGCAGTGGCTCCACCGCATGAAGGATACCAACGCGCGGATCACCCATTGGTATCTAGCTTTACAGCCTTTTAAGTTCCAGGTGATCCACAGGCCGGGTGCACAAATGGTTGTGGCTGACTTCCTCTCCAGGAGGGGGGGGGGGAGGCTGCAGGCCGGACGGCTCCCCAGCCTGAGACGGGCGGTGGGGGTATGTGGCGAGGGGGGCGTGGTTTCGCGAAGTCTGTAGCGGGAGAGGAGTCAGCGAGCCGCGCGGTGAGTAAGTGGGTCAAGTGCAGATGACGAACACCTGTGTTTGATTGCAGTAATTGGCGTGGAGACTGCATATAAGCTGCCGGCTGAGAGAGAGAAGAGAGAGAGAGCTGGGACTCGCACGGAGAAAGCCTGCCGAGTATTGTGTGTGAACGTTACATGTGTAGTTTATTTTGCTGTGTGATACAGCGGCCGCGCCCGAGCGCACCTTTTTGTTTTCAGTCTGTTTTTGTGAATAAAGTGCGAGTCCCAATTTCGCCGACCCCGTCTTCTTCTTCCACCACCCACTCTGAGCTCACGCCTTGTTACAATTAATTTAACAACATTAAATGTAACATAAAAGCCTAATGTACATAAGTGATTAGAAAAAAACTAAGAAAACTATGAAGAAACATACACTCTGAGAAACGCCTGTAAAACTATGGCCCAATGTACTTTGTTAATATGAAGACATTTTCTGTACTGATTTTGTACGGGTATTTTACCTGTATTTTGAATTATGCATTGCAGTGTTTTTTTTAGGCTTGAAAGAAATGTCTGTAAAACTTAATGGAAAATTTTCTGCCAGGACATTATCAATTATTATCCCATACAGTGTGTGTTTTAAAAATTATATTTAAACATTATATAATATTAATACAATATAATCATAATGTTATAATTTTTGGCTTGATAACATTTATCAGGGAAAAATGAAGTGTTACACATTTAAGAGTTGATATATTGATACTGTACATGAAGGATTTTGAATGTTTCACAGAGTTCTGATTGATGATGAATCGATTCTTCTTTTGAATCGATTCTTTTTATTGATTTGACAGAATAATTTGTGAATCGCTCGACTGTGAGAGTTTGGCAATAAAAACTATAAGGATGACATGTTGAAATTACAAACAACCACGTTTTTTGGCTTTTAGTATGAATATGTTAACCTTACAGTTATCTATAAGCTAAAATAAATTATGAATTGTCCATGTCACTCACATCTTTTTTATAGCACCTAAGTTGCTGACAGGTATTTGGTACTCTGGATCCATGTTCTGACACATATTCGCCTCTGATAATTGTGTCCAGTCTTCAGCCACTAGTCAAACATCTGTGTTTCCTGTTCTAATAGGCTCTTGTGGCCTCAGGTTTGTACTCCTGTCCAGGTGTCATTAGTGCACAGCAGTGAAGATGGGCTGAACTTGAGGCTAATTGGTGTTAATTCACCATCTGTTGAACAGAAGCTCTCTGGCCTGAGGAAACATCAACATCATGGTTCATAGGAAAATGTATAATAATAATAATAATAATAATAAAACATATATATATATATATATATATATATATATATATAGTGTGTAACATCTAAATTAGCTTTGTTCAAGTCAAAATTAGCATTACTGAATCAGCTTAAATACATTAATTTTAAGAAGTACAATTAATTTGAATCCTTTTTTTATTTTACTATTTTATTTTATTTTAATCTATTGTTTTGCAGTCATCATTCCTATATAGGTTTATGTTCAGTTTGGTTGTGTTTTAGTTTGGTTTGCCCTGTCTGCCTTCCGTTTCCTTGGTTACGGTGTCAGAAATATTATTTAATATCACTGAATCAACCAAAATATATTAATTTAAACCAAACAAAATGTATTTCTATGGGTTAAATCAGGTAGAAATAGTCCATATTATATTTTATTACATTATATTAAACATTCTATATTTTAAATATCAAAAAATTACAGTCACAAAAATTATCTCACATTGTAAAATTCAAAATATGCTTAATTTTCAATAAGCAAAATATAATTGCTTTTTTTCTTCAGATTTCAGGTTGAAAAATGACCTGGAAATGTTCTTGACAGGTTTTGTGATTTTCAAAACAGAACAAAGAACGCAATGATACAACAACATAGCGTGAGGCAGGACAGGGTGTCCAACATGAAATATTCAGGACAATATTCAGCATGACATAAACATGAGTCATTACAAGATTCAACCTGATTTGCACAATATGTATGCGCCTATACACAAAGTACACACATCACAATATGACAGTACATAAAGTATGCGAAGGACTTTTTCTTTTACAGGTCCATATGGTCCACGGCTGTCTTGTAAACAGTTCTGAGCGCACACAGTGACCATTAGTCTGATGTAGTGGGAGTAAACATGACAGCTGTTGGACAGTCCCTGAGAACATAAACATGACAGCTGTCACACAGTGCTGGAGAGAGCTGGTAAAATGTACAGTAGGTGTAATAAAGTGATTAGTGTGATGGCCACTGTTTGTAATGATAAAACTACAGGTCAAATCCAGATTCAAATGGCGACTTTGATCTCTGGGAGAGGTCTTGGATCATTCGGATGGCCTTATGGATCCTGCGTTTTTGTTGTCTATTGTCTACTGAAGAGATGAACGGTCTGAGACTCCATATGCATTATGGATGAATCTCACGAAAACACAAGAACATCTCTGAGACATAATTCACCCCTAAATCAAAAGAAAAAGAAAAAAGAAAGATTAAGAAAATAAAGCTTATCAGAACCATTAAGAATTTACTTAATGTGAAATTATTTTGACAACAATAAAAAATATTTCCTCAAATTTTATTACAGTAACATTTCTCAAAGTTTTACTTTTTAGTCTTCTTTGTCTTCTTCTATTCCCCACTGATGATTCTTGTCAGATTGATGTGTTTTTAATGTTTATTTTCATTAATAATAGTCTAAATACCCAACAGTTCAGATATTCTGATTTATAATAATAATATAATAATGTTTATTATATTACTGATTATTATAATTTATATATATATATATATATATATAACATATATAACATATTCTTTTTAATTAGCATAAATTATGAGTTTTGTTTTGTGTGTTATTGATTTTTTTGATTTGACTGGGAATGTGATTTATTGATTTAAGTAATGTGATTTCTTATTTCTACTTTTTAATTTTTTGTACTAATCAAATAGAATTGATAGTAAAATATTTAAATAATCATTATAATAAATATTTTTAATGATTAGAAAGCTTAACATTCACTATTAATAATTTACCACTATATATATATATATATATATATATGGCTGAGGACTGAAAATGGAGTGGCACAACCAAGAGCCTCCGTGACGACCCGCAGAGATGGAAGTGGGGATCCAGAAGGCTGTGGACGAGCTGGTGTGGCCGAGGGCAGAGGTGGAGCCTGAGGGAGGGCGGAGCTTGCAGAAGGGGTGGAGTGCCGGAGAGAAGAGGATGGCCTGCAAGTCCACAGCGGAGGCGTGGTGACGTCCGACCCAGGTGGAGCCGACGGTCCGAGGGAGCCCGGCGAGGCCGAATGGCTGATGGTCAACGTTGGAGTCGAGGGTGGAAGGAGCGTGGGCGCTGGAGCCGGGTCGAGGTGGAACAGCGCGCAGCGAGGCTGGAGGAGCCCAGGAGGAGAAGGCTCCCAGAAGGTCCACGATGTAACCACGCTACTGAGAGGAGGATGGGGTGACACAGAGGGATTGATGGGGGGAGATGATGACTCGGTGGCAGGCTTGGCTGAGGACTTTAAATGGAGAGTGAGCAAAAAATAGAGCATTTCTGATGGCAGTATGTAGAGGTGGTGGGAGAGGGAGGCTGGGTGAGGATAACAGGGCTGACGAAGAAGATTCAGAGGAGTTCAAGGGACACAGGGAATTAGACTCTCCACACTCATATAAACTGTCCAACAGGTCCAGCTGGTGCTCGCTCTCAGTGGCGGGAGGGTGGGCAGGGCTCGCTTCCATCCCCTCGAACTCGATGAGGACTCCCACAGCGATGGGTGTTGTTGTCAGCTCATGCCCCTGGTCAGACTCTCCGTGGTGCTTCGACTCCAGGGCAATGGTGTGCTCTGCCCTCCGATTCTCGGGCACAGGCTCAATCATCATGGCAGGGGGAAGCCTCCAGCCTGCGGGGGCTCATTCGTCGTCGATCGGGGTGGTGACGGGCTGGGCTCTGGGTCTGGCCATGTTCTGGATCGGGGCTGTACGCTCTCCAGACACCTCACAACGGCTTCCCTCCAACTCAGTCCGGTGGTGTCTGGAAGGTTGATGGGTTTGTGGAAGTTCGCCCCGATCCAGAACAGGGTCTTTATTGTCTCGCCGTCGAGCAGGCTAGTCAGTGCAAGACGACAGAAGTTCGTAGAGAATCTCAAAAAATCAGTGCTCTCCTGAGCAACAGAATAACCATTTTGGTTCGTCTGGTCATCTGAAACAGTGTGGTGTACTCATGAACAGGCTGAAGACTCAGAAGATCAAATCCAAACAACACTTTAATAGCAACACTCAAGAATCAGTAACAGACAGGGTGTAGGTTTAACACGGTGTAGGTATTACGGTGACCGGACAAGGAGTACAGGAGAAGGAACAACTTAAAGCTGCAGTCCGCAGTTTTTCCTCTTTGTCGCATCTCTGTTCGAAATCTGCAATTGCAGTTATTCACAGAATTATCAACTTTAAGTGAGTTGTGCCTCGACACGGCACTGTGCGGATGAATCCAATGTTTTGAGGAGAATGTGTGGCTGTCTGTCACCGCGCCGGTGTGGATACTGTCATTCGCAATCACAGATTCTACTTTTTGGAAGTATGACCAACATAATGATTTTCACCGAAAAATGTCTTCTGAACAAGTAACATCCACTTTAGTTCTGACCCACTGAGGGGAAAAAAGCATTGCAGTAAATCGCGCTGATTAAATCTAAAGATCGCTTTTCATATCACGTCAAACCATGCAAATTATACTTTGTTCTCAAATTGTTAATGTTAACAACATCAGCATTGTGTGACTACATTTAATGCCCTTAAGATATTTATCCTTGTTTTCGCATGGGCCGGTTGCAGTCTCTTTTTCCAAACTCTCAGTCCAAAGTCTTTTGCATTTTACACCGGGTGAGTCTCCAGCTGTCACTGCGATTGTCGTTTGAACCTTTCTGGATCCGCCATCAAATGAATAAGTTTAATTATATCAAGTGCTGTGAGAAAAGGCTATAAACCTCCACCTCCAACGTCCTCACACTCAACATAGCCTACTAGCCGAGACTCTTCTTTATGTGTGACAATGACGCAAAGACATGCTCGAATTTCCCGCGGAAATCCACCAGTACCACTGGAGTTAAAAACATTATTACAAGCTAACTGTTTTGAATTGAGCTAAGGCAAGCAGATAGGTTTGAACACTGTCTGGATATGTACTTGCTCAAAAAAATATTTTGGATGATTTTTAAGGGGTTAACCCAAAAAAGCTATGGACTGCAGCTTTAAGTAGTGAACACAACTAGGATAATTACTACACAGATATGAACTAATAATGATGGTTACCAAGGAGACAAAAGAGTGGCGGGAAACTGAACAAACAAACGTGACCGATGAAAACACACTGAAAGTCCATGTGACAATATATATACCAATATTTTTACATTAGGGTTTTCTGCTGTATACCCTTTTTTTTTACATAATTAGTACAAATAATGGACAATTTCAGGTTAGTTTAATTTTTGCATTATACAATAATTTTATTATTATATTTTTAGTTTTCATTTTAATTCTAGTTTTAGTTTTAGTAATTTTATGTTCTGTTGTAATTTTATTAGTTTTTTTCACAATTCTAAATATATATATAGTACTAAATAATATCAGTAAGTTATTTTTTTTTAAATGTAAAAACTCATTTTAATTATTTTCCCAAACAAAATTACATATTTTTATTTAGTTTGCTTTTCATCTAATACTTATATTTTAGTGTATTTTAGCTCTATTTCAGTTAACAAAATGTTTTTTAAAAGTTAATGATAACAATACTGCAAGCTTGCAGTTCAGAGCAGGTTCGGATAAGCATCTCGAGTGTCCTACACTGCAGCGTATCACCTGTTCTCATAACAGCTGTCAGATTAGCAGGTAAAGCACTAAAGTCATCACAGAGCTGCCGGAGAATCCTACACCCGTCACCAGAAGGGTCAAGGGTCATATTGCTGCTATTCTTAGAGCCACTATTCATATTCTACTTGTTGTTTTATGCATTTGAATACTGAAAATACATGTCTACATTTTCTGTGACAAGTTTTTGCCTGGCTTTGGACAATTGTATGTCAGATTACGTAGGGTTCCACATGACTTTGAGTATCATTCAGTGCATTACACAATGAAGTTTAATCATTTTTAGAAAAATTATATATATATTTTAAATGTGCTTCATATAGTACATTACTCAAAAAATAATAAAATTAATATAATAATGTAATAAATAACATAAAATAATACCCTATAATACTTAATATGATTGACTGACTACATAATTACAAAGTTACACAATGAAAGTCACTTTAAATACTGGTGATAATGAGGCGCACACAGCTGAACCAAATGACAAATCATCGGTTTGGATAACTGGCATGAAACATGAATCCAGGATATCCTCTCGTAGCATCCAGGATCTTTCGTCTGGTCTGTAACCCTTCCATTCAATCAGGTTTTAGATTCGGTAGCCCCGCCACCTGGAGTCCAGGATGGTACGAATGATGTAGATTAGGCCCATATCGCATTGCACTGGACGAGGCACTTCAGCTGCACCAGACCCTGTGGATGAAGAAACAAGAGAATCATGATGAGGTTTGAGGAGGGAAACATGGAAGGTAGGTTCAGTTCTTTATTGGGAAAGTAGGTTTAACCGGTAAGTAACATTGTTAATTTGTCTCTGGATGGTCCAATGTAGCGGGGACTTGCGTCAGGGCAGCCGGAGGCGGATCCATGTCTCTGATAGAGAGCTAGACCTTCTGTCCTGGATGGACAGTAAGAGTGGAAGTTCTGCGGATGTCGGCCTAGCTCTTTTTTCTCCGAACAGCCCTCTGTACAGGATGTGAGCCGAGTCCCATACTCTTTCGCTTTCTTGCAACTTCTGAAGGCCCACCTGAGCAGGGAAACTGGGGCGAATGGTAACCCAGTGTGCACTGGAGATTTGTGCAGACACGGCCCACGGTAGGTATTTGTTCCAGCTGTGGGGATGATTGTGGCAGTATAACCTCAGGTAGCGTCCAATCTCTTGAATCTTGCGATCAGTTTGCCCATTCGATTGTGGATGGTACCCAGAAGATAAACTCACCTAGGAGTTGAAAGAATGCTTTCCAGACTCGGGAAATGAACTGTGATCTTCGACCTGACACAATGTCCTCAGGTAAACCAAAGTTACGAAACACGTGGTGGAACAAGGCTTCAGCTGTTCCTTGAGGGGAACAAGTCGACAAGCCTTTGAGAATCGGTCCACAGCTACTTGCAAGTGTATGAGTCTGAAGGAGGTAAGTCTGTGATTAAATCAACTCCTAGCTGGGACCAAGGTCTTTGAGGAATGGGCAATGGTAACAATTTGCCCTAGGGTAAGTGGTGTGCTGATTTGGAGATTTCGTCCTGGGTTATGCTGGGCCACCAGTAATGGTTGCGGATGAGCGAGAGGGTTTGCTGGCTGCCTTGTTGCCATGATCCCTGAGATGATTGAACTCGATGAGAGGTAGACGTAAGACGAGGGAAATCAGATGAACCCCTCAGGACCTCCCGGCGGAGCTGGCTCAACCTGTGTAGCTTCTGCCATCTGTTCATCGAGGGTCCACTGAATAGCACCAATGATAGTGGCTGGAGGGAGTATTGTCTCAGGTTGGTCAGGAGGCAAGTCTGGGGCCTAAATGTTCGTCTGTCCTGGCCTGTAATGTGTGAAGAATAAAGCCTGTCGAGGATCGAGTCTTCTGGCTTCTCGCTGGAACTCTAGATTACGATGGTCAGCGATTATCTCAAACGGATGTTTAGTTCAGCCCACTATCTCCACTCTCAGCCCATGCATCCACTTTGACGATGAATGGTAGGTCAGGATTTGGATGAGCGAGAGTGGGAGCGTGACAGAATGCTTCCTTCAGATGTTTGAAGGCCTCCGTGGCAGATGGACCCCAGGACAGAGACTTGGGCCGGTTACGAAGAAGGAAGGTTAGTTGAAAGGTAATCTTTCTGAAATTGGAAATGAACTTGCGGTATAAATTGGCACACCCAAGAAATCGCTGTAGTTCCTTGATGGATGTGGGAAGTGGCAAAATTTTAACCGCTTACTTTCCCCTGGTGCATGGTGACACAAAATTCTTCAATGACATCCTAGGAATTTTATAGAGGGATAATGAAATGATTATTTCTCTAGTAGAGTTGGTGTTCCCGTAGTTTCTGAAAGACCAGCGTAACGTGATGGCGATGATCAGCCCGGTTCCGGGAGTATATCAGGATGCCGTCGATGTAGATTATGACAAAATTATGGAGAAACTCCTGGGACACCTCATTCATCAATCCCTGGAATATAGAGGGTGAGTTGGACAGCACGTACGGCCTAACCTGATATCTATAGTGGCCTGATGGTGTAATGAAAGCAGTCTTCCATTCATCATCCCTCCGTATCCGAATGAGCCGCTACGCAGGCCCAAGTTAGTGAACACTCCTCACTGTTCAAGGGCGGCAGGGACCATTTATAGATCGGTAGTCGATGCAGGGCCTCAAGCCTCCAGTAAGAAGAAGCTAGAAGCGGAAGGTGAGATGGAGGGATATATGAAGTCTTGACGAAGAGCCTCCTCGATGAGACCAGACAAACTGATGATGGCATGGGTGAGTATCTATAGGAGTATGTATAGGAATGGTGAAAGTGGTTACAGGACAGTATTCTCCTGAGAGTGAACGAGTGGGTGGAGTTGTAGGGTCATAATTGTAGTAGTAGTAAGTGTAGTTAAATTGTATATATTATTTTATTTTTTATAAATAATAATAATATTAAGAATTAAGTTTATATTTTCCGTACATTATTTTATTATTAATTAAAATAATAAAATCTGTAAATTAATTACAATTACTAATCTCATTTTAATGACAAAAAACTCTAATAATTAATTGTATCCCAAATTTTGATGCAGTCTTGTTCATCATTTTGTTTCAGTATTAACACAAATTACATTCAAAAGATCAACATTTAAACCCTCTTTTCAAATTTACTTTAAGAAGTTTAAGTAACTAATTATGTTTTTAAGACCCAAATTTGGATAAAAAGATTGTAAAATTGACATCCTTTATTAAAAAAAAAAATCATAATATTTAGTTTCCTGAGTTTGTGATGATACTGTGTTTTATGACTTTTGGCTATTTTGTGAGAGTTCCAGGCCAGTATTTTGCATCCTATTCGACTGGAAACAATGCTAAACTCTGATATCAGTATATTTACCTGGTTGTTCTAGCTTATGTACCTGAGATGATGGAGTCAGCGAGAGCGACTCTGGCGATCAGCTGCTTGCATTTCCCCCGGCTGGAGTGCCTGACCTCTGCTCGGCTTCCATCTGTCTGTTTTACATGCTGCCCAGCGCTGCCAATTGGCACTCTCAGCACGGGGCAGAGAGCCAGCAGGTGGTTCTGGGTGCACAGCCCCGTGAAGAGTGTGTCCGGGCCAGATAATTAAGCAGAGGATTAATGATTGCGCTAATAACAGCATTAGAGAGAAAGCCTTGTCTGTTTGTGTGTCATATATCCGCGCTTAAACAAGTCTGCTTTAGGCCCTGCATGTTTTTGCTATATGTATCTGGTGTTAGAGAGAACAATAGTGTGGTCATAGGCTATGCTTTAGTTTCAGTGAGAGAAGAGAGCTTTGAGCTTTGAGAAGACACGGCTTCATTGAAAGACAACAAAGTTGTGGGGTTTTTTTCAGTGTGGACTTGATGTGAAGGTATAATATTATCCCATCAAAGGCTTTGTATTGTCCTTTCTCCGAAGAGAAACTGGAGTTCAGTGAACATATTATAATGAAGTTTCCATCCTCCTGAGTCTTAAAAGCGTCTTATCTATATCGTATTTGGTTTAAAGTTATTTTCAAGTGCAGTTGTTAGCTTAAGGATAAGCTAATTTCCACCTAATTTGACCACTAAAGTGACTATTAAATATTATCGAATATAATATTATTTTATACTATTTATTTATTTTCTAAAATAAAATAAATTAATTAATTATAAATCAAACGATTTGACATTTGTTTTTCTTAATTATCTTAACTTAATGTAGTCTATATTTTCAATTTAGACTATTATAAATGAGGTCAGTTATGTTAAATATTTATTATTTTATATTATTTATATATTATACTAATTTTAATATATTTTTAAAATAAAAATGATGTAATAAATTGTTAATTTTGTAAATAACATGAATTGACTCTTTAAGTTACTTATATAGTGTACTCACTTTTATTAACTATTTATAATATGATTTACTTATTACCTAAAATAATGTATGTATAAATAAAATTATTTGACCCTTAAAGTGACTTTTGTGACCTAATGTAGACGTATTCAGTCAAATTAAAAATGTATATTATATTATTTATGTATTATATTACATTTAATTTGTTTGTTTATAATATAATGTATATTATATATTTTATAATATTTTATAAAATACAATTAATTGGCGTTGTCAGACTCTGTTCTATTTATTGTATTATTTTGTATTATTCTTTCTATAATAATAATAATATCACAATTTTTTTTATCTAATAAATAAAATGATTTGACCCTCTATTTCTGTTCAGTTTGTCCTGTCTCGTCAATGCTTTGTGGAAGTTTGATCTGTGTTCCTGTTACCTGAGAGTTATATTAAAGAACTTTTGATCATTCATAATCGTGCTCCTGTTTGCTACAAACCGTGACAGAAACAGCATTTATAATTGTTGTTGTTTTTATTAATGTCTACTTGTAGTAGTAAATTATTTGTAATACTAATAATACTTCTTGTTACAAAAATTTGAAATATTTTCTGTAATAACTATTATTGTTATTGTCATATATATTATTAGAATAATAATTACGAGAACATGACATTTTGCATTATTTGTTTATTTTATGTCATTGGATGCCAATTTGTAGGCCACCCTTTTCATGGAAAGTGCCTTTTACATAGATTTCCTGGGGTAAAGACCCATAGAATTGCAACCATAAAAAGCTAAAGGCAGAAAATGAAAGGAAATGATTGTGTTAGAGTAATTAGAGCACAAACGTTCTGGCTACACTATTCCTTTCAAAAGACATCTGACCCTCAGGCAAAAACACACACAAACACAACTGCAAATCAGCTGCATGTAATGGAGCTTAAACATGAACCAACCAAACCTGTAAATCCACCACACTGACCAAATTGAATAACCATTTCTATCCAGCATATATTTCTATTAAATGTGCGTTCTGTTTTTAGCACGGATGGTGTGATGTAGAAGATGCGCATACACACCTAATTAGCTTACTGCAGAAGAGCACAATAAACCAGACCGCAGCTGTCACAAACGATTCAACCAGCCATTCATCACAGAAACAAATGAGCAGCACTGCTTCAACTCCTGCCTTCTTCTGGAAAATATATGAACTACATCTTGATATAATAATATAATTGTATAAAGTTATTGTTATATATTAATATACATATATATTTTTTAAATAATTAATTTAAACATTATTTTAAATTCAATTAAATAATATTACATAGGCCTATAGTAGTTAAAATACAATTTGTCATAATTATTATTATTATGTCAAACTGATGAAGAAGAAGATGATGATGATAACAGATTCCACTATGAAATGTCTTCTAATAATAAAGTCAACTTAAATACAGACAGAAGTTGTAACAGTGTGTGCTTGCAACAATGCAAACACAAACAACGACCGACCCGAACAGAGTGAACAGGAGGAACTTAAATACATGGTGTGAAGAACTAAACGATGATCAGGGATGAGTGTCCATAGAAACAGATGAGTGGCATATTAGAAATGAATATATAAAATAATAGATTATATTTAAAAAAAAGTATAACACATAATAATTATACAGTATATATTACAAATAATATTAAATACAATCGTTCATTATTATAAGTAGTAGTACTATATAAAAAAATATATGTAATATAACAATTATTGTATGAAATATAATATATATTATAAATAATATTAATTAAATACCATTTTTCATTATTATTTTTATTAGTAGTAGAACTATATAAAATCATAGATATATAATATATAATTGTATGAAATATAATAACATATTATAAATAATATTAATTAATACCATTTTTCATTGTTATTATTATTATTAGTAGAAATAGTACAATATAAAATAATATATATATAATATAATAACTATATAAAATATAATTGTTTTATATACACACACACACATATATATCTATATATATAGCCTCTCTTTCTCTCTCTCTCTCTCTCTCTCTCTCAATATATATATACCGGTATATCAGCCATAGCAAAACTGTCACTTCAGAGGAAATGAAACACTCATATACTCCATAATAAAGACAACAAATCACTTATTTATTGATGACTTGACATGCAATCAATCACAACGCACAATCAAAAGTTTTCATAAAAAATGTATTTGGATTATTTTAAAAGCTATACACTAGATGAAATGTTATACTTGTTTAGGGCAGTGTACAAACAAATGTACATGTTTTAAAGAATAGAACTGAGTGAGTATGCCATCTATTCCGTTGGGCTCTGGATGACGATCATCAGGAATTCTTTATCTGGAGGAGAATGGGGAAAAGGTGAGAGCTCCAGTATTTGAGCGCCTAACAGCCTGATAATAAGACGGGCTGATAATGCGCTGACCCACCTGGCGCCACCATGATCTCGTGTTTCTTGGACCTGATGCGCAGAAACGTCAGGTCGTTCTGGGGGTCGATGTCTCTGATCGTACTCCTGGCTTTCATAGTCAGCTGATGCAGCAGTCCTACATACTGCACCGTCGTCGAGTTGTCTAGTGTCGTTCTAATAGGAATGCCTGAAAATGACCAGGTTAAGATCAGTGGAACTACGGCTTCTATAAAACAAACTAGTTTTGCACTTCAAGTATTTATCATTAAAAAAAAATATGTATTTAGAAACTGATTAATCCTAATAAATCCTCAAGCAAAATCAGTTTCTTCATCACTATTGTTGATTATTTAGTATAATATCATATGATATTATATTATATACATTCTGTATACCAGCTTATCCGATGTGGTTTTGTAAAATATTATATTATATCATTTTCTATACCAGCTTATTCTATGTAGTTTTGTAAAAATTTCATTATGTTAATTATATTATTTAATTATATTATATTTATTATATGATATTACATTAGCCATTCTCTATACCAGCTTACCCTATGTGTTTTGTAAAATATTATATTATATTGTTCATTCTCTATACCAGCTTATCCTGTGTTTGGTAAAATATTATATTATATTTTATTGTCCATTCTCTATACCAGCTTATCCTATGTAGTTTTGTAAAATATTATATTATATGCATTCTCTATACCAGCGTATCCTATGTAGTTTTGTAAAATATTATATTATATGCATTCTCTATACCAGCTTATCCTTTGTAGTTTTGTAAAATGTTATATTATGTTAATTATATTGTTTAATTATATTATATTACATTAGCCATTCTCTATACCAGCTTATTCTATTTAGTTTTGTAAAACATTATATTATAAATATAATAGTTAATGTAACTAACAGTTAGAGTAAAACCATGGTAAATTGTGATCAGGCCTAACGTTACCTTCTGCGTTAACGACTATTGAGCCAATAACACCATTATAGCCTTGAATCCTCTTTAATGTGTCTTCGACTTCAGCCTTTAGAGATTAACAAAACAGTTAGGCAGATTAATACACGATTCTAAGATATAAATATAATTTGTACGAATAATTGAACAAAAATATAGCTCAAATAAAGTAGTTTACCATATCGCAGCACAGGTGAGTCTTTCGTTTGTTCCTCGTTGCTACGGAAACAGAAGTAAATAAAGTTGAAACATGATCAACATGATGAACTATAACACGTCTTCAGGAATAAACTTTTTTATTCCGTTATTATATTGTTTCTGTTAATGTTGCTGACTCACTTGACAGGCAGCAAATGATTTAAGCAGGCTGTTAAAACTTGTGTACACAGTAGTGTTACTTTTCTCAGCGCTGATTAGTCATCATGAGTTAGTTGATGACGATAGACCAATTACAGTCGTCTGTGGTTGCAGGATATTTTAATCAATGTGCAGTAATCACTTCAGTAATTATTTAATAATAATTTTTAGTAATTTTACAGTACTTTTAATCTAGTTCAGTCTCAATCTCATCAATTTTATTTCGCTATGACCGAATAACACACAAAAGCAACGAATGCGTTTTAACTATTTAAAACCGACATCTAACTTTGTCATAATAACCTTTTAATTACTTTAGTGTTTACTTTTTAGAACTTAGTTGAAATCCAATCGTCTGATTTCTGAAGGATCAAGTGACACTGAAGACTGGAGTAACGCTGCTGAATATTCAGTTTTACATCAAAGGAATAAATTACATTTGAAAGTATACCGTATTCAAATAGAGAACCGTTATTTTAATTTGTAATAATATTTCACAATATTATTTTTTTCTGTATGTTTGATCAAATGCAGGTTTAGATACTTTTTTTTTTAAAAAACATAACAAATAATTATGTTTCCAAACCTTTGACCGGTACTACATACATATTACATACACACTTATAATCTTGATTTCCTCCCCAATGTTTACATTTCTGCTAATCACAGTTGCGCACATTTGACCATCAGATCTCGCAAGCACAGGCAAGCGCAGGCTCATCTCAAACAAGCCTAATATCACGAGAAAAATAATATTTATTTTTAATATATATATGTGTGTGTGTGTGTGTGTGTGTGTGTGCCATGCTTTTAAACTTAGCTTCAATTATTTCAATTAATTTTTCTGTACAAATTTATGTATTCTTGCTAACCTCTTTTAACTAATGACGTCAACCGTGCAGCGTCATAGCAGCGTGCGTCACGTGAAGACGCGCTGGCATGCGTAAGCGCACGCACACGCACGCCCCGGAGGAGCTCTGCAGAACAGGTGACTGACTGACAGCAGTGGTTGTGCGGTGATGATGATGTAATGTTGCTACATATGGCGGTGTGTGCCAGGCTCTGTGGAGTGGGTCAGTCGCGGCGGTGCCGGAGGAGGCAGAGGCACAGCCAGGATCAGAATAGCGACTCCGAGGTGGACATGGACGAGGAGGAGGAAGAGGAGAGGGTCGTGGGCAAAATAAAAGACGAGCCCAACGGCAGCAGTAGCTGTCACAACAGGCGCGGCGCGGGGCCTAGCGGGGCCGGGGGACTCTGCGGTTCTGCGGACTCTGCTGGGCCTCCACACCCGCAGTCACTGCTGGATCTCCCGCCGGAGCTTCTGGTGCAGATCTTCTCCTCTCTGCCCGGCACTGCGCTGCCCAACCTGGCGCTGGTGTGCAAGAAATTCAGGCAGATTCTGAACACGGAAACAATCTGGAGGAGAAGATGCACAGAGGGTAATGATGTGTAAAACATCATTTTTTGTGTTTGGTGATGATGTGTTTGGGTTTTATATAGTGGCTTTCTTCTTTACACTCGACATATATGTAGTGGCATCGACTCATAAACACAAACACACATGTGTAAAGGAGTCTTTGTCATGACGGTCATTGTTTTGCTTGAATTTATCATGGTATTCAAAACTACATAAAAAATGTACTTCTAACAGATAATGACTTGAATAGACATCTGTGATGAGCATGTTGTTGTTATTTTTGTTTGTTTTTCAATCAAAACATTAATTCGGATTTTTTTTGGTGCTGTACCCAACCAGAAATTGTCAAATTTGCTAAGTGAGACATGATCCTGGATCAACGTATTGTGTTACTTGAACAACATCATATTTGTATGTGAGTGTGTGTATTAAACCTGACATTCCTGGAAAAAGAGATGTAAGGAGTTTTTCATAACCTTTTATCATTATTATTATTAATATTATTACAAAAAATGTAATGTAATTAATTATTTCTCATTTGAAATTATTTATACAATATCTGAAAAACATTTGTCCCCAGGAAGCCATTTTCCTTTCATTTCATACTATCAGAAAACCACATAACAGAAACAGAAATTACCTTTTTTTTAACCTTGTTGTGACTAAAACGTCATCATTTCTTTTTTATATACATATATTTTGACCCTCTCACATAACGATTGAGTTGTGTACACTCGCATGGAATCAGTTATAGAGTCATTAAAATATATGTTTTTAGAAAATCTTATAAAAAGTATGGCACCAACATTTATACAAATATTAAACCATTTTGAGCCTGATTCAGACCCTGACAGTGTTAACGAACAAGAGGATTGTGCTGAACGGATTTCAATGAGTGTTGTTGACTTTACAACCACGGATTTCACAGGACTTTTAATGTTTAATGTTCAGAAACCTCTTAAGTTCGTCAGCCTTAGGACAAAGTTTTCCCGGGGTGTAAAAACCAGAGACGACAACTCTTCCTCTTCTCGAAAGCAGCCTGTTTATGCTTAAACAGCAACATTACACACTAACTAAAGTTAAAAAAGTGAAATCCTAATCAAGGACCCCTTTAAAGGACTGTCTTGATAGGCTACTTTGAGATATTTCATATGCACACGCAGTAAAAATTCAAATTTTAGTTTATCATGTTTGCCTTTCAGTGTGTTGCTATGGAATGAAATGCATTATGTACATACTGGACGGGTGCATAAGTCAAGCGATTGGCCAAAACTGTTGATGGGAAAGTATTCAGGGTCTGGATTCACAGACAGGGCTTAGATTAAGCCAGGATTAGGCTTTAGTTCAATTAGGACATTTAAATAGCTTTTATAAATGTTCCTTAGGAAAAAAAAAAACATTACTGGTGTGCATTGAAACAAAACAACGGCGCTGACATATTTTAAGACGTGTCAGTGCAAGTTGCTTTCAGTTAAAACAGCTCCAACATGCATTATAGTCTGGGACTCGCTTAAGCCTTGCCTGTGTGTTGATAAGTGACCTTGTGAGGGTGTCACTTGTCTTATCTCAGTCCTTACAGTTATTAAATAACCATCTGTTTAACAGGCCCTAAAACCAGTGCAATAATATAATAAAGATGAATAGAGTACAATGGGACAGAATACTGTAAACTCGTGTATTATGTTGATCATCATCCTATATGTGTGCACTGGAACTATGTGCATTCAATTTGATTCTGAAATGTAAGTTACTAAATAGACCAGTAAGTAAATTGACATGTTTTTGGTCCAGATGATTGTTTTATTTGTTTTTCCTCTTCTTTCAGAATTCGGTATGAGAGATGATCTGAGGAAGATGGAGACTGTGGGTATGTCGAGTCGAGATCTGTATGTGAAACGTAAGTAAATCTACTGTAACCACAAAAGCCTCCTATTTTGCCAGTCCCTATGAATTTAATGTAATTAAAGGATTTCATAAAAAATATCTTCATTTGTGTAAGATAAACAAAAGTTTGATAGTTTTGGAATGACACGAGTGTGAGTAAAATTTCATTTTTAGGTGAATAAATCTTTAACCCTTAAATGAATACACAAGTTTGTGTTTTTTTTTTCAAGTAAATGTTTTTATTTAGCAAAAGTGACAATAAAAACATTATAATGTTACAAACGATTTCAATTTCAAATAAATAATGCTGTTCTTTTGAATTGAAAAAAATATCACTTTTCCACTAAAATTTTAACCAGCACAATGGTTTTAAACATTAATAATAGTTGCATTTTGAATAAGATTGCATTTTTATATTTTGTTTTCATTTTTTTATTATGGTTTAAATTTGAGTAATTTTGCTATGTGCTTTTGTCATTTTCTTTTTTCTTTTCTTTTTCAATTTTTTTTAGTTTCAGTTTTTCAGTTATTAGTACTTATGTTTCATATTATATAAGCTTTTTCAATTAAATTCAAGTAAACACTGGAACTCCCGTCTGCCATTGGTTGGTCAAACAGGTAATCAACTAGAATCAAACTAGTGATCTGCAAAAATCCTGATTCCTGACAAATCCCTGCGTACTGCAGCATCCAGACCCCAATGTCTTTCTAAATGCCTTTTGATCTATTAATGTAATGTTGTTGCTCCCTCATTCCATGTCATTTGTCATGTCATTTTTCTCAATGCATTTTACGTTTACTTTAGTTCACAAAAGACAGCTTTATGGTCAGTTAAAACAAATTTGTTTGGGTGGTTTGTTTAGTTTTAGTAACAAAGTTGGTTTATATTAAACCAAAAATATTTCAGCAGGTGAAAACATGCATGCTTAGTGCTTATAGGGAAAGATTTCTTAGTTTGACGTTTGTATATAATTCAGTTGATTTAAAATTGTTCATATGCCAGGTGTATTACAATAAAATAAATAAGATCCTCCAAGCGTACTCACCTGCGTACCTCTCCAGGTGTGAACCCGCGGGTGAAGTCGGGGCGCTTTATGAAGCTCCTCCCTGATTATGAGCATATGGACTATCGGGACCTGTACACACACCGTATGTACTGTTCGTGTGTGAAGGCTTTGTGGTTGGGGATCCACATCACTGCCTGTGAAGCTGCTGGTTGAAGATGCTCTTTGCTAAAGAGGTTTTGTTCCAGGTTCATTGCAAGTTAAACTGTTGGAACATGATATCCATCAACAAAATATAAAAATAATTAAAGTGCCCCTATTATGTTATTCTAAAGGTTCCTAATTCAGTTTTAAAGGTCTCCTACAATAGGTTAAAATGCATCCAAGGTCAAAAAAATGCTTGTTCTTTTTATAACATACATTGCAGCATCTCCTCTTTTTTCTCTTCTATGTTCTGATTGGTCAGATGACCCAGTCTGTTGTGATTGGTCTACTCTGCTCCAATCAGATGGCCCCTGACTTGAGCAGGAGGTTTCTAAATAGTATGCTTTAATTTAGTTTGTCATACATATTAAATGAGATTTAAGGGTGGGTGAAAGCAGATGTTGATCGTTTCGGGCAGTTCAGAATTGTAATTTTTGTACATCAACTTAAAAATATGAATTTTAGTTAGTTGCCAAGGCAATATTTTGAATTAGGTACAGTATTTCAATAACCAAAAACCATCACCTTAGTTATTCAACAGTGTCTCACAGATTCTTAACTTATTTTGAACATGGAACATTCCTTTAAGGCTGAATCCCAGTTTGCATAGTTCTACTGCGCACTAAAAGTGTTTACTTCACTGGTGATGCGAAAGTGCATACTTTTAAGTGTGTAGTCACCGCTATCAGGAACGACTGTGCCTTATTACCATTATGCATGTTGTAACCTTATTACATTATTCATTCATCTATCTAAATTCATTAAGATCTATTATTGCTTTTTATATCCATTTAAATTCTGTTTTTGGAATTATATTTCCTGCCATTTTTTTTTATTTTTATTTTTTTTACAACCAGAAAAGTTTTCTGTAGCACATGGATTTGTGGTTAATATTAGCTACAAGCATATATTATTTCACTGGAAATAATACTTCCTGTATCTTTGGCTATTTTTTACAATGTACCGATTTGGAATGCACTACTGCTAATTTCACAGATTATTTAGTATGGATAGTATGCGTATTGGGACAAATCGATCTGATCGCAGCACAAGGGCAGCTTCTGCCGGGCGCCGTGCACGTGTGTGTCCTGCATGCGTGTGTGATAGACACAGGATGGCAAGGGCTGTGCTAACATCAGCTGACTGTGTGAGATGCAGATGATGTAAAAGTGACCAAACATGGATAGGTTTTAGCCCTCTAACTCCAGGAATTTTTTATTTGGTTTCCAAGTAGTTGCATGGCAAAAAAAAAAAAAGTTGCATATACTCACACATTCAACATGCATTCAAGAGTTCATGCAGAAATGCCCTTGCAGTGATATCACCCCATCTAACGTTCTTCTGGGTTTGTTCTGTGTTGTATGCATATTGGTGACACACAAATGTCATGATTGGTATTTGTTTTCTAGTGTTACATCCCTATAGACACATCCTGGGTCTCTGGCAGCCTGATATCGGACCCTATGGAGGACTGCTGAATGTGGTGGTAAGACTAAGATCACAAACAAAAAAAGTTTCAAATTTGTAATTATACTTGCAGATAATATAATATTAATGAAATAAAGGCCACTTAAGTGCATTTAAAAGGAAGTAGACTTTCATGACTTTGTTTCTTAACACACTTAAGTACACTTTTAAAAAGTCAGTCAAGTTAAAAGTTTTACTTTAAAATACTTTTTAAATCATTGTTTTATTGATCTACACTTTAACCATAGACACTACAACTATGAAATTATAAATAAGGATGTACTTAAGTCCCAAATAAGCACTCTAAATTTAATTTAAATTTAAACTATAATACATTTTAGTTGAATTGCAATTTAATTAGTCTAATTGTCTGAAAACATTACAATAATTTCACACTTAAGTATATTTTTTGAAAGCATATTATTTCTATAAAAAGTACCTTTAAAAAAAAAAGTATGCATAAGTGCACTACTTTTTACTAGGGACTGTCGGACAAACGAAACTAATTTATTATCCTACATTTCATTCTCACTATTTGTTTTGGTCTGTGCATTTCATACTTGCTCTGTTGAGGCTTTGGTCCATTTCAGTCCAAAAATCACGTATGGATGCACATTTTGAAAATCCACTTGGAATAGGAAACTATTTTTAATGTATGATTTGGGACATACTGCATAGTATAGATCACCCAATAGCTTGTCAAATATAAAACACTACATTTTTTTTCCTCCTCTGAATCAAATAGAATTATAGTAAAATACATATATGACCACACACATTAAATCTACATGTGACGAGTGTACCATATTTTAGATGTGTAACCTCTACTTGCTTTGATCATTTTAGGTTGATGGTCTATTCATCATAGGCTGGATGTATTTACCACCCCATGATCCCCGTGTGGAGGACCCCATGCGTAGACGGCCCCTTTTCCGTATACACATGTGGGAGAAAAACAAAGCCACAGTAGAATGTATGTACGGACATAAGGGCCCTCATAAAGGAGACATTCAGGTAAAATGTACCATAATCAATTATAATGGACAAATTTTGCCAGTTTTTACAAAATATTGACCTTTTTTTCCAGACTGTAAAGAAAGATGAATTTTCCACTAAATGCAACCAGACCGATCACCATCGGATGCCTGGAGGAAGGCAAGAGGTACAGTAGGGAACTGGTGCTGGTCCGACAGATTTAAGATGGAAATGTAGCTTTGTTAAATTTTGTATATTTTCAATTACGGTAAATACAACATGGTGTGAATGCTTCAAACGCACATCCATTTGCTGGAAACCTGTCAAAATATAAGTTTTACGGTTAAACACTTGAAAATGAAGAAATTAAGACATAAACATTAGTAGTGCTGGGTAAAAAATAATCGATTTTTCGATTTAATCTATTCTCATTGTGAAGAACCGTTATAATTTTTTAAATCCCAAGAATCGATCTTATAGTCTATGCTGTTTTCAGTCGACAAATGAACAGAACTTTTTCTGGAGCACACGTGAACTGATATCTTCCGTTTTACTACTGCACAAAACGAATATGAATGAACATCAGAAGGTATGTTTAAAGATCAAGTACAACTTACCAAAATCCGTATCATATCACATGTGATCGCTCAATCAGTGTTTCAACCACGGAAAGACATCATTAAAACAGATTGTATACAATATAACATAATGTTACCTCAGAAAATCAATTTATTGTCCAAAAACTTGTTAGTCAGCTAGAAAAATGCAGCATTTAGATAAATATATGCACCAGATTGCATATTCCAGGGCTGGCATGGTCACATTATGCTACCTTTTGTCTTGCCGGTGCATCCATTTCTGTTGCATATGAGAAAAATCAAACAGCAAACTGAACAAAAGTGAAAAGAAACCAGTGCACACTCAGAACTGGTTATGGTTAGGGTTTGGTTTTAAGGTTAGTTACTTGTAATTATGCATACTCTCCTTTATTTCTTCATATCACACAATATGTATGTAAATATGGCATACCTCTTCCATGTGCTTGTGCAGGAGTTCAGAACATGGTTGGAGGAGGAATGGGGACGAACGCTGGAGGACATTTTCCACGAGCACATGCAGGAGTTGATCCTCATGAAGTTCATTTACACCAGCCAATACGAGTGAGTCTTCTTCATGACCTCTTCTCACCCAATTTCTCGGTGTAGCAACCAACACATTCATCTCCCCAGTTACATTTCCGGCCAGATGTGTTTCGCGTGTTTTAAACACATGTTTGTTGGTTTCAGTAATTGCCTGACATACCGGCGGATCTATCTGCCCCCGTGCCTCCCTTCAGACCTCCTGCAGCCGGGCCTCTTCAAGGGGACGTATGGCAGTCACGGCCTGGAGATTATCATGCTGAGCTTCCATGGCTCCAAGGCCAAAGCCACCAAACTTACTGTGAGTTTGATATCCATAGGTATAGCTGTCATGATGCCAGGCTGTCATCACAGCAGTAAAGTATTGTTGACTCTAAGCATGGAAACATAATGAAGATTCAAGTTTCTGGGCATAAAGTTTGAATTAGCACAAGCTGTTGACACACTAAGGTTGCGTTTGAAATCGCATACTCTCTTGATTATGTGATATTCAGTTTTTTTGAATAGGTAATTAAAGCACAACTGCTAAGAAAGTTTGTTCTATATAATATAAATGTGTGTTGGACGAATGTAATCTGGACGTACTATATTTGGCATGTTGTCAGTTATGCCGCTTCACCTTACATTTATAAACCTCTCCCTCACCCTCTTCATTTATAAACCTCACCCTTACCCTCTTCTCCCTCTCCCTCTACATTTATAAACCTCTCCCTCTACATTTATAAACCTCTCCCTCACCCTCTACATTTATAAACCTCACCCTCACCCTCTTCTCCCTCACCCTCTACATTTATAAACCTCTCCCTCTACATTTATAAACCTCACCCTCACCCTCTACATTTATAAACCTCTCCCTCTACATTTATAAACCTCTCCCTCACCTCTCCCTCTCCCTCTACATTTATAAACCTCTCCCTCTACATTTATAAACCTCTCCCTCTCCCTCTACATTTATAAACCTCACCCTCACCCTCTACATTTATAAACCTCTCCCTCTACATTTATAAACCTCTCCCTCTACATTTATAAACCTCACCCTCACCTCTCCCTCTCCCTCTACATTTATAAACCTCACCCTCACCCTCTACATTTATAAACCTATCCCTCTACATTTATAAACTTCACCCTCACCCTCTACATTTATAAACCTCTCCCTCACCCTCTACATTTATAAACCTCTCCCTCACCCTCTACATTTATAGACCTCTCCCTCACCCTCTACATTTATAAACCTCTCCCTCGCCCTCTACATTTATAAACCTCTCCCTCTACATTTATAAACCTCTCCCTCTACATTTATAAACCTCACCCTCTACATTTATAAACCTCTCCCTCACCCTCTACATTTATAAACCTCTCCCTCACCCTCTTCTCCCTCTCCCTCTACATTTATAAACCTCACCCTCTCCCTCTACATTTATAAACCTCACCCTTTTCTCCCTCTCCCTCTACATTTATAAACCTCACCCTCACCCTTTTCTCCCTCTACATTTATAAACCTCTCCCTCTACATTTATAAACCTCACCCTCACCCTCTACATTTATAAACCTCTTCCTCTACATTTATAAACTTCACCCTCACCCTCTACATTTATAAACCTCTCCCTCACCCTCTACATTTATAAACCTCACCCTCACCTCTCCCTCTCCCTCTACATTTATAAACCTCACCCTCACCCTCTACATTTATAAACCTCTCCCTCTACATTTATAAACTTCACCCTCACCCTCTATATTTATAAACCTCTCCCTCACCCTCTACATTTATAAACCTCTCCCTCACCCTCTACATTTATCAACCTCTCCCTCTCCATTTATAAACCTCTCCCTCTACATTTATAAACCTCACCCTCTACATTTATAAACCTCTCCCTCACCCTCTTCTCCCTCTCCCTCTACATTTATAAACATCTCTCGAAAACCATCTCGGATTTTGATCCTGTTGCCAGTGGATGTGCCCAGATACCTCAATTAAAACCAGCTTAATGAATTGACTGACTTGAAGCTAAATGGGATAAAAATAGACCAGAAATATTATTAAAAATTTGTACTAATAACAAATTATTTTTAAATTACAAAAATTTGGGCTAGTCATGGTCAGTCTTACTTCAAAGTCCTCTAAAACCCTCCACCTCAACCAGCTCCACCTGCCTAGATCTATTGAACAGTAGCAAGTCCCTACTGCTCTGCAGCAAGCAGCAATACTCAAAAGTCAGTCAGTGTAACAAATCTAGACCACCAAAACCAAAACTATTTCAGAAAAGTTGTTATTAAATTATTATGAAAGTTTGTCATGATTTATTATATTTAAAATCATACAACATTTGAAATATTGGCTTTGGTGACTATAAATGTATAATTGAAAGATAAAACTCTCTTACAGCATTGAATAAACATGGTCAAAAAACGGCAGGATCTTCTCTATGTCCATCCCAACTGTTCCAACCTTGAGGTGAAAGAATATGGAAAAACATTTGCAAAATGTGAATTTACTGTAAAATACTGAATGAAAAGTTTTAATTTTTGTGGAAAAACTAATACTCATGTTTGTATTTTTACAAATTTTAAAAAAGTGAAGAAGTCCTGTCATTACATGGGGCAGCATATGTCCACACTCATCATTATGATTCCAGTGATCAGAGGCACTTTAGTTAAACAGGTGGGATTGAAGAAGATCTGCTGTCAGAGGATTTGAAGGAACTGGCCAACCACTGTCACTCCAAAAAGAACTCTGATGCTCCGTTTCAAAAGCCATACACACCGTTTAGTGCATAGGTGGACTGTTTAGCATACATTTATGAAGTGTTCAGAGATGATTTCAATAAGAAAGACTATAATTGGACAGAACAGACCTTAGCCATTGTCAAAGTCTTCTTTCTGTCAGCTGCATCACACAGTCAACAATCGTCTTTGTCTGAAATAACACAGCCTAGAAACACTTCCTACAGCCTAGAGAAGAAGCAAGTTGATATTAAATTATATTTATTTAAAAATTTACTAAGAAAGTCTAAATTAACTTGTTTAGAATTTGAACAGATGTAACTGACCAGAGCAATTGCAAAGGGTTTGGACATGAGAGCATCATTGCTGCTGTACCGCTCTCCTGCTATAGCATGATGGAAGAGGTTTGCAGATAGTGGTGATAGAACCTGTGAATTTTTTTTTTAGAAAAGTTATTTGGTTAATGACATAATGCAAATATTTTGACATGAAAAATATTTGAAAGTCTTATTGGAATACAGCTTTATGGGTTTTGCAAATATGTAACCTATGAAATTGTTAGAAAGAGCTTGTGAACTAAACCTAGCACGCATTAACATCTCAATGTGCAGTCAAACCTACCTCATAAATCTCCACACCCCCTCTATCATTGAATGAAGTGCCAGGTTGGTGACTACTGCACTACGACCAAATGCTTGCCTATGCGCTGTGAAGGTGTCACCAAGCAACAATCATGTCAGGCTTAAGCACTTGATGGGCCTCGACCCAAGAAAAACCTAAATGCCATCAGCAAACCAAATAAACACATCCTGTGGGTAACCACGCCATGCAACTAGAAGCTCAGTGTATATAGACTCCAGGAAAAAATCCAAAGCCTCCAAGCCAGCAGATTTCTGAATGTGAACCACTTGTATTAAACCAGTTCCTAAGCCACTCAGAAGGAACAGCCCAGAGCCCCTAAGAGAAGAGCTAAAGGGGAGACTATAGACATAACCTCAGCTAAATCATAACACTACATCTAGCAGCTGAACCAGCGATAGAATGAAATACAATGTTGGTCTCACAGCAACTCTACATATAACCCTACCAGTACTGACAAGGCTAGTGGAGCATTTGTACCGAAGGAGCATGCAAAGAAAGAATTCCTCAGCGTTCCAAAATAACCAGACAAATGGGCTTAAGAAGCAATAGAGAAAATTTTGCAAACTGTGATACAACCACGTCAAAGCCCCAGTGCAACCTTAGAGTAGCCTGGGACAGGTGATTCAACCCATTTTACAAGGAGCATAGTCCTGCTTCAAACCCAATATGATACAATTATTGAGGAAAAAAAGTGAAAGGAGTGAATTTATCTATACTAAATCTCAGATGACAAGCTCTACTTGTGCTCACACCTGCTAGGGAGCTCATCCCGACTTCAAATCCCAGTCACACAGGATCAACTCAACCAGATGCTATTTATGCCCATCGAGTTCACTAAGGAACGTGCTATCGGCAATATCACCTCCTACTCTAGAGGGGTCCTTACTAATGAAGATGGGGAAATAACAAAAAAACCACAACCTATTATCAATCTGCCCATCCTCATGAAAAATTTTACACGGAACACCTCCCAGCTAGAATACACTGGAGAGGAACTAATGAAAGTGTTTTTATATACAAAACCACCAGCTTTTTCAAACCTCTTCTTCCTTGCGGCCACATTTGGCATAACACCCCACAGCTAGCTGGAGTAAGGCATCTTTAAAAGTGAAAGTGTTGCATTACCTCACCCATGACCAAATGACCACCATGACAACGATCGACGCCCTCAGTAGACATTACAAGAGGAGGCAAGCGAACAAAACGCATTGCTCACTGGACCATATAAGAAAGCGGATCACCTCAACCTCATTGCAGCTTCACACTTTCGAATTAACATCAGTTTTATATCCTCTGGCCCAAACCCCAGAGGAACATACTGAACAACAGCATTGCTCGACAGATAAATATTTGGATTGCATCATCCTCATCATGACTCACACTCTTAACATTAGTCCCATTCTCTGTGCTTAAAGCATTGCAAAATCAGGTTGCAAGCATTAACAGGGATTTTCTCCTAGAGAAGTGAGCAGAGATAAACTTGCACTCGCTCTAGATCTCCAAGCCTAAAAAACTGGAGAGGCGAAAGACCTCTTTAATTCCTCCATAGAAAAAACACCTGCATGACCAAAAATGCAGACCCCAAAAATAGCGTAGAACTGAATGGGGGGAGCCTAGGGAGAGGAGGGAATAATGTTTCCATCCCTCTCTGCCAAATACTACTCCTTCAACACTCACAGACCCCCAGCGAGGCATATATCTCCTCAATGCGATGAAGACTGAATCGTAACATCTCTACTACCCTCCTCACAGAACACAAGTTTTCTAATCTACCTAGATGTCACAGAAGCCTCTCTGTAGCATTATTATCAACCACTATGACCAATGTACGACTCCTCATGTGAATAGTTTTTACCTACACGGGACACACCAAATACTAGCTGACCCAGATTCCCTCCATGATCTCGATAACTACAATGAGAAGATCAGGAGAAATAAAAGGCGGTTGAGGGCGCCGTATTAATTAAAAAAACCTGCCTCACTCTCTCTCTGTCTCTAATTCTCATCAACTAGACGTCACCGTAGCGTCACAACTGTCACAGCAAGAGTTACCATGAAAGGGAACACGCGGTTATCGTAAGGGGTGTAACATTTTCCCAATATCTCGAAGTGCTTGACCAATCACAACACACTGGTCCAGCCACCAATCAGAGGACATTTTGCTTTTTTTAAAAGGATGGCTTCATTGAGACAGGAACAAAACAGAGCATTACTGAACAGACTGGGAAGAGAGGTCGCGCAACTGAGTGTGAAATATGTAAGAAAATATGAAAACCTATTCTATTCTAGACCCCAAAACAAAATCACAAACTTTGAGAGTAAAAGGGCATAATAATTGCCTCTTTAATAAATAATATAATACACTGCATGATAATTATATAGTCAATAAATTAAACTGAAAATTACTTTCAAAAGAACCATATTACAGAATATATAAATATATATATATATATATATAATTATATAAATATAAATTAATTTAATAAATTCTTACATGTAAAGAAACACAACTGACCTCCTCCAGCAGACCTCTCCAAAATGGTCCAATAATTCCAAGGTCGCCCCCAAGCTGTGAGTGATTTCTCCTGGACCGCCAATGAAGCGCAGCCACCTGGTCCCAGAAGACCATAGTATCCTCCTGGCGCAATGTTCATCTCCTGTGCTAAAGGAGGCAGAATATACTTCATACAATACATCAAACCCTTAGACCTCAAATGCACGCGAATCAATAAACGAATCATAAGAGTCCTAAAGCATTTCAAAACAACATGAATAGTATGAACTTATAAAGCCAATCAAACAGATTAGATGTAAGTACTTGAAATCCAAACACATGGCCAGCTGCGAGAATGCAAACAAACCAAAAACCTTCATAATGTTTTGATGTGTCAATCTTATTAATGTTACAGACACCTTGACAGGATAAAACAGACAAAGTGTATTGTCATGAGATTATATTAGAACAAGACCAGTAAAGTTTGTTGATAAACGTTGATTTATGCTTGAGAAAGCTTGTCTGAATGATTTAAAATGGTTTTAATAAAACAAGTTTTAAGTGTAAGACAGAAATAGTTTTAAACATTTTGTGAAATTTGAAGGTTTAAAATATTTTTAAAGAATTAAGGATTAAAAAAAAATTCAAATCAGCAACAATTGACATGAACATGACCCCATAAATGTCGTTTCTTACTTGTGCTCAAATAGCAACTAAAAAGGCATATTATTCAAGTGCCAATGCACAATGTGCAGTCCTAATCTGCAATCACAAAACCCTAATTGGGTTTCTACAGAAACTAGACACAAAATAAAAAAACCCCCCTTTTATTTTTTTTATATCAATTCCCTCAAATCTATCAGTCTTTTATTTCGAAGACGGACTTATCCAACATGCAGCACATTCACTTCTCCCATTCATTAGAAATATTAGTGAACAGTCTTTCTATATATAAAAGTCTTTACAATCATGGAAGTTACAATCCATGTTTTAGCATGTTAATTTTCTCTATCCATGTATTAAAGGTTGTTATGCACATTTCTAGCATGTTTTTTAGATTAGTTGAAACTATATGGATTTTATTAGATGCTTTATGTTGGTAGCAAATATTTTAATTACCTGAAAAAATCCAAGCAAGTCCAAGCCTTGTATTGAATGAATACCACAAATTAAAACTACATCTTGATAGCAGCCAAAACAATGTCCGTCAAACATGGACGGGAGAGGCCATCGAAAAACTCCACCATGGATCCAAACCATAACCTTTTGCAACATTAAAATACTATAAGAATGCAATAAAAAACATATAATATTAAAATACATAAACTTCAACCAAATCATTCACACTACAGCAACTTGTCCATTAGCTCCAGGTTTAGAAGGTGTGGAAGACGTTGAGTGTACAGAACAATCCTCTGCTGAATCAGTAACCTATCTATATTCAAAGATATAATTCCCTACCCAGTCATCAAGTTTCTGCTTATCCCTGCAAGACACCTGGGACAGACACAGAGTAACACAAGTGTCACCACTTGAACTCCAGAGTAAAATCTAGGATCTCTGAACAAAAAGACGTTGATCTACTAGGTGGATTAAGCTTTGATTTATCTCACATGAACGGCTGTTTTTTGTAGCATCTCTCACTCCCGGCCACCTTTCTCCTGCAGCTGGGGTGGAGCGAGATCTCAATGAACCACGTGTGGCTTGGCAAAACGGTATGCCCAGGTAAGAATGGACCGACTGGTGTCCTTTCTCTTAGCGCTTTCATGTGTTGATCCATTCATGGACCCAGATTTTGGTCTGCAAGACAGGTCCTGTGTACATCTTAAAAAAAAAAAGGAGAGAGATAGAGTTTAAAGCATTTTTAGTATGATTTGTAATTCATTTTTAAACGAGGAGCCCAGGAAGTCACCTGTGGAGAGAAAAAAACAATCCGTTGCGATGGTTTTTTTGAAATCATCCCCTCATAAATCAAATATAAAACAAGAGTTCGATAACACGAACCGCTTGGGTGTTCTCTTCTAAAATGAGGGCGAGCACTAATCCGTGAGTATATTTACAAACGTCGTGGGAACAGATTGCGAAGCGTGGGCACGTTTATGATACTGAATTTGTGGGTACAGGATTGCCAAAACAAAAGGCACGGTTCTTACAAATCAGATGAGTGAGGATTAGGAAACTTGTGGGTACGGTATTTAATATTAATCCCGAAGCCGGCGAATTGGTTAAAAACTCGAGGGAACAGTAAAGAATTCGAGAGTAAGGTTTAATAACTGATTGGGCCGAGCGAGCGATGCGAAAAAAAAAAAATTCTCCTACAGTTTACTTAGAAATTACCAGAAACAGCTGGTTGTACAGGTGTAAAATGGAATTAACTTTTGCTGTCAATGTAAATGTAATAAGAGGTGATTATAATCAAATAATATTATTTTACTTTTTATTAGCGAATTTTATATACTGTTATCTGGAGCCGCACGTATCTGCGTTTTGTGTTTGGAGCTTCCGTCGAATTGATTCATAATACTTGATTTACTTCTTTACCACTCATTTTATAAACAAGCATTCTTACTATTTTTAACAGCATGTGAAGCATATATTCTATACTAAACCAATAAAAAAACAGTCTGATTGTTTTTGATATCGCTACTGTATCCATCTTTCCGAATTTTTCTCGCTGTCAACTATTCCATAAGTCCCACTAGCATTGGTGCAAATCGCGTGGCCTCTCGCCTATTCGATCGTCTTAAATACAACCCGTATCTTGAAAGCGGATACGGTTTTCATATCAGGAATTTCAGTCCTTATTAGTAGTGATATTGGTAGTACCAACACTTAATTTACTGTTCATACATGTTAAAAGATGGCGAATATATGGGATGTTGAGACTAACGTTACCCTCTGAGTGCAGTGAGGACACGTTTAAAGCTGCATTCGGTGCAGGTATGGAGCTGGAGTCGGTGGAAAGCAGATCCCGTTGATCAACCTACGGAAGAGGCAAACCTGAGACATGCGAGATCGCGCGATCAGCGCTTGAAAACATCACGCGCCGATGCTCACAAGTCAGTAGTGTTATAGTAACTTCGGACTCCGACCCTCGCTAACTCCATGTGTATTCTCTGCAGCAGGCCCCACGCAAGCACCCAGGACAACAAGAGAACAGTGACACTGCATCATATCACTTACCGCAACAGACAACAACACCACTGGACCCCTGGTGATACCTCCACAGCGGAAGACAACGAGCCATGACCAAGCAAGTAACCTCGTCCGCGCCCACCCGGTCATTCGAGAATCTCCACCTTAACCTCTTCTCCCCTCTCGCAGTCGGAACGCACGACGCCGATGACATCGGCAGTTCCATCGCCCGACAAGTCCTGCACTACTCAGGTAAAGGTGCGCACTACAGCTTTCCTGGAGCTACGTTTCTAGATGTCCGCTGCACAGGTTCCCGAGATCCTGAACCTGTGACGAGTCGCGGTCGAGGCTGTCGTGCTGCACGCGGAGTGAAACGACATCATGCTGCGTCATACGGAGGATCTGATAGAAGGCAACGGAGCCTGGTCGAGACGTACGCACACATCGCCTGAAGCAATCGATCAACTTGTGTGGACCGCTTCCACGTACCGACAAGGACAGGAAAGATTCAGTAGAATATCAGCACTAAATGAAAGGTTTAATGTCATGGTGTAATGAACATAAACTCTCTTTGTAAATAATTGGAACTGTTCTGGGGCACTGCGACCGTAGGCTACTACGGAGTCTGCAGAAGCCTGCTCCACCCAGCAGAGAGAGCTCGGAGAGATGCAGAACGTCGACAACAACTCCAAGACGTTACACACCATATGACTATAATTTCAAAGTCCAAATCACAGTCTTTGCTGTCCCAACTTTAATTGATATCATAAGTAGTGCAGAACATTTAATAAAGAAATTGTCTATATTCCTATTTAGTGAGGCCAAAAACAATAAATCTACTGTAGGATCTATGAAAAATCTAATTGTAATTAACCACAGAAAATCCTCAATAACAGTGAACAAAAACAATTTCAAAAGCTAGGTCTTCTAAACAAAGATTAGCTCACACCTAAGGCGGTTTATTGTAAATGAAATGGTCACAGATAATAGTTTTGATGTATTTTGTCCTTCTAAACCCTGGCTTAAACCAAATTATTATTTCGGTCTAATGATCTACTCCGCAGGATACAGTTAAAAGCATGATCCCGACTCATCTTAGCCGATGCGAGCGGTTGCAACAATCTAAAAGAAAATATTCTAGAATGTATCCGCAGAAAACCAGGTCACAGTATATTCGTTTGAAGTACTTGTGCAAAAATGATACTCTCTTTAGATGTAAGAAAGAAATCCCTATTATCTCTAGCCTTGGCTACTGTATAAAGACCCTCCAGTGCCCTATGCTGATTTCCTAAAAGAGTTTGTCAGACTATCCTCTCATATCTATTGGTCAATGTCGATTAAGCCAATAATTTTTGGAGATAATACAACCACGTAGATTACATAAATGAACCGTTGGGGGCTTGCGTTTACAGATTTGTTAAACCCATTGGGTCAAGCAAAACATCAGTGGTCCCGAATCATCGTCTAAATCATACACTATTTTAGTCATATGGAAACCAATCCAACCGATAAGATTATAAATCGCAAAGTGATGAAGTCACTGAACATTACATGGTAACTTGCATATTACGTACAGCTGAAAATTGTCATTCTGGCGCCACGTTAATCGACAAGGCAGAACAATCCTTCCATTCCAAACAACCACATATAGATATAGTACACCAAATAGCTTTACCTGATCTGTTTTCCACCCCTCCCCCCGTCAGCTGCTGCCTAAACCAAAACAAACAGATGAACAGACAAACTACTAGCACTATGATCACCATTTTCCCTCTAGTACATTATAAATCGTTGCACCAATTAGCTTAAAAAAAGGTTAGAGAGAAAACTAAAGCGCCATTGTACAATATATTCAGTTGCTAACGCTTGCTAAATCAAGAGAGAAAACGTAACATAGAGCGTAAATGGAAAACAAACTAATTTTAGAGGTCTTAGAATCGCGTTAAAGACAGTATGTCACGTGAATAAAAGGCTCTAAAAGCAGCAGTGCTGAGCATCTCCGCAAACTAATAGAAAATAACCAGACCTAATCCAAGGTTTTTTATTTAAAACACTGTGGCTAGACTAACAAAAAAACAGACATCACCAAGCAAAAAATTCGTCACAGTGTAGCCGTAAGTGTTTTTAATGAATTCTTCACTGAGAAAATAAAAGCATCCATAAACACAATTGTAAATGTACATCTTTTAAGGTTTCATAAATGATTCAAACACTCATTATTGCCCCTCGAGAACAACTACACCGCTTAACCAACTATAGGACAGGAAGAGCTAAATAATAGATATCATAGCATCTAAACCAACAACATGTTTATTAGATCAATACCCACTCAAACTACTGAAAGACAAGTTTTACCATGTTAGTGTGAAGAGCCTCTTCTTAATAAATATTTATAAACTCGACTTGTAATTTTTAGGTCATGTTCCCAAAAGAATAATTCAAGCTGGCAGTAATAAAACCTCTTCATTAAGAAACAGCAATTATTCCAAATAACCAAGAAAATTACAGACCCCATTTCCAAATCTTCCTTTTATGTCTAAAATACTAGAAAAAGCTGTCTCTCACTTGTGATCTTTCTTGCAAGAAAATGATATCTATGAAAAATTTCTACTGGATTCAGACGCACATCATAGCACAGAAACTGCTCTAGTTAAAATTACAAATGACTTACTTTTACTTCCAGACCAAGGCTGTATCACAATACTAGTTCTACTCGATCATAAGCGCTGCGTTTCGACACATAGATCATAAAAAACTCTTGGATCGACTACAAAACTACACTGGTATTCAGGGACAGGCACTTAAGCTGGTTTAAGATCATACTAACAGACACCCTCACCATTTTTTGGTCTGTTTAAATGGGGGGAAAAAATCGAAGATATCGTCAGGAGACTATGGAGTGCCGCAAGGATCGGTGTTAGGTTAGAGGCCCTCTGCTATTTTCAATATATAAGCTGCCACTTGGTAATAATATAAGAAAACAGCAATAAAGTTCCACTGTTTATGCTGATGACATCAATTATATATTCATCACGACCAAATGAAAACACTAACTCATCTAAATTGACAGTGTCATTAAAATATAAAGCTGTAAGAACTGTATATTCTGCAATTAAATTTACTTATAGGTCCGAAAAACTTACCAACAAAACCTCTACAATACAACTTTAATCTAAGAAGGATGTCCTGTTACATTTATCCACTACAGTAAAAAGACCTGGGTGTAATTACAGACCGCAACTTTTCCTTTTTGAAAATCATATTTCATACGATTCCAATGAACAGCCTTTAATTCCACCTTATAAACATTGCTAAGCGCTACGTAACATGATATCGTTTTCTCTGATGCAGAAAAGTTAGTTTTCATGCAATTCAAGACCTCGAGACTAGATTGCTGTAATGCTTTATAGCTGTTGTCCCTCAATCCTCAATAAACAAGCTACGAGTTAGTGGCAAAATGCAGGCCCGCTAGAGTTTCTTACTAGACAATAAAAAATATGATCATATAACACCAAATTATAATTTCGTACAACTGGATACCATTAAGTACCGTAAACAAAAACAAAGTATTACGCTGCTGACCTATAAAGCCCTAAATTGTCTAGCTCCTGTTTAATTTAATGTACCCTTCTTTTCGCCCGTTACAATCCATCGCGTTCTTAAGATCAACTAAATATCAAGGCTTCTGGTCATTCCAAGGATATCTAAGTTCCACTAAATGAGGGAGGGCGTTCTCACAATTCGCTCCTAAACACTGGAAAGCCTTCCTGATAATTGTTCGTGGTCACTCGCTGTCCCCAGTTAAAACTAGATTAATGACGTATCCTCTTTAGCCAAAGCATTCACATAATGGGCTATACCCTTTTATAATCTACTGTTGAAATCAGATCGAATGCATTAATAATTATGACCAGCAGCTATACAATATATTTCCCTCTGCCTTTCTGCTGTTATCTCATGGGACTTGTGTCCCAATGTAGAAAATGGCGTTCGGCGTTATCCAGTTGGATCCCGCCTCACACGGATACTCAGTATGCCCCAACGACTGCGAAAGATGACTTCTGATGAAACTGCAAACTACTACATTAAAACTATTCTTCAATTTATTTAATGTCATAGTCCGTGTCTTCTTTTTCTGGTCTGTGTTCTTTCATTGTAAATCCCTTAAACAGATACTTTTATACTATTTTTGGATTTTATTAAAAATTCACAATGCTAATTAAAAAGACTAGCCTGTTTACTGATAAAAACCATAATTAAAATACTATTCTATTATAATATGCTCATCTTATTCAAAATTTTATAATGATTTTATTTTAATTTACCTTTGCTAAACTTCATCTGAACTATTTTTATACATTTTGATCACTAATGATTTTTATATTGACATCTATTTATTTTCTTTGAATAGACATTTAACCTATTCCTTACTACAATTCATCGTAATCATTTTGATTATTTTAATCATTTGTATTTATTTTATAATTTTGGCCGGTAAAATCATTTATTACGCGTAAACACTCATTTTATTTTGCATTATGCTATACATCATCTGAAACTACTAATCTTTTATAATTAAGCCCTATTTATTTTAATTTAATGTAGCCTAGTGATATACATTGCCTAGACTATTTTATAACATCTGTATACTAATGCTGTCATTGTTAATGAATAGTAAATTTATAATAATTAAATTTATTCAGTACTCTATCAGAAACTAAGCAATCCAACGCATTTAAGTGTTTTAATTAAAGCAAACCCGTGTTTTATTAAATAATATCCAGTTTAGTAAAACCCATTTTTACTAAAGCAACAAGCTTTCAAGAGGCGTCGTCAATGTCAAAAAAACGCGTGAACACCGATTTGCTTCAACGCTGTGTAAATCCCCGTCAACCCCCCCCCCCTCCCCCCCCCCTCTTACCTTGACAAGAAAACAGTTAGACGTATGCCTGTGCAAGTAAATACCCCCACATTATGGCACAAATAATCAAGACATAAACCATCTCTGCTTTCACAGTTGTTTTTGAAGAGTCAGTGTGATCAGCATGCAGAGTGAAACCCGACATACTCCCTCATAACGAGCCCATGCCGTTTACAGACATCCTGCTGCAGAATGAGCGTTCACAAGCTCTGCAAACGGTTATCACACAATGCTATGAATCTTGGCCATACTTTGAACTGAGTCAAAATGTAACTGTGGTGCCAGATTCTCATTCTAATAAAAACAACTATTTTAAATTGAGTTGTTAAAAAAGGATTTATGGTAACGCATTAGATTACAGCCTGGAAAGTCATGCGTAATTGATATTAATTTACAGCGTAATTTTCTGTAATTATAGCTTACCTATAAAGTACTTCATAAGTAGGGCATACATAAAGAACAAAATGTAAAGATTGGGAATAAAGGGGTAACAATCATAGAATTAAAAACATACTGTAAGTATTATAGATTTAAGGATCACTTATTCCTACTATTAGGATACAACAATCTTAACATTTGGTGAGATATTCTTTTTGCGAGGAAACAACACACTGCGACCTTATTTGTAATAATTTTGTACCAATACTACTGTATAGGCTTTTTAAAAAATGACAGGGTAACATCTTTTCATTGTATAACCAGTTTTTTTTTTTAATAGCCACAAGTCCGGATGTTTTAAGTATGGGCCATGTTTCTGGGAAAATACTGGGAAATATACTCAAGTTCCATGAAGATACAGGGTGTGACCATAAAAATGCATACACATAATCTAATATCACTGATACGGAAACCTTTATTTGAAAAAACAACTTTAAAAATTGGAGTCTGAAGCAAAGACCCAGCAGTTATAATAACTAGCAATTTTTGCTTACAAACACTTGTAAGTTTATTCACTTCAGAAGACAAAGATACCATCCACTGGGGTTGTATGGAATTACTTGTGCAGTTATTGCAGTATGTGTCTATTTGCTGATCCAAATTTTTTAAGGAACACATTACATGAGCTTGCAATCAATTATGTAATTCCCAAGAGATTTATTTTTTATTTTCTAAAAACCTACAAAATGTGTAAATCTGCAAGAAGGAAGGACGTATACATCTTGTCTGGCATGAGGGAAAACGAAGCGTAAATGGAGTGATACATTTTGCTTTCAATAACAATAATACAGATTAGCACGAGAACATGATTTCTTAAGAGAGTCATGCGATGTTGAAAGAAATGAAAGATCTAAAGAAAAAGAGAACAAAAAGGAAGAAGCCAAGTGACAGAAAAAAAGGGGGGGTGGCAAAACGTTGCTACTTTCTGTCAAGGCCTTAATAGCATTTGAAATAATTGCGATTTGAAAAAAAGACAGTTTTAAAAATTAAAAAAACGAAAAAGAAGTGTCGTAAATATCTGTTTTGAATTAAGTTGTTCGAGTCGAAAGTCATGAGATAAAAATTGTGTATGTTTTTTTATTGTACTACACCCTGTACACCGATGGAACAAGAGGCTAACAGTGAGCCCACAACCTGAAACAAGTATCATATTCCTCCCCAATATTTAAGCAAAATTTGCATAGTTTTTGTTTTTTTAGCGCACTTGTTGTAAAAAATAAAAATACTGTATAAATCATAGATAAGTACATCTGTCATTTATAAACAAGCCAATATAGTAAGTATAGGTACCGTACACCATTATTAAACAAAGGTATCAGTTGTATGTTCTTGCTATATTGCACCTCAAATGTAAGATTGTATCATAATAGAAGAATAGATTACCCCTTAGTTCTATAATACTTACAGGTTTAAAAAAATAATAATTATTCTCCTGTTGTTACCCCTTTAATCCAATCTTTACATATTTTCCCTTATACCTTACATGTAAAGTACTTTATAGTACACTATAATTACTGGGGGAAAGTTACACTATGTACAATCGCTTTAATTACACAGTACTTTCTGGCCTGTAATCTAAGCGTATAACAGGATTTCTTTTTAAAGGATTAAAATGGAATTAAGTGAATAAAGAATAAATAAAAACGTAAAAGGAGTTCTAGGTCTAACTAGCCTATAGTGGTGAAGTAATCCATTTAAACTTTTCTTGCAAATAAAATTTATTTAAAAAAATGTATTGTTTGTAATATATATAGTCAAAAATGCTAAAGACAGAATGTCCTTGCGCGTGTTGAAAATCAAATGCGTAGGAGCCCTATTCTGAAACGAGTGTTCAGCGTCAAAGTGAACGCGTAGTATTTTGCAGGCCACTGAAATACACATTTACAACTGAAACCCGCTGTCTAGGGACCTATTTTAAAGGATCCAAAGCGCAGGACTAAAGCGCACAGCGGCAAGTGCACTGATGGCTGTGTCCGAATCCACTTTATTGCCCATTTAACAACAGGAAAAATGGTCGGCCAACCGAATGAGTAATGTGTGTGCGTTTTTGGCTCGTAACGAGCAAGAAACATCAGAGTCTCGTCTCCCATTCCCATTAAAAGCAGTGCTCTTGATCCATGGAGGATTCGCAATTTAGATTTGCAAGTGGAAAAACAGACGCTTCTCCAGATCGCAAACAGATCTGGTCTTGCCGCAGTTTAAAGCCGTCCTATACAGAGTTTGACTTGTCCCCTCTCAATGGTGGTTAACGCCCTGGGGTGGGTACCCAAATGAAACTCTTTGCAAACAAGAAAAAAAATAGAATGCGTGACATGAATTTTGATCCATCAATTAATTGTATGAGGGAGAATATATTTTGATAAAGATTACATTGTGCACACATGCATAAAAAATATGACCTGAGTAGATAAATAATTTATAAGAAAATGTCAAAAAAGAAAAACAAAAAGTTACATTTTAATTTCAATGGTGAAATATAAAAAAAAAATAAGACAAAAAACATTAAAAAGTCTTCAAAAACAATGGATCAATAAGAGGAAACATAACTTTTAAAGTTTGATTTCAAGACAAGTAATGTAAATGTTAAAAATCTAACGCCAGTAGTGTTTTTATAGTGAATATATTGTATTGTTTAAAACTAATATTTTTTTTGTAAATCCTTATCCAGTAAATAAATGAACAACTTGGAAAATTGTTTATGAGCCATCTCTTGAGTCATAAGGGCGAGAACCACCGAGGGAAACTCATAATCTATAGAACGGTGTGTTTTCTTTCAAAACTGGCAAACACAGCTGCGAAACATTATCAAATAGTGGCTGTATTTCATCAAAGATTCCCTTTTACCACCCCCCATGTGCTAATCATAATGACGAAATCATAAGCGTCTTTACAATTACCTTACATGGACCTTTATACGTACAGGTCACATATATGTGTAATTCAAGCTACAAAACAGAACAGAACAATGTCAGGTCTAATGTTTCTAAAAACGTGCTTTAAAACATAGCAATTACTTCACCACGCCGCTGTTCAGCTATATGAATACACAACATTAGAAGTTTATGAAACTTATGCAAGTAAGGAATGGTTTGAAATCGCTTCATATGAAAATCATTTTCTCTGATTTATGTGTACCGTGAATCACGTATCGGGCAGTGGCCAATGGATAACGCGGTCTAGAACTACGGATCAGAAATTCCAGGTTCGACTCCTGGCAAGGCTCGGTTTTCATTGAACTTCGATTCTCGAGTTCGATAAAACAGGTATTGAAACAGAGGATATTGCAACAAACAGTGTAATACTTGGTGATAATGGATTACAGGTCACACCTACAAAGTATATGAAGGTTCAGATGAATATGGGTAAACTTACCGTATGAAAAAAAAAATAATCTTAGAAACTGAAATTAATATATATAACATTTATTAATAGGTTCTCGAATCGGCACTGTTTAGTTATCTTCAAGAAAATAAAAAACATTAAACCCGTCCAAAAATTTTAAGTTTCAAGCTCCAGTCCGTAACTTTATATAGGTAAAAAAGAATAATCCAAAATAATTTTTGAGCAAGTACATAACCACATATGTTCCAAAACGATCTCTTGCACTTAGCTCGATTCACAACGGCAAGCATTGTTTAAAGAACTTGCGACTATTATGGTCCTCTAAAGGACCTCAGAGTAACTTTTTTTAAATCGACGCACAATGTTTAAAGAACAGAGCATCCAAAATAACGAATTAAAAATGTTTTTAATTCGTAATCTTTACTGGACCATCTTCAGGTAATTAATTATAACACGGTAAGTATGTGAATCCAGCAGCGTTTTTGGTAAATGGGAAAGTCTCACTCAAGAAATACAAGACAGTGTGAACCGCAACTGCCCTCCATTCGCGACATGTATTCCTGCACGACATCATTATATACCTGAACAATGGCAAAGGACAATATATTGTGTATTCACAATGAATGTTTCCCATGTTTATGTTAAAATCACTATTATGCAGGCACTAATAAGTGTCCCCAATATACAGAACAGGGGAATATTCACGTATGAAACTTGGTGTTAGGCGAGAGAGTGGGTTAACAGGATATTATTTTGATCAACTTTCTCTGGGGGCCTTGAGACAGTATTTGAAATCATGGGCGATGCAGGACTGCTACGGGAGGCGTAGACTTGCACACAAACTATTTAAGCGCATAAAATGCCATAAATGACATGGGTTAAAAACATTGGTTTTAGGTCACCTTTTTACCTCCTTTCTCAGTGTATATAGCAGTTCAGTTAGCTAATGATTCAGAGTAAGCCTATTATGCTCTTTTTATTTATGATAACAAAACAGGAAGCGAAATATATTCGTCATGAAATCATCACATGAGTTTTAATGAATTTACTAAATTTTTATAATAGATATTGAATTAATGTGCAATATTTCACGTACAAATTTTATGACGCCAAGTCGATGCCAGACTCGATTTATCGCCGTTTTAAGGTTCGAGAATCTGAAGTTACAAAAGAACCGATCCAGCCAGGATTCGAACCTAGAAGTCTTCTAGATAGCCGTATCAGACGCGTTAACCATTGCGCCAACTGTCCCGATACGAACATTACAGAGCCTAAAGCACTCTAAATTTATCTATACATATAAATAAATACACTCACATTTGAAACTTGTATAAATTTTATTTTAGAAACACAATGTAAGCACTATGCACCCGTCACTTAAACGGATCAAAGTCGTTTGCAAATCATTTAAATAAAGCTTACAGACAAGGAGCATTCATATCTGAAAACAAGTTGAATTAAACAGAAAAAGTACGATTTATATCAATATAACCATTATCGATTTGTGTATCGAACACGTTCAAGTCTATGTAATATGCAAAACCATTTTCGGTAAAATAGGCGACGAGTGTCAACTTTAGGTCTCTCTCGAGTTAATTAGAACCACATGGACTGAGCGAATTCATGCTCAAAAATCATAGTGCCAAACATCGATGAACCACGAGACAGTTCTCGTAGACCAAAAATGTGATGGAGCAATTATGGACAAGAAGAAAAACACATCTTAAATGCAAACGAACAAAATTAGGAGATATACCGTTACAAAGGAAACGTAAATTTGGTACAAACTCGTGGATTGGTGTCAGTGCTAACAAAAGTCTAAAAGACACGCTTGACAGCTAATGTTTGGCTATTTTGTATTTAATAAAATTCCTAGTAGACAGTCAATATATTGAGATCTCCGCGAAATTAAATCAGGTTTTTCTGTACTTGCGGAATAAACCATTAAAGCTATAGCTTTAAAAAAGTGCTTAAAATTACCAATTGTTACTAGCCTGTAGCTAACATTGGGCTAAATATACTGAGATCGCACATTCAAGAATTAATCCATTACCGGTCTAGTGGACTTATCTGTGAATATTTTCAAATGACTAAATTGAGGTATTTAATGTATGTTTTATAACGAACGTAATTTAAACATATTGTCACACAGCAGTGCTTAAGTAAGTTTAAATTTTCGTAACGGCCAGTGGCGCAATGGATAACGCTTCCTGACTACGGATCAGAAAGATTCTAGGTTCGACTCCTGGTTGGCTCGATTCTTTTGAACTGAATCTCTTGAGACGGTATTTTCCAAAATGCAGATTAAAAATAATTCATTTTTTATGCCAATGATAAGTTCATACCTCAAAATGAGAAAATTCCTGTCATATTAAACTCACCGCAATGTCCATTCCAAGATGTACAATCGTCTTTCATTCTTCAATGAAAAATAATTAATTTTTTGAGAAAAAACATTTCAGATTTTTACTACACACAATGGCTCAACGAAACCAAATTGTTGAAGTCCAGAATCAATGCAGTTTTGCAATTGCTTCGAATGACTCTGCACATCCCAGCTGATAGGGTCTTATCTATGCTCAACGAACGGTATCATTTTCTAAAAAAAAAAAAAAAATATTATGATATATAATATACGTTTAAAACCACAATTGTTCGTCTTGTGCTGGTCTGCGACACAGGCATATACATAATCACGTGGAAAGGTCAGCTCTGGACGAAGGGCGAAGTACGATGCACCATTTTAACAAGCGTGGAGAAGGTAGGAATCGTTAACAATTTGATTGTATAGTTGAACGACCTAATTTACGTCAGTTTTATGTCCAGTTTTATAATTGTTTTACAATTGTCATTCATTTCGTGTATCCCGGATGTTACAACTCTTTTTGAAACCTAAACCGTTTTTTTTTCAGTTTTAAACAAGGGCGTTCCATTCCACGTGATTACGAATGCCAGTCCCGACCATACCAGCAACATAGACGAACAATTGTGGTTAAAATATCCAACATTTTTTTTTTCAGAATATGACCGTTACGTCTAGATAATACCCTATTCCAAGACACTGATAAAGGTGTCAGGAGAGTCCTTTATTGAAAACTGCATAAGATTTGAGGACTTCAAATTTTTTGTTGACCGTTGTAAGTTCATTGCGTGTGATACAAAACCTGAAATGATTCCTCAAAAAACGTAATTTCTATATCCCCTACAGAAAGACAGACGTCTCATTTAACAGACGCTTTTATCCAAAGCGACAAGTAAGAACATTTAACACACACTCGGCACAATCCGGCGCGAGCGGTCCATACGGGTTCTCTGCGTTACAGCTGGTTAAATTATAACAAGGAAACTTTACGCGTGATTCATGTCATCGCAACACACTGTAACACATTATACTTACAGTGTTGTTTGAAAAAAGGATGTTATCGTCCTCTGCTTTTTTCTGGGGTGCAATTTTATCCAGATGGCCAAACAGCAAAGTGACTTGTGACTAACGAACGAAAATTGCGCAACAAGAGATTTGAAGCTCATGGTAGACGCGCCCAAGAGATGATTCGGTGGGATGATTCGATATTGGCGCTGGGAAAAACAAAAATGCGGGGGACAGAATCACCTGTTTCTAAAAGTGCGATGGACGTGTCCGCCCCCCGTCCCCTACGGCTCGAGGGCGCTGGCTGTGAGCACTGTGAAGTGCTTCCATTACGGACGCCCGATCCCGCCTGGCGTTCTTTAGCGAGGACGCCCAGGCTCGCGTTCCCCAAGGCTCAGGTCCCGCAGCTGCTGAGGCACTGCGAAGGCTTCAGACTTGGGGTTCGCAAATGGATCTGTCAGCGGGGTTAGAGACGGGCCCGGCCTTATCTCTGCCTTCACCTGACAGATCTAGTGCATTGTATCAGGGTTCGGAAGCACGCGCTGCGGTTTCTTCCGCCCTGATACAGGCACCAACACTACAACTATCTAGTTCCGAGGAACTAGATGTTGTTAGTGTTGACTCACGTGATGTTGAGGATTCGCCACCTCAATCTCACGCGTTTGAGGAGCTGATTGAGGTTGTGACGAGAGCGGTCGAAAGATTAAATATAGATTGGCCGTAAGATAAGCAGGACGTTCGTTCAAAAAGTAAACTGGACGAACGCTTCCTGCCCTCTCGCGCAAACCTCAACGCCGGGGTCTGCCGTTTTTTCCCCGATCTCCACACCGAGGTGTCGAGATCGTGGGGAAAACCAGCATCATATAGAGTTACAGTGCACAAACATCTCACTATTCTTCTATATCCCAATATAAAGAGCACGGTTATGGGGAGATGCCAAGGGTTGAAGAGACGCTCGCGAGCTATCTCTCTCCCGAATCTGCATCTTCCCTTAAGGCCACGGTGTTACCCACCAAACCAGTTAAATTAACATCAAATCTGGTGGGTAAGGCTTATTCAGCGGCTGGTCAGGCTGCAGCATGTTTACATACCATGTCTTTGCTGCAGGCTTACCAAGCTGAGGTGTTAGGAGACTTAGATGAAGGCGGGGGTATTGGCCCGAACGCTGTTTGCGAACTGCGTCGGGCCACAGATTTGTCTCTCAGGGCCGCTAAGGAGACGGCTAAATCTATCGGCCGGTCTATGGCAGCCCTGGTGGCCACTGAGAGGCATCTCTGGCTGAATTTAAGCAACATTAAGAAAAAGATAAACATTTTTTAATGGATGCTCCCATCTCTTCTTCTGGCCTCTTCGGCGACGCAGTAAATTCGGTCGTCGAGAGGTTCCAGGAGTCAGCCGAACAAGCGGCTGCTTTTCAAAAGCTTCTCCCTCGCCGAACTCATGTCTCCGGGCTGCTGAGCGGGAGTAGCCCCAAACATCTAAAGCCAGCTCCTCACACCGTGCCACTCAAAAGCAGAGCGTGGCCTCCCGTGCTCCCCCACAAAAAGACTGGGGACACGGGGGGCGCGCTCAGCAGCAGCCTTCTAGGGGTAAGACGGATCTGAGGACCGTCATTATTTCAAAGAAGGCTGCAAAGAAAAGGTCCTGACGTCCGAGTGCGCAGGCCATCGAGGGCAGTTCCCCCCCGAAGTAGAGCGGTTAACACCTCATTACACGGTGCCCGTCTCTCTTCGGTGCCCTCAGGGGACCGTTATGCTAACCCTGCCACCTCGTGTGTTACAGGGCGCAGCGGTCTCCAGCGAGCACATATCTCAGATGCCACCCGGAAACGTAGTGGCCCTGGGATGCCCCCCCCTCCGAGGAGGGTCCTAGAGCAGTCAGTTCAGTCGTTCCCTGTCGGTTCGCCGTTACAGGGCGACGGGCTGTTTGTTCAACAACAACTAAATCCAGAAGCCAGTCTCGAGAGGTGGTACCTCTAGTTGAATTTTTGGTAGCGTGGAAGCTACTGCCAAATATTTCTCGTTGGGTCCTGCAGACCATAGAAAAGGGCTATCAAATACAGTTTGGGTCTCGCCCGCCCAGGTTTATGGGGGTCCTTCCCACCGTGGGCCCCGAGCAGTTCTGGTAATGGAACAAGAAGTAAAGAACCTGTTGGACAAGGGGCCATAGAATATGTACCTCCCTCCAGCAGGGATACCGGGTTTTACAGCCGATACTTCATCGTTCCGAAGAAGGACGGGGGGTTGCGTCCCATTTTGGATCTAAGAGTTCTGAACGAGTCAGTCACGCAGCTGAAATTCAAAATGTTGACTTTGAGACAAATCGTGCCACAGATCAGATCCGAGGACTGGTTTGTCACGATAGATCTCAAGGACGCATACTTCCATATTTCCATCCTTCCATATCACAGGAAGTTCCTGAGGTTTGCTTTCGGGGGCAGAGCATACCAATATCGAGTTCTTCCATTTGGCCTAGCACTATCACCCGCACTTTCACGAAATGCGTAGATGCAGCTCTGGCGCCACTGCGTCTGCAGGGTATTCGCATACTGAACTACATCGACGATTGGTTGATTTTAGCTCAGTCGCACCAGTTGGCGATTCGGCATCGAGATGTCGTCCTCGCCCACATGAGAGAGCTGGGGTTACGGCTAAACGCCAAGAAGAGTGTGCTTTCTCCATTACAGAGAACCACTTATCTAGGGGTAGTATGGGATTCTATGTCGATGCGGGCGCGCCTGTCTCCGGCACGCATAGAGTCCATTCTGTCAGCCGTAAAGAGGATAAGCTAGGCCAGTCACTCACTGTGAAACAGTTTCAGAGACTGTTGGGTTTGATGGCAGCAGCGTCCAACGTGATAACTTTGGCCTGCTGTACATGAGACCCTTGCAGTGGTGGCTCAGGACCAAAGGGTTTTCCCCGAGGGGCAACCCCTTTCGCATGATCAAGGTTACGCGGCGTTGCCTACGTGCCTTGGTTATGTGGAAGAAACCTTGGTTCCTGTCCCAGGGCCCGTGTTGGGAGCTTCTTGTCGTCGCAGGATGCTAACGACAGATGCCTCCCTCACGGGCTGGGGAGCGATACTGGAGGGTGCTCGGCTCAGGGTCTGTGGGGGGACCATCATCTCTCTTGGCATATCAATCGCCTGGAGATGATGCCGTGTTTCTTGCTCTCAAGAACTTCCTCCGACCTCAGGGGCCACCATGTGTTAGTCCGCACAGACAATACGTCGGTGGTTGCCTATAAAATCATCAAGGGGGTTTGCGTTCACGCCCACTATGCAAACTAGCGCACCAGATCCTCTTGTGGTCCCAGGGCAAGTTGCTATCACTCAGAGCAGCTTACATCCCGGGGGCCCAGAACATAGGAGCAGACATCCTGTCGAGACAGGGCCGAGGCCCGGGGAATGGAGGCTCCACCCCGAGGTGGGAGTTGATATGGAGGGAGTTCGGCCAAGCACAAGTGGATTTGTTTGCGTCTCGAGAGACGTCTCACTTTCCATCTGGTTCTCCCTCACGCATCCAGCTCCTCTCGGACTGGATGCGATGGTACAGACGTGGCCGAGGCTACGTCTGTATGCATTTTCCCCGATTGCTCTGCTCCCGGGAGTTCTGGAGAGAGTTCGCAGGGACCATCTGCGCCTGCTTCTTATAGCCCCGCGGTGGCCGGGCAGAGTATGGTTTGCGGATCTAGTGTCTCTTCTCAACGGGCCTCCTCTGGTGCTCCCTGTCAGAAGAGATCTACTGTCTCAAGCAGAGGGCTCGATATTTCATCCTCGTCCCGAACTGTGGAACCTGTGGGCTTGGCCTCTGAGGGGGCCCAGCTCATAGAGTCAGGTCTCTCAACCGAGGTTGTGGAGACCATTCTACAATCCAGAGCTCCCCCACGAGGAAACTTTATGCCCTGAAGTGGAAGGTTTTCGCTTCATGGTGTAATGGCCGTCAGCTAAACCCAGTTAACCGCCCGGTTGGTACAGTGCTGGAGTTTCTGCAGGAGCGGTTCACTGCAGGTCTATCCCCGTCACGTTGAAGGTTTATGTGGCGGCCATAGGTGCTTACCACATCCCTTTGGGTGGAATGTCTGTGGGTAAAGACCCCTTAGTATCTCGTTTCCTCCGTGGCACGTTGAGGCTGAGGCCTGCTGCACGCACAAGGGTCCCGACCTGGGACCTGGCATCGTCCTCCAAGGTCTTTCCCAGGCTCCCTTTGAGCCTTGGAAGAGGTTCCAGACAGGTTTCTTACTTTAAAAACGCTGTTCCTCCTCGCTATTTCATCTTTGAAGAGAATAGGAGATCTCCAGGCTCTGTCGGTTGCACCCTCGTGCTTGGAATTTGCGCCCGGCATGGTTAAAGCATTCTTCATCCTAGGCCGGGTTATGTTCCCAAGGTCCCCACTAATGTGGCCCGATCTATAGTGCTGCAGGCCTTCTGTCCTCCTCCTTCCAGGATGCGGACCAGGTAAAGCACAATTTGCTGTGCCCGGTTAGGGCGTTAGATGCTTACGTCCACAGAGCTGCCCTGTGGCTAAATCCGAACAACTCTTTGTCTGTTTTGGACCCCCTAATAAGGGGTCACCAGCATCTAAGCAAAGAATGAGCAAGTGGGTGGTCGAGACTATCTCACTTGCTTATGAGTCGACCGGACTACCATCACCCATGTTGGTGCGGTCTCACTCAACTAGGAGTATGGCGGCCTCTAAGGCCTTATTGTCTGGAGTACCTCTTCAAGACGTCTGTGATGCGGCAGGCTGGTCCTCACCTCACACATTCGTCAGGTTCTATTCTCTGGACTTGGACTCTACACCAGGGTCCCGATGCTCTCGTCCTAGTGCTGCTCGCCTTGATTTCACACTGGACAGGCACTTCTCGCTATGGTGGCGTTGGTATAGACGTTCCTTAGCGTCAATTCGACGCAACGCGAGTTCCCTTGAAAGGGAACGCCTCGGTTACGACTGTAACCTCGGTTCCCTGAAGAGGGAACGAGACGTTGCGTCACCTGCCATATCTCCTACGTGCCTGTAAGCTACTTGCTCAGACCTTACGAAGCTGACGCCGCTTTGTTTGGGCAGGTTTTATAGTTTTCCTGGTTCATGACGTCACCGCCTCTGACGTTCCGTCACACCATTGGACTGATTTTACATGTGCTTCAACATCATCACGCAAAGCGTTCCTTAGCGTCAATTCGACGCAACGTCTCGTTCCCTCTTCAGGGAACCGAGGTTACAGTCGTAACCGAGGCGTTCTATTCACAGGTGCTTTGAATTCATATTTAGACATTATAAAATCACTTATATAAAACTCACTATTATAACACTAGTATAATCACATTTAGTCAAAGTTTATCACTTCATTTGCACTGAACTCTCAGTTTTGACAATTCTGCTACATAATGATTTATGTGAACCCTGAAAATGGTCTTATACAGAGGAGATTTGCTATGAGCATTTCATTTATTTCAAATATATATGTCTTCAACAAAATGTGTGTGCATGTGTGTGTCCAAGCATGTGTAATGAGGCAATAGGGATGCTTTTTAACTTCTTTTGACTAGGCCACTCCAATTTTGTTTTGGGTAGGAGATCCCAAGTACTAGAGGGTTTCCAGCTCGGCTATCCAATTAAATGAATAAATTGAAGGCAAAATCACTATAAAATCAAAACATCATTTTTTATTAAATACATGGATTCTGGTCTCATTTGATTTCACTCAAAAGCTGGCCATACGTACACATGAACGATGGCAGTAACTATGGAGGGTGACATACTTCAAAAGAAAAATGCACACAACAAATAAATGACATAAACCTCAAAAAAGAAATGACAAATTTCCTACACACCACACTAAATGCACACAAAAACTCTTTATACACCACACTTGTATGAATCAAGAGTGAACATCTGCTGGATTATTTAGCAGTAAACCACATTAAGTGGCACTTTTGCGTTCGGTGCCGCTTTATAAAGACAACCGATAGTTTCACACACTTGAACGCTGTTGCAACGGCCCGCACTGATCTAGACTTTATTATCAGATAGTGTCATTTTTATCCTCTCTTGTGCCTTTTTGCAAGCATTTTGGACAGAAGCAAAGTCGAACGCTTGCTCAATTATGAATAAGGAGGATTTAATTTGGACACGAATAATTCCACGAATTATAAAAAGAAGAAGGAGAGCTGTTCAGAAAGAATACATCTCATATGTGTTATTAAAGAAAACGTCCAAATTAAGTGTGTAACTATTCAATAAATGTGTTCAGATTCGATGTGCGCTCACGCGCTCTACTCATGCACGTGCCCGCAGAGCATTTGAGTGATTCGAGTGTTAGTTGCTATAGTGACGCGTTTTATGAATTTTGACCGATTTATACACACTCGAACCGATCGCTGTCTGTTGGTTGAGAGACGAGGCGAGCTGACAAACTTTGATCTTGAGATTATAAAACTGTTCGGAGGATTTCTGAGAGACGAGACTTTCTAGAAGAACATCGGAGGAGATATCCTTTATACTTTTATCCATATATTTTGAAAGTTTATATTATTTCCGAGGATACTTTTATTTATTGTTATTTTTGAGTAGGCCTATTTTATTGTATTGTACTTTGTATTGTATTTTTGTATTGTTTTTTTTTTTGCAGGTTGCAGGAAGATGTTTCAGGCTCACATGTGTGAAAGAGGAGGTCAGTGCTTTAGTTTTTCATTTGTTTATGGTATATTATGTTATGATGCTGTGCTATGATTGACTAAATTAATGTGAAGACCCATTTGATCGCCCAATTTGACCAGCTAAGTTCTCACATGTATTTGATTCCTTACATTTAAAATAAACTTTTCAATTTGAGTAACTATAGTAACAATTTGTAATTGACCACTGACATAATTGATCATTATTAAAACATTACTAACTACTTGGTGTCTGAAATATTCCAGGCTCAGGCCGCTCCAGCTCCAGTAGAGCTGCTTTCTCCCAGACGGCTGGTCAGGAGGTTTGGAGACCCGGTTCTGATGACCTCGATCAGGATCCGCTGCCAGACCCGACCCAGACACTGATCCAGGAGCTTCCGGGATATTTCACCCCTCAGACTTCTGAGTTTTCCGTTTCTGTGTCCACAGGTCAGGCTGACAGGGAGAGGGAGTTCCAGAGCCCAGATGATGGACGTCCGTCCACTTCATGGAGACGCTCACGCAGAGGTCAGAATAGGCTTTTGTTGAAGAAGTTATGGCTCAGTTAATAAATAATATATCATTGAAAATAGAAAGTAAAAAAAAAAACAGTTTGATGTGACCACTGACATTGATTATTAATATTATTAAAAATGTTTCCCCAGACTCTTCACCGGGCATCATGTCCACATCATCTCTGTCCCCCTCTGTGAAGAGGTGGTTATGTTGGTGGAAGAGCTTCAGCAGCAAAGGCTCGTACATCGTCCAGTGGCAGCGGAGTGGCGATAGATCGAAAAGCAACAGGGGTTTGTCCAGGACCAACAGCTTTGAAGAGTTTATGTGCCCTCCGCTGCCAGGTCAAGTTCCCATCGAGCCAACGGAGCCTTCAGATGTCCTTAAGGAGGCTTCACCGGTGAACAAGAGCTCGTCAGGTGAGACTGAAATAAGGCTGGAGAGTGCAAAGTGTACAGATAGAGATTTTGCTATTTCATGCGTAAGACTGCTTCAAGTTTTTAACATGTTTATGTCCGGTCACATTTACTGTTGCTCAGCAAAATGTTGCTGACATTTTCTTTGGATTTGTAACATTACAGATTAGAATTTAACTGTAAAATGTAAGTTATGTCATTGTATCTTTGCTTAATTTGACGTCAGAGATGTTTCTAATAATTCAATTGTTTTTCTTCATTTCAGAAAAGCCTACAGAACGCAAGAAGAGGAAAGGAACTGGTTCTGTCCTCAACAGGCTATGGAAGGCTATCAAGTGTCCGTTCCTCTGCTGTTGTGCTGTGGATGATGTGGAGCCTTTTGCTCCTCCAGCGGATCTGGATCCTGATCCTGATCCTTCATCACCTGATCCAGATCACTCCGCCGTCAAGCCAAATAACGGTAAATCTGCAGACATTATTTCTCCAACATTGTTTTAAACAGTATTATTATACTCTTGTTTTCCACTAAAGATAGACTTGTTTTCAAAAATTATTCTCTCGACACAACCACCACTGATTTTTTAATATAAAACAAAGGATCTAGCAAGCTCATATATTTCTCATATTTTTCTGTTTGTTTTTCAGAGTCCTTTGAGACTCTCTATAACGTGGGAGAGATGATTGGATCCGGAGGATTCGGAAGAGTCTTCGAGGGAACACGGAAATTTGATGGCAAAAATGTAAAGCAATCTTGATGAATTGTATATATATATTTTTTAATATTTGGTTTAATACTTTGATGCTCAAATTGTAAATGCAATGTTTAAAGTCAGGCACTTAAATATTGTTACTGTTATTGAATACTGTTTTTTTGTGGGGGTTTTTGCAGGTTGCCATCAAGCGGATGCGCAAGACTTACAACGATCTTTATCTTGCTATTGTAAGTTGGTCAAAAGCTGAATGTGTATTTGTTATTTAAGTTGCTGTTGTCAATACACCTGTAGGAAGCATTCGCTGTATGCAATAGACAAATAATAAGCCTGGAAAGGCTCTGTTGATTATATCTACAAAGATCAAAGCAAAGCACATTTAAAAAGTATATTTTTTCTTCAGATTTTTACCCAGCTAACCTTCTGTCTACTACTTTTCTCTAGCCTGGGCATCCCAAACCTCTCATTACAGAAGTGGCGCTGCTGCTAATGATGAGGCGAGAACCCATAAGCCCCTACGTCATACAGCTGTACGATTGGTTTGAGCACCCTCGAAAATTCACTCTCATAATGGAGTTCCCTGAACCGTGCGAGAGCTTGCTGGACTTCATCACTCGTAATCCTCAACTGGATGAAACAACAGCACGGGTCATCATGCGACAGGCTGTGCTGGCACTGCAACACTGCATTGAGCGCGGCGTTTTTCACAGTGATGTTCATGCGCAGAATTTCCTGTTGAGGAAAAACGAGTTAGAGCTCAAGCTGATAGACTTTGGCAGCGGTCACCTACTCAGTGCTGACGGCTACGACAGTGACATATACGTTGGTGAGCATTTTCGGAGTGTGGAAACCTGAACGTAGCGACTTACTGATTATTTGATGCTTTGAAAAAATTGCTCAACAATGTGCGAATGTCTTGCTTACAGGAGTACTGGATTACTGCCCACCTGAAGTCCACACTGAACCTCGATTCCACGCCGTCCCAACAAATGTCTGGGCTCTAGGAGTGATGTTGTACGAGATGGTGAACGCATGTCGTCCTTTTCACAACGAAATGGAAATCACAGAAGCCAAAGTTACATTTCAGAACTCCAACTTATCCAAGGGTGAGTGAATAATATTGATAACATTGATAAACACACACACATAAAGCAGAGGCTCTGTACAGAAAGAGATAAAGTCCCTGTAAAGGCACTTTACCTTATTTGAATCATGTTTCAGATGCTGTTTTCATAGATGCCACCATTCGTGTCACATGGCCATGACTAACCAGCTCTCTCCTTAATAAAATGTGTACAGAATGCAGTGATCTGATTAGCCAGTGCCTAACCCTGGATCCAACTAAACACCCGACGTTAGAGCAGATGTTACTACATGAATGGATTAGAAATGATCAGGAGAAGTTCAGGAGAAGTTCAGGAGATTCACTCGAACTGTGATTTCAGGTGTGAGGAAGTGTAACAGACAGAGTAGGATTATTATCATTTATCTTCAGTTCTGGATTATTTGTAGTGAGGTTTTCAAATGCCTGTTCATTGTAACGTTCTTGTTATAGTCAAGTCACCTTCATTTTTATAGCGCTTTATACGATACAGATTGTTTCAGAACGGCTTCACAGCAATGAACAGGAAAATAACAGAATCAGTGAAGCAATTGCAAGAATTCAGTTCTGTTGTAAATCAGTTCTAAAAAAAACATTCATGAGTTCACATGTTCATATAATCTTTGTATTGGATAGGAAATAACACACTTGCTGTCGTTGGTGGAGGGCTGGAGCTCGAGACGTGACCCGAAGCCTGAAGTCCAACCCCAGCCTGACAGGAACTCAAGCCGCCACACCAGAGATCTCAGAGCCGGTCCACGTCTGAGCAAGAACACGAGAGACTGCAAGACTGGAAACAAGTCGTCAAGTCATCGCTGTTCCTCAGTTTTCAGCATTTGAATGCTTGGTTTTGAGTATTTCTGTTACTCCTTTACCTCTACAATAATCGCTACAGTCTACAAACCACCTAAGACTAAGTCACATGCCGTTTTTATGTCAGAATTTGCTGACTTTGTCAATGCTGACCCTGAAGTTCCACAGAATTCATATTGTCGGGGATTACAACGTTCATGTGGACCAAAGTGACTACGACGGCTAAGGAATTTGTATCGCTACTTGACTGTTTTAATTTCTTGCAATTGGTAACTGGCCCGACTCACTGCAAAGGCCATACTCTGAAATCTTGTGATTATAAATGGCTCATTTGTATTGCAGTTTTCATCTGTTGATCTCGGACTGTCCGATCACTCGGCTCTCTTCTTTCGTTTGGAACTACATTATTTTTGTGCGCCTACCATTCGAAGTGTAATATTTCGGAAGTGAAAATCTATTGATCAGACAGTTTTTTCGAATTCTGTTGTTTCAACTTTAAGTAATCTCCACTTTACATTTTTGGAGGAGAAAGTCTCACAGTTAAATAACGCTCTTGCTGCTAATCTAGACTCTTTTGCTCCTCTGAGGTCACCCAAGGTTACTTTTGCTCACTCTGGACTCCATGATGGTATAATGACAATCTGCACACTAAGAAGTAGGGCTGCACGATTAATCGTATTTTAATCGCGATAACGCTTTCTGCCTCTCTCGATTCATTTTAAATAATCGTCACGATATTTGCCCGCTTGTTACTTTTCCTGAAAACACTTAAAACACAAATAAAAAAAATATTTGACATTTGTGTTATCTTGCATTGGTAACAAGTCCCCACAAGCGTTGATGTTTGTGGTTTCCAGATGTAAATAGCTTAAATTCCCCAAGCAGAGCTTTTCTCTTACATTTTCTGACCAGTGTTTTACTTAATCTGTGCAATCTGACAACCCTCGCACGCTCGCTCTACACTGCGGAAATAGCACTGATGTTCTGAAATCAAACCAGCGATATTCTGAAATTGTCATACAGCCAGTCTGTTTCTTCACAAGCCACTTGTGCTGTTTGTGTGACTAAATGTCTGCCAATCAAACCTTCTCCACCTTATTGTTTGGGATTATGTTTGCTGAATTAAATGAACAAAAAATATTGTTGCCCTGGACGATTTTAATAGTTATCGTCCTATCTCAAATCTTCCATTTCTGGCAAAAATACTTGGGTGTATTGTTGACTCTCATTTGTGTAACCATCTCACGATTAATAACCTTTTTGAACCCCTTCGGTCGGGTTTTTGTGAATTTCACAATACTGAGACGGCTTTGGTTAAAGTCACCAATGATTCATTGATGGCTTCTGACTCTGTTGATCTCAGTCTATTACGCACACATCTTGTAACGTTGGTTGGTGTGTCGGGGACAGTTTTGAAGTGGTTTAGATCTTCTGCAACTGACCGTTCCCGATTTATTTCTATGGGTGGCCATTTTTCTGAGATTAGCTCTGTTTTCACTGGTGTTCCTCAGGGGTCAGTCTTGGGCCCTTTACTTTTTAAAATTTATCTGTCACCACTTGGCCATTTCTAGAGATCGCTCGGCCTCCATTATCATTTGTATGCTGACGATACGCAGATTTATATACATTCTAAACCAGATGAACGCCCTGACGCTGATCTTCTGAGATAAAAACATGAATGAGTAATAATTTCCTGTGTCTGAACAGTGCTAAAACTGAAGTTCTGCTCATTGGTTCCCGTCATCAAATTTCCAAAGCTGGTTCTCTGTCTGACTTTTGATGGCTCTGTTTTGGGAACCCAGAGCAAAGTGAGGAACCTTGTAGTTATTTTCAATGCTAATCTTTCAATTGATTATTTCGTTCAGAGTACAGTTCAAACTTATTTTTCCATCTCAGAAACATTGCAAGATTGCGTCCTATGTTCAATTTTCCTGTAGCAGAAAAGCTGACAAAAATAAACTGTTACGCCCTTTTAGCCGGAGTTTCTAAAGACACACTAAACAAGCTCCAATATGTACAAAATCTGTCCGCTAGGATCTTAACCGGGTCCAGGATATTACTCCAGTTTTGAAATCCTTGCATTGGCTCCCAGTCAAGTTCCATGTTGATTTTAAGATTATGATGCTCACATGTAAAGCATTGCACGGCCTGGCACCACATGGTTTAACAGAACTGTTACATCCCTATAATCCTAATCGCAGATTGCACTCTTCACAATCGAATTTGCTGGTGGTTCCTCAAACACGCTTAAGAACTTTGGGTGACACTTTCTGAGGCTTTCTCTTCCGATGCTCCACATCTTAGGGATTTCTTTGCCTCTTGAACTCCAGACATAAGCCATTTTCAAAAGTCAACTCAAGACATATTGTTTTAAACTTGCATTTGCTTGTTGCTGTTTATTTAATTATTTTGTTAATGTTTGTTTTGTTTATGTTTATTTTGTCATTTATTTATTCATTTGTATTGCTTATATTGTGTACAGTGCTTTGAGAAGCTGCTTTATAAAATAAAGTTTATTGTTATCACAGCCACATTTGCTTTGTTTTAAAAGTGATTTTTCCTTTGTTTTTAAGTCAAGACAAGTCATCTTTATTTATATAGTGCTTTATATATGACCAATCTGTATATATGACCTGTGCACTTTTCAGGCACAGGCCTATTTTGTGCTTCTTGAAATAAAACTGTTTAAAATCTCAATCTACATGGTTGCAAACTTCACTGGATTGATTGTAGAGCCTGTCTAAAACATAACGCTACAATAAATTAGATTAGAAAATTTTGAAAATAATAATATAATTTGGTGCATGACACCCCCATTGGTTATTTAGGTTAAAGAAGCTATTATTGTATTATTAAGCTGAAAGTATACTTTGTTCTTTTACACGCACAGCCTTGCAAATTATACTTCTTTTGACTCGTACCCGACCCTCATGGCAAAAAGTTGTCAAAAGAATTTCGATCCGTGAATCACGCCTGCGATGAGATGCCAAAACGTTCTAGGCAGGGCCACTTTCACTAAAACTGCTTTAACTCTTGAACGCATTGAGATATTTTCACCAGACTTGTTACACTCATGTACGAGCTCCTTCTGTGGTCACACAAAAAAACTACGGTGATTCACCATTTGGTGGCGCTATAATGCGAAAAAAGCATAAAACACCTATAACTAAACCGTTAGTCCGACTGACTTGAAAATGGTCATGCTGTGTCTTTGTCCAAGTTGCCTTGATGACTACATGACGACATTCGTGTATCTCGAAAAAAAGTAACTTTGAACTTTGAGCACTTCTTAGACCAGGTTAACGGAGGCTGATCGGAGCGAAACTCGGTCGGCCTGTTTGACTTCACCCTATATATCACGCGACGCATCACACATACACACAATATGCATATATTTGAACCACTGCTGTCAGTCAAATCATTTGTTACATTTTTTGGATTATTTGAAAAATCTGCTTTTCGTTTGTCCGATTTGCTAGAAACTTCACATGCTTATATTATATATATATATATATATATATATATATATATATATATAAATATCTAGTATGGCCCATGTGAGTAACGTCTATAATGTGTGAACAAGTCATTTTGAAGAAACATGCCAGGTTTCATGAATTTCGGATGCTTGGAGGGCTCACAGTAAATTCTAAACTATCAATCATTTCAACTGAAGATGAAGGCTGTAATACTACTACCGCAGGATAAGAAATCTTTTTAATCGAATCTTTATCCAGTGGCTGATAAACAAATGCTTAAAACCATTATTTATTTATTTTAACAATTATGGCGCCCTGGTAATAGAGATTTGTATCATTAATGCTTATAGACCATTAAAAGATATTTCACAACCACATATCCCAATTACATTGAAAAAATATTTGTGTGAGTGTGTCAGATACAGGAGAAGAACGCAATTGCAAATAACGCTTTTATTGAGTGGATAAGCACATGGTAGAAGGTCAGGAATACAACAAAGGAGGAACACTCGCAGGAGGAACGAACACAGATGACTGGTCAGACGGACACAAGCGCTGTGACGCAGGGACCTCGGTGGACAACCAGTGATGGTGCTCGGTGATCCAGTGGAAGTGCGGGGAATCCAGTTGAAAGACACGACGAAGAACACAAGGAGATCCACAGAACAAACGCACAGCACGGGAACGGGAACACACCGGAGAAACCACACCGATCTGACAACATGAGACAGCAGTTACTGACATATTTAAAGGGACAAACAAGTGGAACCAGTGGTGATCAGTGGCCACGCCCACACACACACACACACACACACACACACACACACACACACACACACACACACACACACACACACACAGCACACCAGACGAGAGAGAGACAGTGAATTCATGAGCCGTGACAGTGTGTGCCTGCTTAATGGAGTTAACATGGAAAAACTGCTTTGCTTTAGGGGAGATTACTGTTGGAAACTAACACTTTTAAAATGAAGGGGAGCCAATGAGTGATCTTCTGCTGCCCCCTGCTGGTTATAATCGTAATTGTGTCCTTCTACTTACCAAATAAAGTTCTATTCACAGGTGCTTTTGAATTCATATTTAGACATTATAAAACTCACTATTATAACACTAGTATAATCACATTTAGTCAAAGTTTATCACTTCATTTGCACTGAACTCTCAATTTTGACAATTCTGCTACATAATGATTTATGTGAACCCTGAAAATGGTCTTATACAGAGGAGATTTGCAATGAGCATTTCATTTATTTCAAATATATATATGTCTTCAACAAAATGTGTGTGCATGTGTGTGTCCAAGCATGTGTAATGAGGCAATAGGGATGCTTTTTAACTGCTTTTGACTAGGCCACCCCAATTTTTTTTGGGTAGGAGATCCCAAGTACTAGAGGGTTTCCAGCTCGGCTATCCAATTAAATGAATAAATTGAAGGCAAAATCACTATAAAATCAAAACATCATTTTTATTAAAAACATGGATTCTGGTCTCATTTGATTTCACTCAAAAGCTGGCCATACGTACACATGAACGATGGCAGTAACTATGGAGGGTAACACACCACTTCAAAAGAAAAATGCTCACAACAAATAAATGAAATGAACCTCAAAGAAAGAAATTACAAATTTCCTACACACCACACTAAATGCACACAAAAACTCTTTATACACCACACTTGTATGAATCAAGAGTGAACATCTGCTGGATTATTTAGCAGTAAACCACATTAAGCACTTATAACTCTATACTTTCTGAAGAAGAATCATTCAGTGGAACTTTATAAAGACAACCGATAGTTTCACACACTTGAACGCTGTTGCAACGGCCCGCACTGATCTAGACTTTATTATCAGATAGTGTCATTTTTATCCTCTCTTGTGCCTTTTTGCAAGCATTTTGGACAGAAGCAAAGTCGACGCTTGCTCAATTATGAATAAGGAGGATTTAATTTGGACACGAATAATTCCACGAATTATAAAAAGAAGAAGGAGAGCTGTTCAGAAAGAATACATCTCATATGTGTTATTAAAGAAAACGTCCAAATTAAGTGTGTAACTATTCAATAAATGTGTTCAGATTCGATGTGCGCTCACGCGCTCTACTCATGCACGTGCCCGCAGAGCATTTGAGTGATTCGAGTGTTAGTTGCTATAGTGACGCGTTTTATGAATTTTGACCGATTTATACACACTCGAACCGATCGCTGTCTGTTGGTTGAGAGACGAGGCGAGCTGACAAACTTTGATCTTGAGATTATAAAACTGTTCGGAGGATTTCTGAGAGACGAGACTTTCTAGAAGAACATCGGAGGAGATATCCTTTATACTTTTATCCATATATTTTGAAAGTTTATATTATTTCCGAGGATACTTTTATTTATTGTTATTTTTGAGTAGGCCTATTTTATTGTATTGTACTTTGTATTGTATTTTTGTATTGTTTTTTTTTTTTGCAGGTTGCAGGAAGATGTTTCAGGCTCACATGTGTGAAAGAGGAGGTGAGTGCTTTAGTTTTTCATTTGTTTATGGTATATTATGTTATGATGCTGTGCTATGATTGACTAAATTAATGTGAAGACCCATTTGATCGCCCAATTTGACCAGCTAAGTTCTCACATGTATTTGATTGCTTACATTTAAAATAAACTTTTCAATTTGAGTAACTATAGTAACAATTTGTAATTGACCACTGACATAATTGATCATTATTAAAACATTACTAACTGCGTGATGTCTGAAATATTCCAGGCTCAGGCCGCTCCAGCTCCAGTAGAGCTGCTTTCTCCCAGACGGCTGGTCAGGAGGTTTGGAGACCCGGTTCTGATGACCTCGATCAGGATCCGCTGCCAGACCCGACCCAGACACTGATCCAGGAGCTTCCGGGATATTTCACCCCTCAGACTTCTGAGTTTTCCGTTTCTGTGTCCACAGGTCAGGCTGACAGGGAGAGGGAGTTCCAGAGCCCAGATGATGGACGTCCGTCCACTTCATGGAGACGCTCACGCAGAGGTCAGAATAGGCTTTTGTTGAAGAAGTTATGGCTCAGTTAATAAATAATATATCATTGAAAATAGAAAGTAAAAAAAAAACAGTTTGATGTGACCACTGACATTGATTATTAATATTATTAAAAATGTTTCCCCAGACTCTTCACCGGGCATCATGTCCACATCATCTCTGTCCCCCTCTGTGAAGAGGTGGTTATGTTGGTGGAAGAGCTTCAGCAGCAAAGGCTCGTACATCGTCCAGTGGCAGCGGAGTGGCGATAGATCGAAAAGCAACAGGGGTTTGTCCAGGACCAACAGCTTTGAAGAGTTTATGTGCCCTCCGCTGCCAGGTCAAGTTCCCATCGAGCCAACGGACCCTTCAGATGTCCTTAAGGAGGCTTCACCGGTGAACAAGAGCTCGTCAGGTGAGACTGAAATAAGGCCGGAGAGTGCAAAGTGTACAGATAGAGATTTTGCTATTTCATGCGTAAGACTGCTTCAAGTTTTTAACATGTTTATGTCCGGTCACATTTACTGTTGCTCAGCAAAATGTTGCTGACATTTTCTTTGGATTTGTAACATTACAGATTAGAATTTAACTGTAAAATGTAAGTTATGTCATTGTATCTTTGCTTAATTTGACGTCAGAGATGTTTCTAATAATTCAATTGTTTTTCTTCATTTCAGAAAAGCCTACAGAACGCAAGAAGAGGAAAGGAACTGGTTCTGTCCTCAACAGGCTATGGAAGGCTATCAAGTGTCCGTTCCTCTGCTGTTGTGCTGTGGATGATGTGGAGCCTTTTGCTCCTCCAGCGGATCTGGATCCTGATCCTGATCCTTCATCACCTGATCCAGATCACTCCGCCGTCAAGCCAAATAACGGTAAATCTGCAGACATTATTTCTCCAACATTGTTTTAAACAGTATTATTATACTCTTGTTTTCCACTAAAGATAGACTTGTTTTCAAAAATTATTCTCTCGACACAACCACCACTGATTTTTTAATATAAAACAAAGGATCTAGCAAGCTCATATATTTCTCATATTTTTCTGTTTGTTTTTCAGAGTCCTTTGAGACTCTCTATAACGTGGGAGAGATGATTGGATCCGGAGGATTCGGAAGAGTCTTCGAGGGAACACGGAAATTTGATGGCAAAAATGTAAAGCAATCTTGATGAATTTTATATATATATTTTTTAATATTTGGTTTAATACTTTGATGCTCAAATTGTAAATGCAATGTGCAAAGTCAGGCACTTAAATATTGTTACTGTTATTGAATACTGTTTTTTTGTGGGGGTTTTTGCAGGTTGCCATCAAGCGGATGCGCAAGACTTACAACGATCTTTATCTTGCTATTGTAAGTTGGTCAAAAGCTGAATGTGTATTTGTTATTTAAGTTGCTGTTGTCAATACACCTGTAGGAAGCATTCGCTGTATGCAATAGACAAATAATAAGCCTGGAAAGGCTCTGTTGATTATATCTACAAAGATCAAAGCAAAGCACATTTAAAAAGTATATTTTTTCTTCAGATTTTTACCCAGCTAACCTTCTGTCTACTACTTTTCTCTAGCCTGGGCATCCCAAACCTCTCATTACAGAAGTGGCGCTGCTGCTAATGATGAGGCGAGAACCCATAAGCCCCTACGTCATACAGCTGTACGATTGGTTTGAGCACCCTCGAAAATTCACTCTCATAATGGAGTTCCCTGAACCGTGCGAGAGCTTGCTGGACTTCATCACTCGTAATCCTCAACTGGATGAAACAACAGCACGGGTCATCATGCGACAGGCTGTGCTGGCACTGCAACACTGCATTGAGCGCGGCGTTTTTCACAGTGATGTTCATGCGCAGAATTTCCTGTTGAGGAAAAACGAGTTAGAGCTCAAGCTGATAGACTTTGGCAGCGGTCACCTACTCAGTGCTGACGGCTACGACAGTGACATATACGTTGGTGAGCATTTTCGGAGTGTGGAAACCTGAACGTAGCGACTTACTGATTATTTGATGCTTTGAAAAAATTGCTCAACAATGTGCGAATGTCTTGCTTACAGGAGTACTGGATTACTGCCCACCTGAAGTCCACACTGAACCTCGATTCCACGCCGTCCCAACAAATGTCTGGGCTCTAGGAGTGATGTTGTACGAGATGGTGAACGCATGTCGTCCTTTTCACAACGAAATGGAAATCACAGAAGCCAAAGTTACATTTCAGAACTCCAACTTATCCAAGGGTGAGTGAATAATATTGATAACATTGATAAACACACACACATAAAGCAGAGGCTCTGTACAGAAAGAGATAAAGTCCCTGTAAAGGCACTTTACCTTATTTGAATCATGTTTCAGATGCTGTTTTCATAGATGCCACCATTCGTGTCACATGGCCATGACTAACCAGCTCTCTCCTTAATAAAATGTGTACAGAATGCAGTGATCTGATTAGCCAGTGCCTAACCCTGGATCCAACTAAACGCCCGACGTTAGAGCAGATGTTACTACATGAATGGATTAGAAATGATCAGGAGAAGTTCAGGAGAAGTTCAGGAGATTCACTCGAACTGTGATTTCAGGTGTGAGGAAGTGTAACAGACAGAGTAGGATTATTATCATTTATCTTCAGTTCTGGATTATTTGTAGTGAGGTTTTCAAATGCCTGTTCATTGTAACGTTCTTGTTATAGTCAAGTCACCTTCATTTTTATAGCGCTTTATACGATACAGATTGTTTCAGAACGGCTTCACAGCAATGAACAGGAAAATAACAGAATCAGTGAAGCAATTGCAAGAATTCAGTTCTGTTGTAAATCAGTTCTAAAAAAAACATTCATGAGTTCACATGTTCATATAATCTTTGTATTGGATAGGAAATAACACACTTGCTGTCGTTGGTGGAGGGCTGGAGCTCGAGACGTGACCCGAAGCCTGAAGTCCAACCCCAACCTGACAGGAACTCAAGCCGCCACACCAGAGATCTCAGAGCCGGTCCACGTCTGAGCAAGAACACGAGAGACTGCAAGACTGGAAACAAGTCGTCAAGTCATCGCTGTTCCTCAGTTTTCAGCATTTGAATGCTTGGTTTTGAGTATTTCTGTTACTCCTTTACCTCTACAATAATCGCTACAGTCTACAAACCACCTAAGACTAAGTCACATGCCGTTTTTATGTCAGAATTTGCTGACTTTGTCAATGCTGACCCTGAAGTTCCACAGAATTCATATTGTCGGGGATTACAACGTTCATGTGGACCAAAGTGACTACGACGGCTAAGGAATTTGTATCGCTACTTGACTGTTTTAATTTCTTGCAATTGGTAACTGGCCCGACTCACTGCAAAGGCCATACTCTGAAATCTTGTGATTATAAATGGCTCATTTGTATTGCAGTTTTCATCTGTTGATCTCGGACTGTCCGATCACTCGGCTCTCTTCTTTCGTTTGGAACTACATTATTTTTGTGCGCCTACCATTCGAAGTGTAATATTTCGGAAGTGAAAATCTATTGATCAGACAGTTTTTTCGAATTCTGTTGTTTCCACTTTAAGTAATCTCCACTTTACATTTTTGGAGGAGAAAGTCTCACAGTTAAATAACGCTCTTGCTGCTAATCTAGACTCTATTGCTCCTCTGAGGTCACCCAAGGTTACTTTTGCTCACTCTGGACTCCATGATGGTATAATGACAATCTGCACACTAAGAAGTAGGGCTGCACGATTAATCGTATTTTAATCGCGATAACGCTTTCTGCCTCTCTCGATTCATTTTAAATAATCGTCACGATATTTGCCCGCTTGTTACTTTTCCTGAAAACACTTAAAACACAAATAAAAAAATATTTGACATTTGTGTTATCTTGCATTGGTAACAAGTCCCCACTAGCGTTGATGTTTGTGGTTTCCAGATGTAAATAGCTTAAATTCCCCAAGCAGAGCTTTTCTCTTACATTTTCTGACCAGTGTTTTACTTAATCTGTGCAATCTGACAACCCTCGCACGCTCGCTCTACACTGCGGAAATAGCACTGATGTTCAGAAATCAAACCAGCGATATTCTGAAATTGTCATACAGCCAGTCTGTTTCTTCACAAGCCACTTGTGCTGTTTGTGTGACTAAATCTGCCAATCAAACCTTCTCCACCTTATTGTTTGGCATTATGTTTGCTGAATTAAATGAACAAAAAATATTGTTGCCCTGGACGATTTTAATAGTTATCGTCCTATCTCAAATCTTCCATTTCTGGCAAAAATACTTGGGTGTATTGTTGACTCTCATTTGTGTAACCATCTCACGATTAATAACCTTTTTGAACCCCTTCGGTCGGGTTTTTGTGAATTTCACAATACTGAGACGGCTTTGGTTAAAGTCACCAATGATTCATTGATGGCTTCTGACTCTGTTGATCTCAGTCTATTACGCACACATCTTGTAACGTTGGTTGGTGTGTCGGGGACAGTTTTGAAGTGGTTTAGATCTTCTGCAACTGACCGTTCCCGATTTATTTCTATGGGTGGCCATTTTTCTGAGATTAGCTCTGTTTTCACTGGTGTTCCTCAGGGGTCAGTCTTGGGCCCTTTACTTTTTAAAATTTATCTGTCACCACTTGGCCATTTCTAGAGATCGCTCGGCCTCCATTATCATTTGTATGCTGACGATACGCAGATTTATATACATTCTAAACCAGATGAACGCCCTGACGCTGATCTTCTGAGATAAAAACATGAATGAGTAATAATTTCCTGTGTCTGAACAGTGGTAAAACTGAAGTTCTGCTCATTGCTTCCCGTCATCAAATTTCCAAAGCTGGTTCTCTGTCTGACTTTTGATGGCTCTGTTTTGGGAACCCAGAGCAAAGTGAGGAACCTTGTAGTTATTTTCAATCTTTCATTTGATTCTTTCGTTCAGAGTACAGTTCAAACTTATTTTTCCATCTCAGAAACATTGCAAGATTGCGTCCTATGTTCAATTTTCCTGTAGCAGAAAAGCTGACAAAAATAAACTGTTACGCCCTTTTAGCCGGAGTTTCTAAAGACACACTAAACAAGCTCCAATATGTACAAAATCTGTCCGCTAGGATCTTAACCGGGTCCAGGATATGCGATCATATTACTCCAGTTTTGAAATCCTTGCATTGGCTCCCAGTCAAGTTCCATGTTGATTTTAAGATTATGATGCTCACATGTAAAGCATTGCACGGCCTGGCACCACATGGTTTAACAGAACTGTTACATCCCTATAATCCTAATCGCAGATTGCACTCTTCACAATCGAATTTGCTGGTGGTTCCTCAAACACGCTTAAGACCTTTGGGTGACACTTTCTGAGGCTTTCTCTTCCGATGCTCCACATCTTAGGGATTTCTTTGCCTCTTGAACTCCAGACATAAGCCATTTTCAAAAGTCAACTCAAGACATATTGTTTTAAACTTGCATTTGCTTGTTGCTGTTTATTTAATTATTTTGTTAATGTTTGTTTTGTTTATGTTTATTTTGTCATTTATTTATTCATTTGTATTGCTTATATTGTGTACAGTGCTTTGAGAAGCTGCTTTATAAAATAAAGTTTATTGTTATCACAGCCACATTTGCTTTGTTTTAAAAGTGATTTTTCCTTTGTTTTTAAGTCAAGACAAGTCATCTTTATTTATATAGTGCTTTATATATGACCAATCTGTATATATGACCTGTGCACTTTTCAGGCACAGGCCTATTTTGTGCTTCTTGAAATAAAACTGTTTAAAATCTCAATCTACATGGTTGCAAACTTCACTGGATTGATTGTAGAGCCTGTCTAAAACATAACGCTACAATAAATTAGATTAGAAAATTTTGAAAATAATAATATAATTTGGTGCATGACACCCCCATTGGTTATTTAGGTTAAAGAAGCTATTATTGTATTATTAAGCTGAAAGTATACTTTGTTCTTTTACACGCACAGCCTTGCAAATTATACTTCTTTTGACTCGTAGCCCGACCCTCATGGCAAAAAGTTGTCAAAAGAATTTCGATCCGTGAATCACGCCTGCGATGAGATGCCAAAACGTTCTAGGCAGGGCCACTTTCACTAAAACTGCTTTAACTCTTGAACGCATTGAGATATTTTCACCAGACTTGTTACACTCATGTACGAGCTCGTTCTGTGGTCACACAAAAAAACTACGGTGATTCACCATTTGGTGGCGCTATAATGCGAAAAAAGCATAAAACACCTATAACTAAACCGTTAGTCCGACTGACTTGAAAATGGTCATGCTGTGTCTTTGTCCAAGTTGCCTTGATGACTACATGACGACATTCGTGTATCTCGAAAAAAAGTAACTTTGAACTTTGAGCACTTCTTAGACCAGGTTAACGGAGGCTGATCGGAGCGAAACTCGGTCGGCCTGTTTGACTTCACCCTATATATCACGCGACGCATCACACATACACACAATATGCATATATTTGAACCACTGCTGTCAGTCAAATCATTTGTTACATTTTTTGGATTATTTGAAAAATCTGCTTTTCGTTTGTCCGATTTGCTAGAAACTTCACATGCTTATATTATATATATATATATATCTAGAATGGCCCATGTGAGTAACGTCTATAATGTGTGAACAAGTCATTTTGAAGAAACATGCCAGGTTTCATGAATTTCGGATGCTTGGAGGGCTCACAGTAAATTCTAAACTATCAATCATTTCAACTGAAGATGAAGGCTGTAATACTACTACCGCAGGATAAGAAATCTTTTTAATCGAATCTTTATCCAGTGGCTGATAAACAAATGCTTAAAACCATTATTTATTTATTTTAACAATTATGGCGCCCTGGTAATAGAGATTTGTATCATTAATGCTTATAGACCATTAAAAGATATTTCACAACCACATATCCCAATTACATTGAAAAAATATTTGTGTGAGTGTGTGTGTGTGTCAGATACAGGAGAAGAATGCAATTGCAAATAACGCTTTTATTGAGTGGATAAGCACATGGTAGAAGGTCAGGAATACAACAAAGGAGGAACACTCGCAGGAGGAACGAACACAGATGACTGGTCAGACGGACACAAGCGCTGTGACGCAGGGACCTCGGTGGACAACCAGTGATGGTGCTCGGTGATCCAGTGGAAGTGCGGGGAATCCAGTTGAAAGACACGACGAAGAACACAAGGAGATCCACAGAACAAACGCACAGCACGGGAACGGGAACACACCGGAGAAACCACACCGATCTGACAACATGAGACAGCAGTTACTGACATATTTAAAGGGACAAACAAGTGGAACCAGTGGTGATCAGTGGCCACGCCCACACACACACACACACACACACACACACACACACACACACACACACACACACACACACAGCACACCAGACGAGAGAGAGACAGTGAATTCATGAGCCGTGACAGTGTGTGCCTGCTTAATGGAGTTAACATGGAAAAACTGCTTTGCTTTAGGGGAGATTACTGTTGGAAACTAACACTTTTAAAATGAAGGGGAGCCAATGAGTGATCTTCTGCTGCCCCCTGCTGGTTATAATCGTAATTGTGTCCTTCTACTTACCAAATAAAGTTCTATTCACAGGTGCTTTTGAATTCATATTTAGACATTATAAAACTCACTATTATAACACTAGTATAATCACATTTAGTCAAAGTTTATCACTTCATTTGCACTGAACTCTCAATTTTGACAATTCTGCTACATAATGATTTATGTGAACCCTGAAAATGGTCTTATACAGAGGAGATTTGCAATGAGCATTTCATTTATTTCAAATATATATATGTCTTCAACAAAATGTGTGTGCATGTGTGTGTCCAAGCATGTGTAATGAGGCAATAGGGATGCTTTTTAACTGCTTTTGACTAGGCCACTCCAATTTTGTTTGGGTAGGAGATCCCAAGTACTAGAGGGTTTCCAGCTCGGCTATCCAATTAAATGAATAAATTGAAGGCAAAATCACTATAAAATCAAAACATCATTTTTATTAAAAACATGGATTCTGGTCTCATTTGATTTCACTCAAAAGCTGGCCATACGTACACATGAACGATGGCAGTAACTATGGAGGGTAACACACCACTTCAAAAGAAAAATGCTCACAACAAATAAATGAAATGAACCTCAAAGAAAGAAATGACAAATTTCCTACACACCACACTAAATGCACACAAAAACTCTTTATACACCACACTTGTATGAATCAAGAGTGAACATCTGCTGGATTATTTAGCAGTAAACCACATTAAGCACTTATAACTCTATACTTTCTGAAGAAGAATCATTCAGTGGAACTTTATAAAGACAACCGATAGTTTCACACACTTGAACGCTGTTGCAACGGCCCGCACTGATCTAGACTTTATTATCAGATAGTGTCATTTTTATCCTCTCTTGTGCCTTTTTGCAAGCATTTTGGACAGAAGCAAAGTCGACGCTTGCTCAATTATGAATAAGGAGGATTTAATTTGGACACGAATAATTCCACGAATTATAAAAAGAAGAAGGAGAGCTGTTCAGAAAGAATACATCTCATATGTGTTATTAAAGAAAACGTCCAAATTAAGTGTGTAACTATTCAATAAATGTGTTCAGATTCGATGTGCGCTCACGCGCTCTACTCATGCACGTGCCCGCAGAGCATTTGAGTGATTCGAGTGTTAGTTGCTATAGTGACGCGTTTTATGAATTTTGACCGATTTATACACACTCGAACCGATCGCTGTCTGTTGGTTGAGAGACGAGGCGAGCTGACAAACTTTGATCTTGAGATTATAAAACTGTTCGGAGGATTTCTGAGAGACGAGACTTTCTAGAAGAACATCGGAGGAGATATCCTTTATACTTTTATCCATATATTTTGAAAGTTTATATTATTTCCGAGGATACTTTTATTTATTGTTATTTTTGAGTAGGCCTATTTTATTGTATTGTACTTTGTATTGTATTTTTGTATTGTTTTTTTTTTTTGCAGGTTGCAGGAAGATGTTTCAGGCTCACATGTGTGAAAGAGGAGGTGAGTGCTTTAGTTTTTCATTTGTTTATGGTATATTATGTTATGATGCTGTGCTATGATTGACTAAATTAATGTGAAGACCCATTTGATCGCCCAATTTGACCAGCTAAGTTCTCACATGTATTTGATTGCTTACATTTAAAATAAACTTTTCAATTTGAGTAACTATAGTAACAATTTGTAATTGACCACTGACATAATTGATCATTATTAAAACATTACTAACTACTTGGTGTCTGAAATATTCCAGGCTCAGGCCGCTCCAGCTCCAGTAGAGCTGCTTTCTCCCAGACGGCTGGTCAGGAGGTTTGGAGACCCGGTTCTGATGACCTCGATCAGGATCCGCTGCCAGACCCGACCCAGACACTGATCCAGGAGCTTCCGGGATATTTCACCCCTCAGACTTCTGAGTTTTCCGTTTCTGTGTCCACAGGTCAGGCTGACAGGGAGAGGGAGTTCCAGAGCCCAGATGATGGACGTCCGTCCACTTCATGGAGACGCTCACGCAGAGGTCAGAATAGGCTTTTGTTAAAGAAGTTATGGCTCAGTTAATAAATAATATATCATTGAAAATAGAAAGTAAAAAAAAAAACAGTTTGATGTGACCACTGACATTGATTATTAATATTATTAAAAATGTTTCCCCAGACTCTTCACCGGGCATCATGTCCACATCATCTCTGTCCCCCTCTGTGAAGAGGTGGTTATGTTGGTGGAAGAGCTTCAGCAGCAAAGGCTCGTACATCGTCCAGTGGCAGCGGAGTGGCGATAGATCGAAAAGCAACAGGGGTTTGTCCAGGACCAACAGCTTTGAAGAGTTTATGTGCCCTCCGCTGCCAGGTCAAGTTCCCATCGAGCCAACGGACCCTTCAGATGTCCTTAAGGAGGCTTCACCGGTGAACAAGAGCTCGTCAGGTGAGACTGAAATAAGGCCGGAGAGTGCAAAGTGTACAGATAGAGATTTTGCTATTTCATGCGTAAGACTGCTTCAAGTTTTTAACATGTTTATGTCCGGTCACATTTACTGTTGCTCAGCAAAATGTTGCTGACATTTTCTTTGGATTTGTAACATTACAGATTAGAATTTAACTGTAAAATGTAAGTTATGTCATTGTATCTTTGCTTAATTTGACGTCAGAGATGTTTCTAATAATTCAATTGTTTTTCTTCATTTCAGAAAAGCCTACAGAACGCAAGAAGAGGAAAGGAACTGGTTCTGTCCTCAACAGGCTATGGAAGGCTATCAAGTGTCCGTTCCTCTGCTGTTGTGCTGTGGATGATGTGGAGCCTTTTGCTCCTCCAGCGGATCTGGATCCTGATCCTGATCCTTCATCACCTGATCCAGATCACTCCGCCGTCAAGCCAAATAACGGTAAATCTGCAGACATTATTTCTCCAACATTGTTTTAAACAGTATTATTATACTCTTGTTTTCCACTAAAGATAGACTTGTTTTCAAAAATTATTCTCTCGACACAACCACCACTGATTTTTTAATATAAAACAAAGGATCTAGCAAGCTCATATATTTCTCATATTTTTCTGTTTGTTTTTCAGAGTCCTTTGAGACTCTCTATAACGTGGGAGAGATGATTGGATCCGGAGGATTCGGAAGAGTCTTCGAGGGAACACGGAAATTTGATGGCAAAAATGTAAAGCAATCTTGATGAATTTTATATATATATTTTTTAATATTTGGTTTAATACTTTGATGCTCAAATTGTAAATGCAATGTGCAAAGTCAGGCACTTAAATATTGTTACTGTTATTGAATACTGTTTTTTTGTGGGGGTTTTTGCAGGTTGCCATCAAGCGGATGCGCAAGACTTACAACGATCTTTATCTTGCTATTGTAAGTTGGTCAAAAGCTGAATGTGTATTTGTTATTTAAGTTGCTGTTGTCAATACACCTGTAGGAAGCATTCGCTGTATGCAATAGACAAATAATAAGCCTGGAAAGGCTCTGTTGATTATATCTACAAAGATCAAAGCAAAGCACATTTAAAAAGTATATTTTTTCTTCAGATTTTTACCCAGCTAACCTTCTGTCTACTACTTTTCTCTAGCCTGGGCATCCCAAACCTCTCATTACAGAAGTGGCGCTGCTGCTAATGATGAGGCGAGAACCCATAAGCCCCTACGTCATACAGCTGTACGATTGGTTTGAGCACCCTCGAAAATTCACTCTCATAATGGAGTTCCCTGAACCGTGCGAGAGCTTGCTGGACTTCATCACTCGTAATCCTCAACTGGATGAAACAACAGCACGGGTCATCATGCGACAGGCTGTGCTGGCACTGCAACACTGCATTGAGCGCGGCGTTTTTCACAGTGATGTTCATGCGCAGAATTTCCTGTTGAGGAAAAACGAGTTAGAGCTCAAGCTGATAGACTTTGGCAGCGGTCACCTACTCAGTGCTGACGGCTACGACAGTGACATATACGTTGGTGAGCATTTTCGGAGTGTGGAAACCTGAACGTAGCGACTTACTGATTATTTGATGCTTTGAAAAAATTGCTCAACAATGTGCGAATGTCTTGCTTACAGGAGTACTGGATTACTGCCCACCTGAAGTCCACACTGAACCTCGATTCCACGCCGTCCCAACAAATGTCTGGGCTCTAGGAGTGATGTTGTACGAGATGGTGAACGCATGTCGTCCTTTTCACAACGAAATGGAAATCACAGAAGCCAAAGTTACATTTCAGAACTCCAACTTATCCAAGGGTGAGTGAATAATATTGATAACATTGATAAACACACACACATAAAGCAGAGGCTCTGTACAGAAAGAGATAAAGTCCCTGTAAAGGCACTTTACCTTATTTGAATCATGTTTCAGATGCTGTTTTCATAGATGCCACCATTCGTGTCACATGGCCATGACTAACCAGCTCTCTCCTTAATAAAATGTGTACAGAATGCAGTGATCTGATTAGCCAGTGCCTAACCCTGGATCCAACTAAACGCCCGACGTTAGAGCAGATGTTACTACATGAATGGATTAGAAATGATCAGGAGAAGTTCAGGAGAAGTTCAGGAGATTCACTCGAACTGTGATTTCAGGTGTGAGGAAGTGTAACAGACAGAGTAGGATTATTATCATTTATCTTCAGTTCTGGATTATTTGTAGTGAGGTTTTCAAATGCCTGTTCATTGTAACGTTCTTGTTATAGTCAAGTCACCTTCATTTTTATAGCGCTTTATACGATACAGATTGTTTCAGAACGGCTTCACAGCAATGAACAGGAAAATAACAGAATCAGTGAAGCAATTGCAAGAATTCAGTTCTGTTGTAAATCAGTTCTAAAAAAAACATTCATGAGTTCACATGTTCATATAATCTTTGTATTGGATAGGAAATAACACACTTGCTGTCGTTGGTGGAGGGCTGGAGCTCGAGACGTGACCCGAAGCCTGAAGTCCAACCCCAACCTGACAGGAACTCAAGCCGCCACACCAGAGATCTCAGAGCCGGTCCACGTCTGAGCAAGAACACGAGAGACTGCAAGACTGGAAACAAGTCGTCAAGTCATCGCTGTTCCTCAGTTTTCAGCATTTGAATGCTTGGTTTTGAGTATTTCTGTTACTCCTTTACCTCTACAATAATCGCTACAGTCTACAAACCACCTAAGACTAAGTCACATGCCGTTTTTATGTCAGAATTTGCTGACTTTGTCAATGCTGACCCTGAAGTTCCACAGAATTCATATTGTCGGGGATTACAACGTTCATGTGGACCAAAGTGACTACGACGGCTAAGGAATTTGTATCGCTACTTGACTGTTTTAATTTCTTGCAATTGGTAACTGGCCCGACTCACTGCAAAGGCCATACTCTGAAATCTTGTGATTATAAATGGCTCATTTGTATTGCAGTTTTCATCTGTTGATCTCGGACTGTCCGATCACTCGGCTCTCTTCTTTCGTTTGGAACTACATTATTTTTGTGCGCCTACCATTCGAAGTGTAATATTTCGGAAGTGAAAATCTATTGATCAGACAGTTTTTTCGAATTCTGTTGTTTCCACTTTAAGTAATCTCCACTTTACATTTTTGGAGGAGAAAGTCTCACAGTTAAATAACGCTCTTGCTGCTAATCTAGACTCTATTGCTCCTCTGAGGTCACCCAAGGTTACTTTTGCTCACTCTGGACTCCATGATGGTATAATGACAATCTGCACACTAAGAAGTAGGGCTGCACGATTAATCGTATTTTAATCGCGATAACGCTTTCTGCCTCTCTCGATTCATTTTAAATAATCGTCACGATATTTGCCCGCTTGTTACTTTTCCTGAAAACACTTAAAACACAAATAAAAAAATATTTGACATTTGTGTTATCTTGCATTGGTAACAAGTCCCCACTAGCGTTGATGTTTGTGGTTTCCAGATGTAAATAGCTTAAATTCCCCAAGCAGAGCTTTTCTCTTACATTTTCTGACCAGTGTTTTACTTAATCTGTGCAATCTGACAACCCTCGCACGCTCGCTCTACACTGCGGAAATAGCACTGATGTTCAGAAATCAAACCAGCGATATTCTGAAATTGTCATACAGCCAGTCTGTTTCTTCACAAGCCACTTGTGCTGTTTGTGTGACTAAATCTGCCAATCAAACCTTCTCCACCTTATTGTTTGGCATTATGTTTGCTGAATTAAATGAACAAAAAATATTGTTGCCCTGGACGATTTTAATAGTTATCGTCCTATCTCAAATCTTCCATTTCTGGCAAAAATACTTGGGTGTATTGTTGACTCTCATTTGTGTAACCATCTCACGATTAATAACCTTTTTGAACCCCTTCGGTCGGGTTTTTGTGAATTTCACAATACTGAGACGGCTTTGGTTAAAGTCACCAATGATTCATTGATGGCTTCTGACTCTGTTGATCTCAGTCTATTACGCACACATCTTGTAACGTTGGTTGGTGTGTCGGGGACAGTTTTGAAGTGGTTTAGATCTTCTGCAACTGACCGTTCCCGATTTATTTCTATGGGTGGCCATTTTTCTGAGATTAGCTCTGTTTTCACTGGTGTTCCTCAGGGGTCAGTCTTGGGCCCTTTACTTTTTAAAATTTATCTGTCACCACTTGGCCATTTCTAGAGATCGCTCGGCCTCCATTATCATTTGTATGCTGACGATACGCAGATTTATATACATTCTAAACCAGATGAACGCCCTGACGCTGATCTTCTGAGATAAAAACATGAATGAGTAATAATTTCCTGTGTCTGAACAGTGGTAAAACTGAAGTTCTGCTCATTGCTTCCCGTCATCAAATTTCCAAAGCTGGTTCTCTGTCTGACTTTTGATGGCTCTGTTTTGGGAACCCAGAGCAAAGTGAGGAACCTTGTAGTTATTTTCAATCTTTCATTTGATTCTTTCGTTCAGAGTACAGTTCAAACTTATTTTTCCATCTCAGAAACATTGCAAGATTGCGTCCTATGTTCAATTTTCCTGTAGCAGAAAAGCTGACAAAAATAAACTGTTACGCCCTTTTAGCCGGAGTTTCTAAAGACACACTAAACAAGCTCCAATATGTACAAAATCTGTCCGCTAGGATCTTAACCGGGTCCAGGATATGCGATCATATTACTCCAGTTTTGAAATCCTTGCATTGGCTCCCAGTCAAGTTCCATGTTGATTTTAAGATTATGATGCTCACATGTAAAGCATTGCACGGCCTGGCACCACATGGTTTAACAGAACTGTTACATCCCTATAATCCTAATCGCAGATTGCACTCTTCACAATCGAATTTGCTGGTGGTTCCTCAAACACGCTTAAGACCTTTGGGTGACACTTTCTGAGGCTTTCTCTTCCGATGCTCCACATCTTAGGGATTTCTTTGCCTCTTGAACTCCAGACATAAGCCATTTTCAAAAGTCAACTCAAGACATATTGTTTTAAACTTGCATTTGCTTGTTGCTGTTTATTTAATTATTTTGTTAATGTTTGTTTTGTTTATGTTTATTTTGTCATTTATTTATTCATTTGTATTGCTTATATTGTGTACAGTGCTTTGAGAAGCTGCTTTATAAAATAAAGTTTATTGTTATCACAGCCACATTTGCTTTGTTTTAAAAGTGATTTTTCCTTTGTTTTTAAGTCAAGACAAGTCATCTTTATTTATATAGTGCTTTATATATGACCAATCTGTATATATGACCTGTGCACTTTTCAGGCACAGGCCTATTTTGTGCTTCTTGAAATAAAACTGTTTAAAATCTCAATCTACATGGTTGCAAACTTCACTGGATTGATTGTAGAGCCTGTCTAAAACATAACGCTACAATAAATTAGATTAGAAAATTTTGAAAATAATAATATAATTTGGTGCATGACACCCCCATTGGTTATTTAGGTTAAAGAAGCTATTATTGTATTATTAAGCTGAAAGTATACTTTGTTCTTTTACACGCACAGCCTTGCAAATTATACTTCTTTTGACTCGTACCCGACCCTCATGGCAAAAAGTTGTCAAAAGAATTTCGATCCGTGAATCACGCCTGCGATGAGATGCCAAAACGTTCTAGGCAGGGCCACTTTCACTAAAACTGCTTTAACTCTTGAACGCATTGAGATATTTTCACCAGACTTGTTACACTCATGTACGAGCTCGTTCTGTGGTCACACAAAAAAACTACGGTGATTCACCATTTGGTGGCGCTATAATGCGAAAAAAGCATAAAACACCTATAACTAAACCGTTAGTCCGACTGACTTGAAAATGGTCATGCTGTGTCTTTGTCCAAGTTGCCTTGATGACTACATGACGACATTCGTGTATCTCGAAAAAAAGTAACTTTGAACTTTGAGCACTTCTTAGACCAGGTTAACGGAGGCTGATCGGAGCGAAACTCGGTCGGCCTGTTTGACTTCACCCTATATATCACGCGACGCATCACACATACACACAATATGCATATATTTGAACCACTGCTGTCAGTCAAATCATTTGTTACATTTTTTGGATTATTTGAAAAATCTGCTTTTCGTTTGTCCGATTTGCTAGAAACTTCACATGCTTATATTATATATATATATATATCTAGTATGGCCCATGTGAGTAACGTCTATAATGTGTGAACAAGTCATTTTGAAGAAACATGCCAGGTTTCATGAATTTCGGATGCTTGGAGGGCTCACAGTAAATTCTAAACTATCAATCATTTCAACTGAAGATGAAGGCTGTAATACTACTACCGCAGGATAAGAAATCTTTTTAATCGAATCTTTATCCAGTGGCTGATAAACAAATGCTTAAAACCATTATTTATTTATTTTAACAATTATGGCGCCCTGGTAATAGAGATTTGTATCATTAATGCTTATAGACCATTAAAAGATATTTCACAACCACATATCCCAATTACATTGAAAAAATATTTGTGTGAGTGTGTGTGTCAGATACAGGAGAAGAATGCAATTGCAAATAACGCTTTTATTGAGTGGATAAGCACATGGTAGAAGGTCAGGAATACAACAAAGGAGGAACACTCGCAGGAGGAACGAACACAGATGACTGGTCAGACGGACACAAGCGCTGTGACGCAGGGACCTCGGTGGACAACCAGTGATGGTGCTCGGTGATCCAGTGGAAGTGCGGGGAATCCAGTTGAAAGACACGACGAAGAACACAAGGAGATCCACAGAACAAACGCACAGCACGGGAACGGGAACACACCGGAGAAACCACACCGATCTGACAACATGAGACAGCAGTTACTGACATATTTAAAGGGACAAACAAGTGGAACCAGTGGTGATCAGTGGCCACGCCCACACACACACACACACACACACACACACACACACACACACACACACACACACACACAGCACACCAGACGAGAGAGAGACAGTGAATTCATGAGCCGTGACAGTGTGTGCCTGCTTAATGGAGTTAACATGGAAAAACTGCTTTGCTTTAGGGGAGATTACTGTTGGAAACTAACACTTTTAAAATGAAGGGGAGCCAATGAGTGATCTTCTGCTGCCCCCTGCTGGTTATAATCGTAATTGTGTCCTTCTACTTACCAAATAAAGTTCTATTCACAGGTGCTTTTGAATTCATATTTAGACATTATAAAACTCACTATTATAACACTAGTATAATCACATTTAGTCAAAGTTTATCACTTCATTTGCACTGAACTCTCAATTTTGACAATTCTGCTACATAATGATTTATGTGAACCCTGAAAATGGTCTTATACAGAGGAGATTTGCAATGAGCATTTCATTTATTTCAAATATATATATGTCTTCAACAAAATGTGTGTGCATGTGTGTGTCCAAGCATGTGTAATGAGGCAATAGGGATGCTTTTTAACTGCTTTTGACTAGGCCACTCCAATTTTGTTTGGGTAGGAGATCCCAAGTACTAGAGGGTTTCCAGCTCGGCTATCCAATTAAATGAATAAATTGAAGGCAAAATCACTATAAAATCAAAACATCATTTTTATTAAAAACATGGATTCTGGTCTCATTTGATTTCACTCAAAAGCTGGCCATACGTACACATGAACGATGGCAGTAACTATGGAGGGTAACACACCACTTCAAAAGAAAAATGCTCACAACAAATAAATGAAATGAACCTCAAAGAAAGAAATGACAAATTTCCTACACACCACACTAAATGCACACAAAAACTCTTTATACACCACACTTGTATGAATCAAGAGTGAACATCTGCTGGATTATTTAGCAGTAAACCACATTAAGCACTTATAACTCTATACTTTCTGAAGAAGAATCATTCAGTGGAACTTTATAAAGACAACCGATAGTTTCACACACTTGAACGCTGTTGCAACGGCCCGCACTGATCTAGACTTTATTATCAGATAGTGTCATTTTTATCCTCTCTTGTGCCTTTTTGCAAGCATTTTGGACAGAAGCAAAGTCGACGCTTGCTCAATTATGAATAAGGAGGATTTAATTTGGACACGAATAATTCCACGAATTATAAAAAGAAGAAGGAGAGCTGTTCAGAAAGAATACATCTCATATGTGTTATTAAAGAAAACGTCCAAATTAAGTGTGTAACTATTCAATAAATGTGTTCAGATTCGATGTGCGCTCACGCGCTCTACTCATGCACGTGCCCGCAGAGCATTTGAGTGATTCGAGTGTTAGTTGCTATAGTGACGCGTTTTATGAATTTTGACCGATTTATACACACTCGAACCGATCGCTGTCTGTTGGTTGAGAGACGAGGCGAGCTGACAAACTTTGATCTTGAGATTATAAAACTGTTCGGAGGATTTCTGAGAGACGAGACTTTCTAGAAGAACATCGGAGGAGATATCCTTTATACTTTTATCCATATATTTTGAAAGTTTATATTATTTCCGAGGATACTTTTATTTATTGTTATTTTTGAGTAGGCCTATTTTATTGTATTGTACTTTGTATTGTATTTTTGTATTGTTTTTTTTTTTTGCAGGTTGCAGGAAGATGTTTCAGGCTCACATGTGTGAAAGAGGAGGTGAGTGCTTTAGTTTTTCATTTGTTTATGGTATATTATGTTATGATGCTGTGCTATGATTGACTAAATTAATGTGAAGACCCATTTGATCGCCCAATTTGACCAGCTAAGTTCTCACATGTATTTGATTGCTTACATTTAAAATAAACTTTTCAATTTGAGTAACTATAGTAACAATTTGTAATTGACCACTGACATAATTGATCATTATTAAAACATTACTAACTACTTGGTGTCTGAAATATTCCAGGCTCAGGCCGCTCCAGCTCCAGTAGAGCTGCTTTCTCCCAGACGGCTGGTCAGGAGGTTTGGAGACCCGGTTCTGATGACCTCGATCAGGATCCGCTGCCAGACCCGACCCAGACACTGATCCAGGAGCTTCCGGGATATTTCACCCCTCAGACTTCTGAGTTTTCCGTTTCTGTGTCCACAGGTCAGGCTGACAGGGAGAGGGAGTTCCAGAGCCCAGATGATGGACGTCCGTCCACTTCATGGAGACGCTCACGCAGAGGTCAGAATAGGCTTTTGTTGAAGAAGTTATGGCTCAGTTAATAAATAATATATCATTGAAAATAGAAAGTAAAAAAAAAACAGTTTGATGTGACCACTGACATTGATTATTAATATTATTAAAAATGTTTCCCCAGACTCTTCACCGGGCATCATGTCCACATCATCTCTGTCCCCCTCTGTGAAGAGGTGGTTATGTTGGTGGAAGAGCTTCAGCAGCAAAGGCTCGTACATCGTCCAGTGGCAGCGGAGTGGCGATAGATCGAAAAGCAACAGGGGTTTGTCCAGGACCAACAGCTTTGAAGAGTTTATGTGCCCTCCGCTGCCAGGTCAAGTTCCCATCGAGCCAACGGAGCCTTCAGATGTCCTTAAGGAGGCTTCACCGGTGAACAAGAGCTCGTCAGGTGAGACTGAAATAAGGCTGGAGAGTGCAAAGTGTACAGATAGAGATTTTGCTATTTCATGCGTAAGACTGCTTCAAGTTTTTAACATGTTTATGTCCGGTCACATTTACTGTTGCTCAGCAAAATGTTGCTGACATTTTCTTTGGATTTGTAACATTACAGATTAGAATTTAACTGTAAAATGTAAGTTATGTCATTGTATCTTTGCTTAATTTGACGTCAGAGATGTTTCTAATAATTCAATTGTTTTTCTTCATTTCAGAAAAGCCTACAGAACGCAAGAAGAGGAAAGGAACTGGTTCTGTCCTCAACAGGCTATGGAAGGCTATCAAGTGTCCGTTCCTCTGCTGTTGTGCTGTGGATGATGTGGAGCCTTTTGCTCCTCCAGCGGATCTGGATCCTGATCCTGATCCTTCATCACCTGATCCAGATCACTCCGCCGTCAAGCCAAATAACGGTAAATCTGCAGACATTATTTCTCCAACATTGTTTTAAACAGTATTATTATACTCTTGTTTTCCACTAAAGATAGACTTGTTTTCAAAAATTATTCTCTCGACACAACCACCACTGATTTTTTAATATAAAACAAAGGATCCAGCAAGCTCATATATTTCTCATATTTTTCTGTTTGTTTTTCAGAGTCCTTTGAGACTCTCTATAACGTGGGAGAGATGATTGGATCCGGAGGATTCGGAAGAGTCTTCGAGGGAACACGGAAATTTGATGGCAAAAATGTAAAGCAATCTTGATGAATTTTATATATATTTTTTTTAATATTTGGTTTAATACTTTGATGCTCAAATTGTAAATGCAATGTGCAAAGTCAGGCACTTAAATATTGTTACTGTTATTGAATACTGTTTTTTTGTGGGGGTTTTTGCAGGTTGCCATCAAGCGGATGCGCAAGACTTACAACGATCTTTATCTTGCTATTGTAAGTTGGTCAAAAGCTGAATGTGTATTTGTTATTTAAGTTGCTGTTGTCAATACACCTGTAGGAAGCATTCGCTGTATGCAATAGACAAATAATAAGCCTGGAAAGGCTCTGTTGATTATATCTACAAAGATCAAAGCAAAGCACATTTAAAAAGTATATTTTTTCTTCAGATTTTTACCCAGCTAACCTTCTGTCTACTACTTTTCTCTAGCCTGGGCATCCCAAACCTCTCATTACAGAAGTGGCGCTGCTGCTAATGATGAGGCGAGAACCCATAAGCCCCTACGTCATACAGCTGTACGATTGGTTTGAGCACCCTCGAAAATTCACTCTCATAATGGAGTTCCCTGAACCGTGCGAGAGCTTGCTGGACTTCATCACTCGTAATCCTCAACTGGATGAAACAACAGCACGGGTCATCATGCGACAGGCTGTGCTGGCACTGCAACACTGCATTGAGCGCGGCGTTTTTCACAGTGATGTTCATGCGCAGAATTTCCTGTTGAGGAAAAACGAGTTAGAGCTCAAGCTGATAGACTTTGGCAGCGGTCACCTACTCAGTGCTGACGGCTACGACAGTGACATATACGTTGGTGAGCATTTTCGGAGTGTGGAAACCTGAACGTAGCGACTTACTGATTATTTGATGCTTTGAAAAAATTGCTCAACAATGTGCGAATGTCTTGCTTACAGGAGTACTGGATTACTGCCCACCTGAAGTCCACACTGAACCTCGATTCCACGCCGTCCCAACAAATGTCTGGGCTCTAGGAGTGATGTTGTACGAGATGGTGAACGCATGTCGTCCTTTTCACAACGAAATGGAAATCACAGAAGCCAAAGTTACATTTCAGAACTCCAACTTATCCAAGGGTGAGTGAATAATATTGATAACATTGATAAACACACACACATAAAGCAGAGGCTCTGTACAGAAAGAGATAAAGTCCCTGTAAAGGCACTTTACCTTATTTGAATCATGTTTCAGATGCTGTTTTCATAGATGCCACCATTCGTGTCACATGGCCATGACTAACCAGCTCTCTCCTTAATAAAATGTGTACAGAATGCAGTGATCTGATTAGCCAGTGCCTAACCCTGGATCCAACTAAACGCCCGACGTTAGAGCAGATGTTACTACATGAATGGATTAGAAATGATCAGGAGAAGTTCAGGAGAAGTTCAGGAGATTCACTCGAACTGTGATTTCAGGTGTGAGGAAGTGTAACAGACAGAGTAGGATTATTATCATTTATCTTCAGTTCTGGATTATTTGTAGTGAGGTTTTCAAATGCCTGTTCATTGTAACGTTCTTGTTATAGTCAAGTCACCTTCATTTTTATAGCGCTTTATACGATACAGATTGTTTCAGAACGGCTTCACAGCAATGAACAGGAAAATAACAGAATCAGTGAAGCAATTGCAAGAATTCAGTTCTGTTGTAAATCAGTTCTAAAAAAAACATTCATGAGTTCACATGTTCATATAATCTTTGTATTGGATAGGAAATAACACACTTGCTGTCGTTGGTGGAGGGCTGGAGCTCGAGACGTGACCCGAAGCCTGAAGTCCAACCCCAACCTGACAGGAACTCAAGCCGCCACACCAGAGATCTCAGAGCCGGTCCACGTCTGAGCAAGAACACGAGAGACTGCAAGACTGGAAACAAGTCGTCAAGTCATCGCTGTTCCTCAGTTTTCAGCATTTGAATGCTTGGTTTTGAGTATTTCTGTTACTCCTTTACCTCTACAATAATCGCTACAGTCTACAAACCACCTAAGACTAAGTCACATGCCGTTTTTATGTCAGAATTTGCTGACTTTGTCAATGCTGACCCTGAAGTTCCACAGAATTCATATTGTCGGGGATTACAACGTTCATGTGGACCAAAGTGACTACGACGGCTAAGGAATTTGTATCGCTACTTGACTGTTTTAATTTCTTGCAATTGGTAACTGGCCCGACTCACTGCAAAGGCCATACTCTGAAATCTTGTGATTATAAATGGCTCATTTGTATTGCAGTTTTCATCTGTTGATCTCGGACTGTCCGATCACTCGGCTCTCTTCTTTCGTTTGGAACTACATTATTTTTGTGCGCCTACCATTCGAAGTGTAATATTTCGGAAGTGAAAATCTATTGATCAGACAGTTTTTTCGAATTCTGTTGTTTCCACTTTAAGTAATCTCCACTTTACATTTTTGGAGGAGAAAGTCTCACAGTTAAATAACGCTCTTGCTGCTAATCTAGACTCTTTTGCTCCTCTGAGGTCACCCAAGGTTACTTTTGCTCACTCTGGACTCCATGATGGTATAATGACAATCTGCACACTAAGAAGTAGGGCTGCACGATTAATCGTATTTTAATCGCGATAACGCTTTCTGCCTCTCTCGATTCATTTTAAATAATCGTCACGATATTTGCCCGCTTGTTACTTTTCCTGAAAACACTTAAAACACAAATAAAAAAATATTTGACATTTGTGTTATCTTGCATTGGTAACAAGTCCCCACTAGCGTTGATGTTTGTGGTTTCCAGATGTAAATAGCGTAAATTCCCCAAGCAGAGCTTTTCTCTTACATTTTCTGACCAGTGTTTTACTTAATCTGTGCAATCTGACAACCCTCGCACGCTCGCTCTACACTGCGGAAATAGCACTGATGTTCTGAAATCAAACCAGCGATATTCTGAAATTGTCATACAGCCAGTCTGTTTCTTCACAAGCCACTTGTGCTGTTTGTGTGACTAAATCTGCCAATCAAACCTTCTCCACCTTATTGTTTGGGATTATGTTTGCTGAATTAAATGAACAAAAAATATTGTTGCCCTGGACGATTTTAATAGTTATCGTCCTATCTCAAATCTTCCATTTCTGGCAAAAATACTTGGGTGTATTGTTGACTCTCATTTGTGTAACCATCTCACGATTAATAACCTTTTTGAACCCCTTCGGTCGGGTTTTTGTGAATTTCACAATACTGAGACGGCTTTGGTTAAAGTCACCAATGATTCATTGATGGCTTCTGACTCTGTTGATCTCAGTCTATTACGCACACATCTTGTAACGTTGGTTGGTGTGTCGGGGACAGTTTTGAAGTGGTTTAGATCTTCTGCAACTGACCGTTCCCGATTTATTTCTATGGGTGGCCATTTTTCTGAGATTAGCTCTGTTTTCACTGGTGTTCCTCAGGGGTCAGTCTTGGGCCCTTTACTTTTTAAAATTTATCTGTCACCACTTGGCCATTTCTAGAGATCGCTCGGCCTCCATTATCATTTGTATGCTGACGATACGCAGATTTATATACATTCTAAACCAGATGAACGCCCTGACGCTGATCTTCTGAGATAAAAACATGAATGAGTAATAATTTCCTGTGTCTGAACAGTGGTAAAACTGAAGTTCTGCTCATTGCTTCCCGTCATCAAATTTCCAAAGCTGGTTCTCTGTCTGACTTTTGATGGCTCTGTTTTGGGAACCCAGAGCAAAGTGAGGAACCTTGTAGTTATTTTCAATCTTTCATTTGATTCTTTCGTTCAGAGTACAGTTCAAACTTATTTTTCCATCTCAGAAACATTGCAAGATTGCGTCCTATGTTCAATTTTCCTGTTGCAGAAAAGCTGACAAAAATAAACTGTTACGCCCTTTTAGCCGGAGTTTCTAAAGACACACTAAACAAGCTCCAATATGTACAAAATCTGTCCGCTAGGATCTTAACCGGGTCCAGGATATGCGATCATATTACTCCAGTTTTGAAATCCTTGCATTGGCTCCCAGTCAAGTTCCATGTTGATTTTAAGATTATGATGCTCACATGTAAAGCATTGCACGGCCTGGCACCACATGGTTTAACAGAACTGTTACATCCCTATAATCCTAATCGCAGATTGCACTCTTCACAATCGAATTTGCTGGTTGTTCCTCAAACACGCTTAAGAACTTTGGGTGACACTTTCTGAGGCTTTCTCTTCCGATGCTCCACACCTTAGGGATTTCTTTGCCTCTTGAACTCCAGACATAAGCCATTTTCAAAAGTCAACTCAAGACATATTGTTTTAAACTTGCATTTGCTTGTTGCTGTTTATTTAATTATTTTGTTAATGTTTGTTTTGTTTATGTTTATTTTGTCATTTATTTATTCATTTGTATTGCTTATATTGTGTACAGTGCTTTGAGAAGCTGCTTTATAAAATAAAGTTTATTGTTATCACAGCCACATTTGCTTTGTTTTAAAAGTGATTTTTCCTTTGTTTTTAAGTCAAGACAAGTCATCTTTATTTATATAGTGCTTTATATATGACCCATCTGTATATATGACCTGTGCACTTTTCAGGCACAGGCCTATTTTGTGCTTCTTGAAATAAAACTGTTTAAAATCTCAATCTACATGGTTGCAAACTTCACTGGATTGATTGTAGAGCCTGTCTAAAACATAACGCTACAATAAATTAGATTAGAAAATTTTGAAAATAATAATATAATTTGGTGCATGACACCCCCATTGGTTATTTAGGTTAAAGAAGCTATTATTGTATTATTAAGCTGAAAGTATACTTTGTTCTTTTACACGCACAGCCTTGCAAATTATACTTCTTTTGACTCGTACCCGACCCTCATGGCAAAAAGTTGTCAAAAGAATTTCGATCCGTGAATCACGCCTGCGATGAGATGCCAAAACGTTCTAGGCAGGGCCACTTTCACTAAAACTGCTTTAACTCTTGAACGCATTGAGATATTTTCACCAGACTTGTTACACTCATGTACGAGCTCGTTCTGTGGTCACACAAAAAAACTACGGTGATTCACCATTTGGTGGCGCTATAATGCGAAAAAAGCATAAAACACCTATAACTAAACCGTTAGTCCGACTGACTTGAAAATGGTCATGCTGTGTCTTTGTCCAAGTTGCCTTGATGACTTATAACGACATTCGTGTATCTCGAAAAAAAGTAACTTTGAACTTTGAGCACTTCTTAGACCAGGTTAACGGAGGCTGATCGGAGCGAAACTCGGTCGGCCTGTTTGACTTCACCCTATATATCACGCGACGCATCACACATACACACAATATGCATATATTTGAACCACTGCTGTCAGTCAAATCATTTGTTACATTTTTTGGATTATTTGAAAAATCTGCTTTTCGTTTGTCCGATTTGCTAGAAACTTCACATGCTTATATTATATATATATATATATCTAGTATGGCCCATGTGAGTAACGTCTATAATGTGTGAACAAGTCATTTTGAAGAAACATGCCAGGTTTCATGAATTTCGGATGCTTGGAGGGCTCACAGTAAATTCTAAACTATCAATCATTTCAACTGAAGATGAAGGCTGTAATACTACTACCGCAGGATAAGAAATCTTTTTAATCGAATCTTTATCCAGTGGCTGATAAACAAATGCTTAAAACCATTATTTATTTATTTTAACAATTATGGCGCCCTGGTAATAGAGATTTGTATCATTAATGCTTATAGACCATTAAAAGATATTTCACAACCACATATCCCAATTACATTGAAAAAATATTTGTGTGAGTGTGTGTGTGTCAGATACAGGAGAAGAATGCAATTGCAAATAACGCTTTTATTGAGTGGATAAGCACATGGTAGAAGGTCAGGAATACAACAAAGGAGGAACACTCGCAGGAGGAACGAACACAGATGACTGGTCAGACGGACACAAGCGCTGTGACGCAGGGACCTCGGTGGACAACCAGTGATGGTGCTCGGTGATCCAGTGGAAGTGCGGGGAATCCAGTTGAAAGACACGACGAAGAACACAAGGAGATCCACAGAACAAACGCACAGCACGGGAACGGGAACACACCGGAGAAACCACACCGATCTGACAACATGAGACAGCAGTTACTGACATATTTAAAGGGACAAACAAGTGGAACCAGTGGTGATCAGTGGCCACGCCCACACACACACACACACACACACACACACACACACACACACACACACACACACACACACACACACACAGCACACCAGACGAGAGAGAGACAGTGAATTCATGAGCCGTGACAGTGTGTGCCTGCTTAATGGAGTTAACATGGAAAAACTGCTTTGCTTTAGGGGAGATTACTGTTGGAAACTAACACTTTTAAAATGAAGGGGAGCCAATGAGTGATCTTCTGCTGCCCCCTGCTGGTTATAATCGTAATTGTGTCCTTCTACTTACCAAATAAAGTTCTATTCACAGGTGCTTTTGAATTCATATTTAGACATTATAAAACTCACTATTATAACACTAGTATAATCACATTTAGTCAAAGTTTATCACTTCATTTGCACTGAACTCTCAATTTTGACAATTCTGCTACATAATGATTTATGTGAACCCTGAAAATGGTCTTATACAGAGGAGATTTGCAATGAGCATTTCATTTATTTCAAATATATATATGTCTTCAACAAAATGTGTGTGCATGTGTGTGTCCAAGCATGTGTAATGAGGCAATAGGGATGCTTTTTAACTGCTTTTGACTAGGCCACTCCAATTTTGTTTGGGTAGGAGATCCCAAGTACTAGAGGGTTTCCAGCTCGGCTATCCAATTAAATGAATAAATTGAAGGCAAAATCACTATAAAATCAAAACATCATTTTTATTAAAAACATGGATTCTGGTCTCATTTGATTTCACTCAAAAGCTGGCCATACGTACACATGAACGATGGCAGTAACTATGGAGGGTAACACACCACTTCAAAAGAAAAATGCTCACAACAAATAAATGAAATGAACCTCAAAGAAAGAAATTACAAATTTCCTACACACCACACTAAATGCACACAAAAACTCTTTATACACCACACTTGTATGAATCAAGAGTGAACATCTGCTGGATTATTTAGCAGTAAACCACATTAAGCACTTATAACTCTATACTTTCTGAAGAAGAATCATTCAGTGGAACTTTATAAAGACAACCGATAGTTTCACACACTTGAACGCTGTTGCAACGGCCCGCACTGATCTAGACTTTATTATCAGATAGTGTCATTTTTATCCTCTCTTGTGCCTTTTTGCAAGCATTTTGGACAGAAGCAAAGTCGACGCTTGCTCAATTATGAATAAGGAGGATTTAATTTGGACACGAATAATTCCACGAATTATAAAAAGAAGAAGGAGAGCTGTTCAGAAAGAATACATCTCATATGTGTTATTAAAGAAAACGTCCAAATTAAGTGTGTAACTATTCAATAAATGTGTTCAGATTCGATGTGCGCTCACGCGCTCTACTCATGCACGTGCCCGCAGAGCATTTGAGTGATTCGAGTGTTAGTTGCTATAGTGACGCGTTTTATGAATTTTGACCGATTTATACACACTCGAACCGATCGCTGTCTGTTGGTTGAGAGACGAGGCGAGCTGACAAACTTTGATCTTGAGATTATAAAACTGTTCGGAGGATTTCTGAGAGACGAGACTTTCTAGAAGAACATCGGAGGAGATATCCTTTATACTTTTATCCATATATTTTGAAAGTTTATATTATTTCCGAGGATACTTTTATTTATTGTTATTTTTGAGTAGGCCTATTTTATTGTATTGTACTTTGTATTGTATTTTTGTATTGTTTTTTTTTTTTGCAGGTTGCAGGAAGATGTTTCAGGCTCACATGTGTGAAAGAGGAGGTGAGTGCTTTAGTTTTTCATTTGTTTATGGTATATTATGTTATGATGCTGTGCTATGATTGACTAAATTAATGTGAAGACCCATTTGATCGCCCAATTTGACCAGCTAAGTTCTCACATGTATTTGATTCCTTACATTTAAAATAAACTTTTCAATTTGAGTAACTATAGTAACAATTTGTAATTGACCACTGACATAATTGATCATTATTAAAACATTACTAACTACTTGGTGTCTGAAATATTCCAGGCTCAGGCCGCTCCAGCTCCAGTAGAGCTGCTTTCTCCCAGACGGCTGGTCAGGAGGTTTGGAGACCCGGTTCTGATGACCTCGATCAGGATCCGCTGCCAGACCCGACCCAGACACTGATCCAGGAGCTTCCGGGATATTTCACCCCTCAGACTTCTGAGTTTTCCGTTTCTGTGTCCACAGGTCAGGCTGACAGGGAGAGGGAGTTCCAGAGCCCAGATGATGGACGTCCGTCCACTTCATGGAGACGCTCACGCAGAGGTCAGAATAGGCTTTTGTTGAAGAAGTTATGGCTCAGTTAATAAATAATATATCATTGAAAATAGAAAGTAAAAAAAAAACAGTTTGATGTGACCACTGACATTGATTATTAATATTATTAAAAATGTTTCCCCAGACTCTTCACCGGGCATCATGTCCACATCATCTCTGTCCCCCTCTGTGAAGAGGTGGTTATGTTGGTGGAAGAGCTTCAGCAGCAAAGGCTCGTACATCGTCCAGTGGCAGCGGAGTGGCGATAGATCGAAAAGCAACAGGGGTTTGTCCAGGACCAACAGCTTTGAAGAGTTTATGTGCCCTCCGCTGCCAGGTCAAGTTCCCATCGAGCCAACGGACCCTTCAGATGTCCTTAAGGAGGCTTCACCGGTGAACAAGAGCTCGTCAGGTGAGACTGAAATAAGGCTGGAGAGTGCAAAGTGTACAGATAGAGATTTTGCTATTTCATGCGTAAGACTGCTTCAAGTTTTTAACATGTTTATGTCCGGTCACATTTACTGTTGCTCAGCAAAATGTTGCTGACATTTTCTTTGGATTTGTAACATTACAGATTAGAATTTAACTGTAAAATGTAAGTTATGTCATTGTATCTTTGCTTAATTTGACGTCAGAGATGTTTCTAATAATTCAATTGTTTTTCTTCATTTCAGAAAAGCCTACAGAACGCAAGAAGAGGAAAGGAACTGGTTCTGTCCTCAACAGGCTATGGAAGGCTATCAAGTGTCCGTTCCTCTGCTGTTGTGCTGTGGATGATGTGGAGCCTTTTGCTCCTCCAGCGGATCTGGATCCTGATCCTGATCCTTCATCACCTGATCCAGATCACTCCGCCGTCAAGCCAAATAACGGTAAATCTGCAGACATTATTTCTCCAACATTGTTTTAAACAGTATTATTATACTCTTGTTTTCCACTAAAGATAGACTTGTTTTCAAAAATTATTCTCTCGACACAACCACCACTGATTTTTTAATATAAAACAAAGGATCCAGCAAGCTCATCTATTTCTCATATTTTTCTGTTTGTTTTTCAGAGTCCTTTGAGACTCTCTATAACGTGGGAGAGATGATTGGATCCGGAGGATTCGGAAGAGTCTTCGAGGGAACACGGAAATTTGATGGCAAAAATGTAAAGCAATCTTGATGAATTTTATATATATTTTTTTTAATATTTGGTTTAATACTTTGATGCTCAAATTGTAAATGCAATGTGCAAAGTCAGGCACTTAAATATTGTTACTGTTATTGAATACTGTTTTTTTGTGGGGGTTTTTGCAGGTTGCCATCAAGCGGATGCGCAAGACTTACAACGATCTTTATCTTGCTATTGTAAGTTGGTCAAAAGCTGAATGTGTATTTGTTATTTAAGTTGCTGTTGTCAATACACCTGTAGGAAGCATTCGCTGTATGTAATAGACAAATAATAAGCCTGGAAAGGCTCTGTTGATTATATCTACAAAGATCAAAGCAAAGCACATTTAAAAAGTATATTTTTTCTTCAGATTTTTACCCAGCTAACCTTCTGTCTACTACTTTTCTCTAGCCTGGGCATCCCAAACCTCTCATTACAGAAGTGGCGCTGCTGCTAATGATGAGGCGAGAACCCATAAGCCCCTACGTCATACAGCTGTACGATTGGTTTGAGCACCCTCGAAAATTCACTCTCATAATGGAGTTCCCTGAACCGTGCGAGAGCTTGCTGGACTTCATCACTCGTAATCCTCAACTGGATGAAACAACAGCACGGGTCATCATGCGACAGGCTGTGCTGGCACTGCAACACTGCATTGAGCGCGGCGTTTTTCACAGTGATGTTCATGCGCAGAATTTCCTGTTGAGGAAAAACGAGTTAGAGCTCAAGCTGATAGACTTTGGCAGCGGTCACCTACTCAGTGCTGACGGCTACGACAGTGACATATACGTTGGTGAGCATTTTCGGAGTGTGGAAACCTGAACGTAGCGACTTACTGATTATTTGATGCTTTGAAAAAATTGCTCAACAATGTGCGAATGTCTTGCTTACAGGAGTACTGGATTACTGCCCACCTGAAGTCCACACTGAACCTCGATTCCACGCCGTCCCAACAAATGTCTGGGCTCTAGGAGTGATGTTGTACGAGATGGTGAACGCATGTCGTCCTTTTCACAACGAAATGGAAATCACAGAAGCCAAAGTTACATTTCAGAACTCCAACTTATCCAAGGGTGAGTGAATAATATTGATAACATTGATAAACACACACACATAAAGCAGAGGCTCTGTACAGAAAGAGATAAAGTCCCTGTAAAGGCACTTTACCTTATTTGAATCATGTTTCAGATGCTGTTTTCATAGATGCCACCATTCGTGTCACATGGCCATGACTAACCAGCTCTCTCCTTAATAAAATGTGTACAGAATGCAGTGATCTGATTAGCCAGTGCCTAACCCTGGATCCAACTAAACGCCCGACGTTAGAGCAGATGTTACTACATGAATGGATTAGAAATGATCAGGAGAAGTTCAGGAGAAGTTCAGGAGATTCACTCGAACTGTGATTTCAGGTGTGAGGAAGTGTAACAGACAGAGTAGGATTATTATCATTTATCTTCAGTTCTGGATTATTTGTAGTGAGGTTTTCAAATGCCTGTTCATTGTAACGTTCTTGTTATAGTCAAGTCACCTTCATTTTTATAGCGCTTTATACGATACAGATTGTTTCAGAACGGCTTCACAGCAATGAACAGGAAAATAACAGAATCAGTGAAGCAATTGCAAGAATTCAGTTCTGTTGTAAATCAGTTCTAAAAAAAACATTCATGAGTTCACATGTTCATATAATCTTTGTATTGGATAGGAAATAACACACTTGCTGTCGTTGGTGGAGGGCTGGAGCTCGAGACGTGACCCGAAGCCTGAAGTCCAACCCCAACCTGACAGGAACTCAAGCCGCCACACCAGAGATCTCAGAGCCGGTCCACGTCTGAGCAAGAACACGAGAGACTGCAAGACTGGAAACAAGTCGTCAAGTCATCGCTGTTCCTCAGTTTTCAGCATTTGAATGCTTGGTTTTGAGTATTTCTGTTACTCCTTTACCTCTACAATAATCGCTACAGTCTACAAACCACCTAAGACTAAGTCACATGCCGTTTTTATGTCAGAATTTGCTGACTTTGTCAATGCTGACCCTGAAGTTCCACAGAATTCATATTGTCGGGGATTACAACGTTCATGTGGACCAAAGTGACTACGACGGCTAAGGAATTTGTATCGCTACTTGACTGTTTTAATTTCTTGCAATTGGTAACTGGCCCGACTCACTGCAAAGGCCATACTCTGAAATCTTGTGATTATAAATGGCTCATTTGTATTGCAGTTTTCATCTGTTGATCTCGGACTGTCCGATCACTCGGCTCTCTTCTTTCGTTTGGAACTACATTATTTTTGTGCGCCTACCATTCGAAGTGTAATATTTCGGAAGTGAAAATCTATTGATCAGACAGTTTTTTCGAATTCTGTTGTTTTCACTTTAAGTAATCTCCACTTTACATTTTTGGAGGAAAAAAGTCTCACAGTTAAATAACGCTCTTGCTGCTAATCTAGACTCTTTTGCTCCTCTGAGGTCACCCAAGGTTACTTTTGCTCACTCTGGACTCCATGATGGTATAATGACAATCTGCACACTAAGAAGTAGGGCTGCACGATTAATCGTATTTTAATCGCGATAACGCTTTCTGCCTCTCTCGATTCATTTTAAATAATCGTCACGATATTTGCCCGCTTGTTACTTTTCCTGAAAACACTTAAAACACAAATAAAAAAATATTTGACATTTGTGTTATCTTGCATTGGTAACAAGTCCCCACTAGCGTTGATGTTTGTGGTTTCCAGATGTAAATAGCTTAAATTCCCCAAGCAGAGCTTTTCTCTTACATTTTCTGACCAGTGTTTTACTTAATCTGTGCAATCTGACAACCCTCGCACGCTCGCTCAACACTGCTGAAATAGCACTGATGTTCTGAAATCAAACCAGCGATATTCTGAAATTGTCATACAGCCAGTCTGTTTCTTCACAAGCCACTTGTGCTGTTTGTGTGACTAAATCTGCCAATCAAACCTTCTCCACCTTATTGTTTGGGATTATGTTTGCTGAATTAAATGAACAAAAAATATTGTTGCCCTGGACGATTTTAATAGTTATCGTCCTATCTCAAATCTTCCATTTCTGGCAAAAATACTTGGGTGTATTGTTGACTCTCATTTGTGTAACCATCTCACGATTAATAACCTTTTTGAACCCCTTCGGTCGGGTTTTTGTGAATTTCACAATACTGAGACGGCTTTGGTTAAAGTCACCAATGATTCATTGATGGCTTCTGACTCTGTTGATCTCAGTCTATTACGCACACATCTTGTAACGTTGGTTGGTGTGTTGGGGACAGTTTTGAAGTGGTTTAGATCTTCTGCAACTGACCGTTCCCGATTTATTTCTATGGGTGGCCATTTTTCTGAGATTAGCTCTGTTTTCACTGGTGTTCCTCAGGGGTCAGTCTTGGGCCCTTTACTTTTTAAAATTTATCTGTCACCACTTGGCCATTTCTAGAGATCGCTCGGCCTCCATTATCATTTGTATGCTGACGATACGCAGATTTATATACATTCTAAACCAGATGAACGCCCTGACGCTGATCTTCTGAGATAAAAACATGAATGAGTAATAATTTCCTGTGTCTGAACAGTGGTAAAACTGAAGTTCTGCTCATTGCTTCCCGTCATCAAATTTCCAAAGCTGGTTCTCTGTCTGACTTTTGATGGCTCTGTTTTGGGAACCCAGAGCAAAGTGAGGAACCTTGTAGTTATTTTCAATCTTTCATTTGATTCTTTCGTTCAGAGTACAGTTCAAACTTATTTTTCCATCTCAGAAACATTGCAAGATTGCGTCCTATGTTCAATTTTCCTGTTGCAGAAAAGCTGACAAAAATAAACTGTTACGCCCTTTTAGCCGGAGTTTCTAAAGACACACTAAACAAGCTCCAATATGTACAAAATCTGTCCGCTAGGATCTTAACCGGGTCCAGGATATGCGATCATATTACTCCAGTTTTGAAATCCTTGCATTGGCTCCCAGTCAAGTTCCATGTTGATTTTAAGATTATGATGCTCACATGTAAAGCATTGCACGGCCTGGCACCACATGGTTTAACAGAACTGTTACATCCCTATAATCCTAATCGCAGATTGCACTCTTCACAATCGAATTTGCTGGTGGTTCCTCAAACACGCTTAAGAACTTTGGGTGACACTTTCTGAGGCTTTCTCTTCCGATGCTCCACATCTTAGGGATTTCTTTGCCTCTTGAACTCCAGACATAAGCCATTTTCAAAAGTCAACTCAAGACATATTGTTTTAAACTTGCATTTGCTTGTTGCTGTTTATTTAATTATTTTGTTAATGTTTGTTTTGTTTATGTTTATTTTGTCATTTATTTATTCATTTGTATTGCTTATATTGTGTACAGTGCTTTGAGAAGCTGCTTTATAAAATAAAGTTTATTGTTATCACAGCCACATTTGCTTTGTTTTAAAAGTGATTTTTCCTTTGTTTTTAAGTCAAGACAAGTCATCTTTATTTATATAGTGCTTTATATATGACCCATCTGTATATATGACCTGTGCACTTTTCAGGCACAGGCCTATTTTGTGCTTCTTGAAATAAAACTGTTTAAAATCTCAATCTACATGGTTGCAAACTTCACTGGATTGATTGTAGAGCCTGTCTAAAACATAACGCTACAATAAATTAGATTAGAAAATTTTGAAAATAATAATATAATTTGGTGCATGACACCCCCATTGGTTATTTAGGTTAAAGAAGCTATTATTGTATTATTAAGCTGAAAGTATACTTTGTTCTTTTACACGCATAGCCTTGCAAATTATACTTCTTTTGACTCGTACCCGACCCTCATGGCAAAAAGTTGTCAAAAGAATTTCGATCCGTGAATCACGCCTGCGATGAGATGCCAAAACGTTCTAGGCAGGGCCACTTTCACTAAAACTGCTTTAACTCTTGAACGCATTGAGATATTTTCACCAGACTTGTTACACTCATGTACGAGCTCGTTCTGTGGTCACACAAAAAAACTACGGTGATTCACCATTTGGTGGCGCTATAATGCGAACTAGGCATAAAACACCTATAACTAAACCGTTAGTCCGACTGACTTGAAAATGGTCATGCTGTGTCTTTGTCCAAGTTGCCTTGATGACTTATAACGACATTCGTGTATCTCGAAAAAAAGTAACTTTGAACTTTGAGCACTTCTTAGACCAGGTTAACGGAGGCTGATCGGAGCGAAACTCGGTCGGCCTGTTTGACTTCACCCTATATATCACGCGACGCATCACACATACACACAATATGCATATATTTGAACCACTGCTGTCAGTCAAATCATTTGTTACATTTTTTGGATTATTTGAAAAATCTGCTTTTCGTTTGTCCGATTTGCTAGAAACTTCACATGCTTATATTATATATATATATATATATATATATATATATATATATATATATATATATATATAAATATCTAATATGGCCCATGTGAGTAACGTCTATAATGTGTGAACAAGTCATTTTGAAGAAACATGCCAGGTTTCATGAATTTCGGATGCTTGGAGGGCTCACAGTAAATTCTAAACTATCAATCATTTCAACTGAAGATGAAGGCTGTAATACTACTACCGTAGGATAAGAAATCTTTTTAATCGAATCTTTATCCAGTGGCTGATAAACAAATGCTTAAAACCATTATTTATTTATTTTAACAATTATGGCGCCCTGGTAATAGAGATTTGTATCATTAATGCTTATAGACCATTAAAAGATATTTCACAACCACATATCCCAATTACATTGAAAAAATATTTGTGTGAGTGTGTCAGATACAGGAGAAGAATGCAATTGCAAATAACGCTTTTATTGAGTGGATAAGCACATGGTAGAAGGTCAGGAATACAACAAAGGAGGAACACTCGCAGGAGGAACGAACACAGATGACTGGTCAGACGGACACAAGCGCTGTGACGCAGGGACCTCGGTGGACAACCAGTGATGGTGCTCGGTGATCCAGTGGAAGTGCGGGGAATCCAGTTGAAAGACACGACGAAGAACACAAGGAGATCCACAGAACAAACGCACAGCACGGGAACGGGAACACACCGGAGAAACCACACCGATCTGACAACATGAGACAGCAGTTACTGACATATTTAAAGGGACAAACAAGTGGAACCAGTGGTGATCAGTGGCCACGCCCCCACACACACACACACACACACACACACACACACACACACACACACACACACAGCACACCAGACGAGAGAGAGACAGTGAATTCATGAGCCGTGACAGTGTGTGCCTGCTTAATGGAGTTAACATGGAAAAACTGCTTTGCTTTAGGGGAGATTACTGTTGGAAACTAACACTTTTAAAATGAAGGGGAGCCAATGAGTGATCTTCTGCTGCCCCCTGCTGGTTATAATCGTAATTGTGTCCTTCTACTTACCAAATAAAGTTCTATTCACAGGTGCTTTTGAATTCATATTTAGACATTATAAAACTCACTATTATAACACTAGTATAATCACATTTAGTCAAAGTTTATCACTTCATTTGCACTGAACTCTCAATTTTGACAATTCTGCTACATAATGATTTATGTGAACCCTGAAAATGGTCTTATACAGAGGAGATTTGCAATGAGCATTTCATTTATTTCAAATATATATATGTCTTCAACAAAATGTGTGTGCATGTGTGTGTCCAAGCATGTGTAATGAGGCAATAGGGATGCTTTTTAACTGCTTTTGACTAGGCCACTCCAATTTTGTTTGGGTAGGAGATCCCAAGTACTAGAGGGTTTCCAGCTCGGCTATCCAATTAAATGAATAAATTGAAGGCAAAATCACTATAAAATCAAAACATCATTTTTATTAAAAACATGGATTCTGGTCTCATTTGATTTCACTCAAAAGCTGGCCATACGTACACATGAACGATGGCAGTAACTATGGAGGGTAACACACCACTTCGAAAGAAAAATGCTCACAACAAATAAATGAAATGAACCTCAAAGAAAGAAATTACAAATTTCCTACACACCACACTAAATGCACACAAAAACTCTTTATACACCACACTTGTATGAATCAAGAGTGAACATCTGCTGGTTTATAGACCAATTTCCAGCCGACGTCACAGTTACGTCACGGCGCTAGCTGGAGGCAGAACAAATGGAAAACTGGAGGCGGCAAATACAAATCAGCACAGATTCGACTACAAAATAAGGATCTTAAATTTTTCTTCTTATTATTAAATGTCATCTTGTTGTGTTGTTAGGTGCAAGAATCAATGAAAAATTAATATCTACATTTTTTTAATTTCTAGAAAATATTCACCTCATTAAAATTGCACATAATGTCACTTTACATGGTCGTCTTCTTGGCGCTGGCTAGCCAGAACCGCGGATCGTACCACACAAGTCTTGTACATGACCATTCAGCACATAGTTATAGGCATCTAAAGAATTATACGCCCTCCGTTTCTCTATCAGGTAGGTGTAGAAGTCAGGCCACTCAACCGGAGGTAGCGTTAACGTTAATCGTGTCAGATCCTCAATGAGTGTATACGGGTTGGCCAATCTGGTTCCGTCCGTTAAAATGAACTTTTGCAAATAACAATCGCGGTCCTGGACAGGAGTGACCTTGCACATTAAGATAAAATCGGATTTTCTCCAGTCATTGTTAAAACAAGCTAACAAAACTTGCAGACTTTACGTTAGTGAAGCGGCCAAAGGGATTGTTCTGCCACCACCTAAGCTCCGCCCACATAAAAACGTCACCATGTTTACTAACTGAAAATTGGTCTATTTAGCAGTAAACCACATTAAGCACTTATAACTCTATACGTTCTGAAGAAGAATCATTCAGTGGAACTGTATAAAGACAACCGATAGTTTCACACACTTGAACGCTGTTGCAACGGCCCGCACTGATCTAGACTTTATTATCAGATAGTGTAAGTTTTATCCTCTCTTGTGCCTTTTTGCAAGCATTTTGGACAGAAGCAAAGTCGACGCTCGCTCAATTATGAATAAGGAGGATTTAATTTGGACACGAATAATTCCACGAATTATAAAAAGAAGAAGGAGAGCTGTTCAGAAAGAATACATCTCATATGTGTTATTAAAGAAAACGTCCAAATTAAGTGTGTAACTATTCAATAAATGTGTTCAGATTCGATGTGCGCTCACGCGCTCTACTCATGCACGTGCCCGCAGAGCATTTGAGTGATTCGAGTGTTAGTTGCTATAGTGACGCGTTTTATGAATTTTGACCGATTTATACACACTCGAACCGATCGCTGTCTGTTGGTTGAGAGACGAGGCGAGCTGACAAACTTTGATCTTGAGATTATAAAACTGTTCGGAGGATTTCTGAGAGACGAGACTTTCTAGAAGAACATCGGAGGAGATATCCTTTATACTTTTATCCATATATTTTGAAAGTTTATATTATTTCCGAGGATACTTTTATTTATTGTTATTTTTGAGTAGGCCTATTTTATTGTATTGTACTTTGTATTGTATTTTTGTATTGTTTTTTTTTTTTTGCAGGTTGCAGGAAGATGTTTCAGGCTCACATGTGTGAAAGAGGAGGTGAGTGCTTTAGTTTTTCATTTGTTTATGGTATATTATGTTATGATGCTGTGCTATGATTGACTAAATTAATGTGAAGACCCATTTGACCAGCTAAGTTCTCACATGTATTTGATTCCTTACATTTAAAATAAACTTTTCAATTTGAGTAACTATAGTAACAATTTGTAATTGACCACTGACATAATTGATCATTATTAAAACATTACTAACTACTTGGTGTCTGAAATATTCCAGGCTCAGGCCGCTCCAGCTCCAGTAGAGCTGCTTTCTCCCAGACGGCTGGTCAGGAGGTTTGGAGACCCGGTTCTGATGACCTCGATCAGGATCCGCTGCCAGACCCGACCCAGACACTGATCCAGGAGCTTCCGGGATATTTCACCCCTCAGACTTCTGAGTTTTCCGTTTCTGTGTCCACAGGTCAGGCTGACAGGGAGAGGGAGTTCCAGAGCCCAGATGATGGACGTCCGTCCACTTCATGGAGACGCTCACGCAGAGGTCAGAATAGGCTTTTGTTGAAGAAGTTATGGCTCAGTTAATAAATAATATATCATTGAAAATAGAAAGTAAAAAAAAAACAGTTTGATGTGACCACTGACATTGATTATTAATATTATTAAAAATGTTTCCCCAGACTCTTCACCGGGCATCATGTCCACATCATCTCTGTCCCCCTCTGTGAAGAGGTGGTTATGTTGGTGGAAGAGCTTCAGCAGCAAAGGCTCGTACATCGTCCAGTGGCAGCGGAGTGGCGATAGATCGAAAAGCAACAGGGGTTTGTCCAGGACCAACAGCTTTGAAGAGTTTATGTGCCCTCCGCTGCCAGGTCAAGTTCCCATCGAGCCAACGGACCCTTCAGATGTCCTTAAGGAGGCTTCACCGGTGAACAAGAGCTCGTCAGGTGAGACTGAAATAAGGCTGGAGAGTGCAAAGTGTACAGATAGAGATTTTGCTATTTCATGCGTAAGACTGCTTCAAGTTTTTAACATGTTTATGTCCGGTCACATTTACTGTTGCTCAGCAAAATGTTGCTGACATTTTCTTTGGATTTGTAACATTACAGATTAGAATTTAACTGTAAAATGTAAGTTATGTCATTGTATCTTTGCTTAATTTGACGTCAGAGATGTTTCTAATAATTCAATTGTTTTTCTTCATTTCAGAAAAGCCTACAGAACGCAAGAAGAGGAAAGGAACTGGTTCTGTCCTCAACAGGCTATGGAAGGCTATCAAGTGTCCGTTCCTCTGCTGTTGTGCTGTGGATGATGTGGAGCCTTTTGCTCCTCCAGCGGATCTGGATCCTGATCCTGATCCTTCATCACCTGATCCAGATCACTCCGCCGTCAAGCCAAATAACGGTAAATCTGCAGACATTATTTCTCCAACATTGTTTTAAACAGTATTATTATACTCTTGTTTTCCACTAAAGATAGACTTGTTTTCAAAAATTATTCTCTCGACACAACCACCACTGATTTTTTAATATAAAACAAAGGATCCAGCAAGCTCATCTATTTCTCATATTTTTCTGTTTGTTTTTCAGAGTCCTTTGAGACTCTCTATAACGTGGGAGAGATGATTGGATCCGGAGGATTCGGAAGAGTCTTCGAGGGAACACGGAAATTTGATGGCAAAAATGTAAAGCAATCTTGATGAATTTTATATATATTTTTTTTAATATTTGGTTTAATACTTTGATGCTCAAATTGTAAATGCAATGTGCAAAGTCAGGCACTTAAATATTGTTACTGTTATTGAATACTGTTTTTTTGTGGGGGTTTTTGCAGGTTGCCATCAAGCGGATGCGCAAGACTTACAACGATCTTTATCTTGCTATTGTAAGTTGGTCAAAAGCTGAATGTGTATTTGTTAAGTTGCTGTTGTCAATACACCTGTAGGAAGCATTCGCTGTATGTAATAGACAAATAATAAGCCTGGAAAGGCTCTGTTGATTATATCTACAAAGATCAAAGCAAAGCACATTTAAAAAGTATATTTTTTCTTCAGATTTTTACCCAGCTAACCTTCTGTCTACTACTTTTCTCTAGCCTGGGCATCCCAAACCTCTCATTACAGAAGTGGCGCTGCTGCTAATGATGAGGCGAGAACCCATAAGCCCCTACGTCATACAGCTGTACGATTGGTTTGAGCACCCTCGAAAATTCACTCTCATAATGGAGTTCCCTGAACCGTGCGAGAGCTTGCTGGACTTCATCACTCGTAATCCTCAACTGGATGAAACAACAGCACGGGTCATCATGCGACAGGCTGTGCTGGCACTGCAACACTGCATTGAGCGCGGCGTTTTTCACAGTGATGTTCATGCGCAGAATTTCCTGTTGAGGAAAAACGAGTTAGAGCTCAAGCTGATAGACTTTGGCAGCGGTCACCTACTCAGTGCTGACGGCTACGACAGTGACATATACGTTGGTGAGCATTTTCGGAGTGTGGAAACCTGAACGTAGCGACTTACTGATTATTTGATGCTTTGAAAAAATTGCTCAACAATGTGCGAATGTCTTGCTTACAGGAGTACTGGATTACTGCCCACCTGAAGTCCACACTGAACCTCGATTCCACGCCGTCCCAACAAATGTCTGGGCTCTAGGAGTGATGTTGTACGAGATGGTGAACGCATGTCGTCCTTTTCACAACGAAATGGAAATCACAGAAGCCAAAGTTACATTTCAGAACTCCAACTTATCCAAGGGTGAGTGAATAATATTGATAACATTGATAAACACACACACATAAAGCAGAGGCTCTGTACAGAAAGAGATAAAGTCCCTGTAAAGGCACTTTACCTTATTTGAATCATGTTTCAGATGCTGTTTTCATAGATGCCACCATTCGTGTCACATGGCCATGACTAACCAGCTCTCTCCTTAATAAAATGTGTACAGAATGCAGTGATCTGATTAGCCAGTGCCTAACCCTGGATCCAACTAAACGCCCGACGTTAGAGCAGATGTTACTACATGAATGGATTAGAAATGATCAGGAGAAGTTCAGGAGAAGTTCAGGAGATTCACTCGAACTGTGATTTCAGGTGTGAGGAAGTGTAACAGACAGAGTAGGATTATTATCATTTATCTTCAGTTCTGGATTATTTGTAGTGAGGTTTTCAAATGCCTGTTCATTGTAACGTTCTTGTTATAGTCAAGTCACCTTCATTTTTATAGCGCTTTATACGATACAGATTGTTTCAGAACGGCTTCACAGCAATGAACAGGAAAATAACAGAATCAGTGAAGCAATTGCAAGAATTCAGTTCTGTTGTAAATCAGTTCTAAAAAAAACATTCATGAGTTCACATGTTCATATAATCTTTGTATTGGATAGGAAATAACACACTTGCTGTCGTTGGTGGAGGGCTGGAGCTCGAGACGTGACCCGAAGCCTGAAGTCCAACCCCAACCTGACAGGAACTCAAGCCGCCACACCAGAGATCTCAGAGCCGGTCCACGTCTGAGCAAGAACACGAGAGACTGCAAGACTGGAAACAAGTCGTCAAGTCATCGCTGTTCCTCAGTTTTCAGCATTTGAATGCTTGGTTTTGAGTATTTCTGTTACTCCTTTACCTCTACAATAATCGCTACAGTCTACAAACCACCTAAGACTAAGTCACATGCCGTTTTTATGTCAGAATTTGCTGACTTTGTCAATGCTGACCCTGAAGTTCCACAGAATTCATATTGTCGGGGATTACAACGTTCATGTGGACCAAAGTGACTACGACGGCAAAGGAATTTGTATCGCTACTTGACTGTTTTAATTTCTTGCAATTGGTAACTGGCCCGACTCACTGCAAAGGCCATACTCTGAAATCTTGTGATTATAAATGGCTCATTTGTATTGCAGTTTTCATCTGTTGATCTCGGACTGTCCGATCACTCGGCTCTCTTCTTTCGTTTGGAACTACATTATTTTTGTGCGCCTACCATTCGAAGTGTAATATTTCGGAAGTGAAAATCTATTGATCAGACAGTTTTTTCGAATTCTGTTGTTTCCACTTTAAGTAATCTCCACTTTACATTTTTGGAGGAAAAAAGTCTCACAGTTAAATAACGCTCTTGCTGCTAATCTAGACTCTTTTGCTCCTCTGAGGTCACCCAAGGTTACTTTTGCTCACTCTGGACTCCATGATGGTATAATGACAATCTGCACACTAAGAAGTAGGGCTGCACGATTAATCGTATTTTAATCGCGATAACGCTTTCTGCCTCTCTCGATTCATTTTAAATAATCGTCACGATATTTGCCCGCTTGTTACTTTTCCTGAAAACACTTAAAACACAAATAAAAAAATATTTGACATTTGTGTTATCTTGCATTGGTAACAAGTCCCCACTAGCGTTGATGTTTGTGGTTTCCAGATGTAAATAGCTTAAATTCCCCAAGCAGAGCTTTTCTCTTACATTTTCTGACCAGTGTTTTACTTAATCTGTGCAATCTGACAACCCTCGCACGCTCGCTCTACACTGCGGAAATAGCACTGATGTTCTGAAATCAAACCAGCGATATTCTGAAATTGTCATACAGCCAGTCTGTTTCTTCACAAGCCACTTGTGCTGTTTGTGTGACTAAATCTGCCAATCAAACCTTCTCCACCTTATTGTTTGGGATTATGTTTGCTGAATTAAATGAACAAAAAATATTGTTGCCCTGGACGATTTTAATAGTTATCGTCCTATCTCAAATCTTCCATTTCTGGCAAAAATACTTGGGTGTATTGTTGACTCTCATTTGTGTAACCATCTCACGATTAATAACCTTTTTGAACCCCTTCGGTCGGGTTTTTGTGAATTTCACAATACTGAGACGGCTTTGGTTAAAGTCACCAATGATTCATTGATGGCTTCTGACTCTGTTGATCTCAGTCTATTACGCACACATCTTGTAACGTTGGTTGGTGTGTCGGGGACAGTTTTGAAGTGGTTTAGATCTTCTGCAACTGACCGTTCCCGATTTATTTCTATGGGTGGCCATTTTTCTGAGATTAGCTCTGTTTTCACTGGTGTTCCTCAGGGGTCAGTCTTGGGCCCTTTACTTTTTAAAATTTATCTGTCACCACTTGGCCATTTCTAGAGATCGCTCGGCCTCCATTATCATTTGTATGCTGACGATACGCAGATTTATATACATTCTAAACCAGATGAACGCCCTGACGCTGATCTTCTGAGATAAAAACATGAATGAGTAATAATTTCCTGTGTCTGAACAGTGGTAAAACTGAAGTTCTGCTCATTGCTTCCCGTCATCAAATTTCCAAAGCTGGTTCTCTGTCTGACTTTTGATGGCTCTGTTTTGGGAACCCAGAGCAAAGTGAGGAACCTTGTAGTTATTTTCAATCTTTCATTTGATTCTTTCGTTCAGAGTACAGTTCAAACTTATTTTTCCATCTCAGAAACATTGCAAGATTGCGTCCTATGTTCAATTTTCCTGTAGCAGAAAAGCTGACAAAAATAAACTGTTACACCTTTTTAGCCGGAGTTTCTAAAGACACACTAAACAAGCTCCAATATGTACAAAATCTGTCCGCTAGGATCTTAACCGGGTCCAGGATATGCGATCATATTACTCCAGTTTTGAAATCCTTGCATTGGCTCCCAGTCAAGTTCCATGTTGATTTTAAGATTATGATGCTCACATGTAAAGCATTGCACGGCCTGGCACCACATGGTTTAACAGAACTGTTACATCCCTATAATCCTAATCGCAGATTGCACTCTTCACAATCGAATTTGCTGGTGGTTCCTCAAACACGCTTAAGAACTTTGGGTGACACTTTCTGAGGCTTTCTCTTCCGATGCTTCTTAGGGATTTCTTTGCCTCTTGAACTCCAGACATAAGCCATTTTCAAAAGTCAACTCAAGACATATTGTTTTAAACTTGCATTTGCTTGTTGCTGTTTATTTAATTATTTTGTTAATGTTTGTTTTGTTTATGTTTATTTTGTTATTTATTTATTCAATTGTTTTTCTTATATTGTGTACAGTGCTTTGAGAAGCTGCTTTTAAAGGTGCTTTATAAAATAAAGTTTATTATTAATACAGCCACATTTGCTCTGTTTTAAAAGTAATTTTTGCCTTTTTTTTTTAGTCAAGTCATCTTTATAGTGCTCTATATATGACCAATCTGTATATGACTCCTTTGAATAAATGCTTTCAATGAAAACAAAAGCAGAAATGCTTTTAAACAGTCTCATTTTGTGCTTCCAGAAATAAAACCGTTTAAAATGTCTATCTTGATTGCACACTTCAGTGCATTGTAGAGCCTGTATTAAACATAACACTACAATAAATGAGACTAGAAAAATTTGATAATAATAATATAAAGTATATTTATATTTTTTACTCGCACAGTCGAACGCACAGCCTTGCAAAGTATACTTCTTTTGACTTGTACATCTACACAGGCACACTTGAAGCCAATCAGCATTAAGGGGTGTGTGCACTACGCCACTCAGGGTGTGATCCTTTTGGGTAGGGGCGTGCAGCGTGTTTGTTTTGGTCAAATATCAACAGTTTTTCAGATTTTCAGAAATCACTTACTGTGCCTTTAACTCAATCTGCTGACAATCCCATCATTCTGTTTAGGGCACAGCTGACTGGTTTCTGCTGTATCAGTATCCAGGCCATTACCAATGAGCTAGCATGCTCAATCTTCAAATACCTTGTTAGCATTTTCTGTTACAGAACAGAAACCCTCTACCTTTCCCAGCTCCAGCTGTGTCATTTTGGTGTGAACTAAATATGCAAGACTAGTCTATACCTATTTTTCCAGGCACCAGTACACTACTGTTGTAGTCCATTGTTTTATGTAATAATAACACAGTCAATGTTTGCTTTTTTTTTCTCTGCATGTGCAAAAAGTCATGGCATATGTAAATAATGTATTTTTACATAATTTACATAAATACAAGATTTACATAATTTTGACGCAAGTACTTATGCCGAGGCGGAAACCCTTTAGATGTAAGCTCAAAAAAAGAAATCATAAACTTTAAAAATTGCTGTGTGTCTGTTCGTCCAACAACGGGTGCAGTACTGAACACCATAGACATAATAAATACATAGACACCCTATTGGCTGCTGGAGCTTACGTCCACGGCGCCGCCATATCAAGGAGGGCAACTTGCCCATACCTCTCATTATGGGAATTGAGAAAAATGCCTGTTTCGTGCGCTGCTTGGGGCTGAACAAGTCGCCACACAATTGAAAACAGGTCTCGGGGAATTATCTTTCACAAACAAGACTGAACATTTTTTTCTGGTTGTATTTGGTAATTATATAATTAGTAATAGTAACGTACACCACGTGCAAACCACTGAAATCGGCTGATAAATGTAAACGTTATTATTGTTTTTTATCCAGGAAAACCGCAGCTCACCCGTTTACTTGCATTTGTTCACAGCACAGTCTTGCCCTCCGCAAAATGGCGGACACGTTGACGTATCGCAGCAACGCTCCAAAGCAGCCAATAGGGCGTCTATGTATTTATTATGTCTATGCTGAACACTGCCACATTCTGTGCGCATGCGCAGAGAGAACAGCGAGCGGCGCTCAATGCTCGGGTTTTTCTCTCGCGAGGAAGGACGCCATTATCGGAATCCTCACAAACAACACGAGAATTCATCATTCACACGGTAATATAAACCATTCTGACACGCGACACCTCCAGCTCTCCGCGCGCGTCCAAAATATGGCGCTCTGCATTAAAGAAATAACCATTTTCCTACTGTTTTCTTGTCAACTGTGTCTTGCGTGCTATGAAGGGCACAAATGAGGCCTAGATGCGTTTCGCTGCTGTTGTTTTGAGCTGTTCGTTAGCTAGCCGAGGCTACATGAGCAGGTTAGCTGCAGTGTGCTAACTGGATTATAGCACTGGCCCTATTATTAAACTGTTAAATGATTTGCGTCTTTAAAATTATTTTTACATTTTTTTAAATCACGGAGCGTCCTTGTTTGTTGTTTGTCCAAACACTCACTGCTTAACTGGAGTTGAACTAAATTAACCTAGTTATAATATCATCACCAGTTTCATATTAATTGAGAATCATGCATGTAAGTTACATCGTAAAAGTACCACGATATGGACATGCCTTCATGCTTTGGTGTATTGAACAAATATTGCAAGTAAATATAATATATATATATATATATATATATATATATATATATATATATATATAATTAAAAAAGTACAATGGCATTACCTTGTATTTTGGACATATGAATATCAAATACCCTGGGGCATGAATTTCAGCCAAAGTACCATGGTATTACTATACTATCATGCTACAATATCAACACGACTGTACAATGGTACCGCAGTACTTTTTTTTACTACAGCGATGACTTTTCAGAATAGTTATTAAGTTAATTTTAATATATAAACAGAGTTTTTATTTTATTTACTACAATACTAATATGTATATACTTAATGCACACACACATAGTCACTATAAACTATATAGTGATTATATATTTTTGGAGTTTTGCTCAAAATTTTATTGCTAATTTGGAGTAATAGGAATTGGAGTAATATAAATTCGTAGTGTAGGGACCCTGAACAATTTAAAAATGAAATGCATATCTTAGGTGCTACTAGTAGGAATAGATCTGAAAGAGAATGTGTACCAGACACTAATTTATCATATTTAATTATAAATATTGTTGTTGTTGTTATATAACAATTATCATTATTAAAATGTGTATTAAGTATTTATTATTAAATATTTTATTATTGTATTAATATACATTTTTAGTTAAATTGGATTTTAGTTAAATTATTTAATAATGTCATTTTTTTAAATATTTCTTTAATTATTAATTATTTAAATTATAAACAAATATTTTGTATTATTATTTTTTTTTTTCATCTTTTGTAAAATGAAAGGCCTATGTAACAAAATAAAATGGAAAAAACAAGTGAGGTCACCTTCAGTACCACATCCCCCCTCAGGGGGTCTCAGCTGTCAGTTTTTTTGTTTTTTTTTTGCAAGGACACAATGGTGCCTGCAAAAATCCAATATTTTATCTTGTGGTTGCATGAGTATAAAATTATATTAAAAACTGTCTTTGAAAATGCAGAGTTTCTTTAAAAATGTATACTCCCCCCAAAATAACCAATTAGCAAATAATTGATATCAGTGTTATTTTAGTATCGAGATAATTAAAGAAATATATATTTTTCATTTTAATTTTAGATCAAGTTTTAGTAATTTTGTTTTGTTTTTATCATTTCTATTAGTTTAAATGTGCCTGTATAGTTTTTATTCATGTTTATTTCAGTTTTAGTTTAAGTTGTTTTTAAAACATCAAGTTAAATGTAATAGAAAAGAGAAATGTTGCTTGGGAAACTATCTGAAAAAAAAAAAACTGGTATATATATCAATCAACGTTTATAACACAAGCCACCCCAAGTTTACCAATGACATCTTTCTGAAATGCAGGTTTGAATGATGTCAGAGCAGGATTTGGTGGAGATAGTCCAGATCGCAGTGGCGGATTTGAATCACGAAGGACACCAAACAGGTCAGGCCTCCTCCAGAAACATCTGCGTAATGGCTCATGCTGGTAGTGTTTGTGGTAGGGATGCACGATACATCGGCCGCCATATTGGTATTGGCCGATAAATGTTCATTTTTAATGTTATCGGCCCGATAAGAAAATGTGACCGATATCTTAAAGCAGATAAGTAATGGAGTATTTCCTTCAGTTGAGACACTTCAGATGCGCACTGTTCACCATGATGGTTTTGAATTGCTTGAAATATGATTGGAATCACTTCAAAGAAGGAAAATACAGTTAAGTGTGACATGTGCAGCTCAAGTCTGTTATATAAGCTACATAAAATTATAATTGTGTGCTTGGGAAGTGGCTTTTAATGGTGAGACTTTTGTCAGGCTCTCAAAAATTTAATTTGGATTTAGATTTATCGGCCAACATATTGGTTATCGGCTTTTAAATATAAATAATTATTGGTTATCGGTATTGGCCAAAATGTTCATATCGGTGCATCCCTAGTTTGTGATTTTCTACTGTGCTTTTTTGACGAAACTAGATATCCTGGAGAATAATGAAGACGCTGATCAACCAGGAAGGAAACGAGCAAGGATTGACATTAGTCAAGAAACAACTATTAAGGTAGCATCTTTACACTGTCAATAGAGATGATCAATTCATCTGGTACAGAATATAAACGGCTTATATAAGCATGGACTTATGAAGCAAAAATCTTGTTTTTTTCTGTATTTCTCTATGCGTGCGCTCCCAGTCGATGCTGATATCCATCAGTCAGGCGATCTGCCAGCGGCTGGACAGCATGGAGGCGAAGCTGCAGGTTCTTGAGGCCACCTGTCGAGGTTTAGTGGAGAAGCTGGACATAGTGATGGGGAAAAACCAGTTGAACATCCAGGTGCCCATGGTGTCAGGGTCCCCTTTTGGAGCCACTCAGACTTGCGACAAAGTACGCTGGTAAGTGGACTGTAGATGATGCCGGGTTGATTTATATAACAGCACCTGGACTGTTCCCCCCCCCCCACCCCATTTATTGAAGATGTTTGGTTTTTTATTTGGGTGGATAATTCAAACCTGTTCACATAGAGCAACGTCTTGAGACTGATTTAATAAACTGATGAAAACAGTTAGTGGTGAAATGTCTTGAAAAAGTGGGAAATCAAGTACAGTTGCTCTTTATTCGGGATTACAGGTGAAACTCGAAAACATTTGCATATCGTGCAAACTCTCATGTATTTCAGTAATTCAAATTAAAAGGTGAAACTAATATATTAAGTATATATAACTATATACATATGCATGATTATTCTTTTCAGAAAGCTGACATTTCTGTATTTTAAATCCTTTTTTTAAATTGATTTGATGTAATATTAAAATTTTCTGAGATTTTGAATTTGGGGTTTTCATAAGCTGTAAGCCATAATCATCAAAATGATAACTTTTATTTTAATTTTTTGAGTTTCACCTGTGTATGATGATCTGCGTGACTGAAAACCTTCAAATACACTTGTTAGCTAAAATTCACAAATTATCATCTGATTTTCTTCATGGCTGTACTTTGAAAGAATGAGATATGTACTCCATATACCAAAAAATATATATTCATAAATTTGTATTTTATACATTTTATTTTACCATTTTAATTAAACATTTATTATTAAATATAATTATTAGAATTTTTTTTCAGTCATGCATTTTTATCTTGTGATGGCTTAAAATAAACACTTCTATGAAAACTTTCCTTGAAAATTGACAGATTTTTATAACATTTTGTATCCCCCCAATAATAATCATGGCAAATTAGAACAGTAGTGGACTTTTTTAGGGATTGATATCAAAACATGTTGTTGAATCCAGTTCAGAATAATTCACATCAAATGAAAACACTAGAAATGAATGCCAAAATAATGTAACAAATGCCTTTAAAATCATCAACAAAGGATATGGGAAGCTTTTTCTACTCCCTCTTAAAAGTTAATCACCACAGTTATTTTTTCTTTCCTGACTATATAAGATTTTATGAGTAGGTGCATTTTATTTAGTTGTATTGTATTATTTATTATTGGGGATATACATTGGCATTCTGTCCAATACTGAAAAGCTGATTTAAAATTCTGCACTGTTTTGTATAAATAAATAAAAAACTGTCATTTTAAATGCTGCAAATTAATTTAAGAATATTAACATTATAATATACTGTATGAAAAATAGATATTTTTATTTTAAGATTTGCTAAAGATTACATTTAACAGCGTAATTAAAGTTTAAGTAGTTTAAATGTAAAAATAGAGAAAATGAGCTGCACAATTAAATATATAGTAATTAAATTTGAAAAAAACTTGAATATTTGCCTAAAAGAATTATGATATTGATGTATATTGAGCATATATATTATGCTATTTATTATATTTGGAACAGACTTTTTTTGTGTTGCAACCCACCAATTGAGAACCACTGATATGACGTTTTCAGGATTTATGAAGATGGTAACAGTTAGTCTTTGCTCTCAGTGTTGTTCCCCAGACAAACGTTATAGTGAGTGGAGACAGGCCGAAGACTCGGGAGGAAACTTCACCGCGTGCATCGGACTCTTTAGAGAACCTACTCAGCAAGTGAGAACAGATTGTGTTTTTTTGCATAAATTAAATAATGTCTCCTGTGAATGCAAATCTTTGCATTACGCATGCAAATATACTGAGAAGACGATTTCTGGATCTGTCGCACAGCTTCCCACAGTGACGACAAGCTCTCTGTGTAATGGCGCTTTTTTTTTTTCTTGTTGCAGTACCGTTGGGCGAGGAAGACAGAAAACTATAGTGCTGAAGGTTCCAGTCCATGAAGAGATTCAGGATGATCAGGAAAGCGGTTCTGAAACGAGCGATTCGGTGTCCAACAGCGGCCAGAATCAGAATACCAACAACGTAACGCTCATCACTCTCAACTCAGAGGGTAAGTTTCATAAACGGGTTGTGTTTTGAGATTGGTTTGTGCAAGACATATTGAAGGTTAAGTTTGCAGATTTTCATAATTGGCCGGCTCCTGCGTCATCATCACACGCATGTGGCGCGGTGCTCACGTGAACAGCGTCAGAGACTGACGTGGAAGAGAAGAAATTGTTGAATAAAGTCGTTATTTTTGCGCACAAAAAGTATTCCCGTCGCTTCATAACATTAAGGTTGAACCACTGAAGTCACCAGGGCTGTCAAAATGGCTGAAAAGCTCAATTCGGATTTCTTTCTTAAATATTAGCAAAATTCGAATTATATTTGAATTCTTATGGCAATACTTAATGTTAGAGGAAAAAAGCACTGTATTGTCTCCTGTGGCCACAAGAAGGCGCCAATAACACTGCAGCAAGTGCCGAGCGCTTTTTTTTTGGACAATGTTTCCAGCTGATGAAGACACGCTCTGACCGATGTGCCAGGTATGGTCAAGTGTGTCGTTGCACGATTTTTGCCACCAACTGAGAGGGTTTTCGTCAGCAGGTCGCCTTTTTCTGCCATTTTTCTAATTAACAACGCAGCTGCACCGCTCTGTACATTGGATAAGCTAACAAAAACAAACAGCGCCAGTTACGTCATCATCATGTCTCGCTCCTCTTGACCGCTCTTGACCCGCCAAAAATTCGATTCCACGTTTTTTGCACTTTTTTTATTTTTATTCGATGAATATACAAAATTCGCATTTTTATTTGACAGGCCTATTAGTCACATGGACTATTTTAACAATGTCTTTATTACCTGTCTCGGCCTTGAAAGTGGTGATAACATTGCAGTATATGGGGGGGTCTTACGGGTTTGGAATGACATGAGTGTGAGTAATTAATGAAAGAATTTACATTTTTGGTGAACTATCCCTTTAACAAGAGTAGAATATAAAAAAAAATTCTTAGAACAATTAGGTATTACAATTAGTTAGGTATTGTTTACTCAATACTGTTGTTAAAGTTCATTTAATCTCTATCTCAACTCAAGCAGTGCTTTACTGTCAAATGTTTATTCCCAAGAAATAAAAGTAATATTATTACTAACTGCACTTATTAATGTAAAACAAGAGTAATTTAATGATTAAAATGTTTTACGATGAAAAATCCCCCCAGCGCTACTAAATCAGTGCTGGCGCCACCATCTGTTGAACTTAGTTGCGGATTAGTTGTAGAACCTGTGCTGCGGCTCTCAAATGGTAGTCTGGAGCCCTGCATTTGATAGAGAATTTGATTGGACAAAAGCCGGTGTAGTGCTGGTCATCGATCTTATTAGTCTGCTTTCCAGAAGAGAAAGACTGTAAATTTGAAATCTATTAAAAGCTCATTTTGTCAACGTTGAGAAGTGCACAAGCATATAAACGTCCTCAAAGCTAACACACATGATCTAAAAGCCACCAAAAATTCCAATTTTGCTTTTATGGCGTCTTTTAAAGGATATAATTTTTATAAGCCAATGGGAACCATTTGTTCTGAATTCAGCACAAACATGGCCTCACAAGAAGAGCAACCAATTTGAACAATTATTCAAAAGGTCTGAGGACATTGGAATCTTTGAAATGCATCTGCACAAATAAGATGATCGCGTGTGTTTTTATGTGTTTTGTCTGTGTGTGGTGGGGGGACTTTTAAGCATTGAAATGCAGCGTAAAAAGAACCCTACAGGCTTAGTTAGTGATATCAAAGTGTACTCAACTAAAGCAACATTTGATGATTAATAATATAAATGTGTTTTGACTATCCACTAGTACTCGACACGTTAAAAAGCTCGTTACGTCAACAGTGTGTCTTGTGTGAGCCGTCTGGCCGTCAGTGATTCAGGGATGCATCTTTGGTCTGGGATTAAAGGGTTTGTTTTGATTGCTTAACTTCTGCTTTTGCTTTTCTTATTATTTGACTGGGTTGTTTTGGAGTCTGGGTTAGCTTGGTTAGTTCAAAGACGTTCCTCTGCAAATATTCACTCGTTCTCAGCTGTTTGTGATGATATTTAGTCAACGAATGGCACATTTGGTTCTTAAAAGGCTTTGCTTTTGTTTGTGTTGTGTTGTTTTCCTCTTGCTTTAACCTCATCCATGGTTTTGATGGAGGGGAGCGGGGTAAAATGTGTCATCCCTTTAAACCAGCAAACTGCATCATTTTTTTTTTGCATGGGGTAAAATAAATTATGTAGGTTATTATTTTCAATTATGTTCTGTTCTATGTTTCTCTACAATCTATTATATTATAATATGTAATATAATTTAATTAGTGCTGTCGAATCGATTAATGGCATCTTAGAATAGTTTTTGTTTACATAATAGATGTTTGTGTACACACACAGACACATTTAAACATATATAAAATATAATAATATATATGCACACGTATTATGTAAACAAAAATGTTTATGTTAAATATAATATAATATAATATAATATAAGAAATGTAAGTGGCCATCTTATACAGCTGCCTGTGATGGAAAGATTTACATGGCGAAAAAATATTTTGTTACGGTAGAAATGTGTATTTTCTTGAAAATTAATAATAATTAAATTATATATTAATAATTAAATTGATATTAACAATACAAAAAGTGGATAATTGTTTCACTTACACCCATCTTGGGTTTATGGAAATGTAAATGTATTATTAACATTATAATGCAAATATATAATCTACATTCATATTTTTATTTTGTAAATCGTAAATAAAATAAATGTAAATCGTCCACGCATTCCTTAACTTACCTCTTGACCAGAAACAATTTACTCCCTAACATCGTTTTTACACTCACGCTTTGACAATCCATGATAAACTTTAACCGGCCCGCCATAAACCCTGCCAGCTAAAGCAATGTTTGGCATATACTACACATGCACATATTGAACATAAATCCCAAATAAAATAGTTTCTGAAACAAAATATGCCACAATATTTTTTCCTGAAGCACTCACGATGAGAACACAGTCCTGTTTATATAATATTTCGATTCTTAGTGTGAAGAAGAAATTTGATGGTCTTACTGTTAAACTTAATCAACATTTTTACCCATGCCAAATTCTTGTCCATATAAAGACAGCGTCTCTTTCTTAAAGGGTGTAAACCAGCAATGCTGTTGTGAAGTGTTTGTTAGGTGAGCCAGCAGAGGACACTCTTGCATTTGCTCTGAGCGTTTGGAGTGTGTTGAGAGTCATGTTCTCACACGCTCCACAGATATTTGGGATTAGTGCTCGGCTAATGTTGAAAACAATGGCTGATTACATTTGTTCCCACTCCAATCCTGAATATGTCGTTATGACCTTGTGAGAGTCATGTATTTTGACATACAGTATGTTTCATTATATCCACCACAGTGATCAGCAGGCTAGATCATACTTTTGTTGCCAAATATCAAATGTTGTAATATAATATACTATGTTATTTAATAATATACGGACCCATTTGCAAGAGTGCACCTTCCTAAAATTTAAATCATGTATTAAGACATTTATCCTGTGTGAGAAATATTGTAAGAGTAATATTATGAGGTTAACATGTTTCCAGAGTTAAATAATTGGCATTTATATTCTAACTGCTCTAAAACTAATGCAAATTAAAATATAATTAACAAAATTAAAAATATAATCTGGAAAAAGTCTAACTTTGTGCATCCTTTTTGCCCATTATTAGCAGTGCTATTTTACTTTTATTAATATATCTGCTTTTAAATTCTCTGCTTTTTTAGTTTTATTTTAGTTTTTAGGATTTTTATGTGCTTTTTATTTTTTTTATTTCTTTTTAGCGTTAATTTATTTTTGATTTAATCTTAATAATATTAGTTCTTCAACACTTTTATTTCAGTTATTAACAATTCCAACTGTCATTTAAGTTAAAAAAGATATTTTAGTAACTGTAACTGTAACAACAATGATTATTAGATTATAGTTAGATCATTAAAAAACATTTTCAGTGAAAATGCTTAAATAATAAGCATTAATATTCTTCCAGAGCCGCTTTACAGACCATAATGCCATAACACCCTCAGTTAGCGAGCTGAAGGCGAGACATTTCACAAAAATTGTACCTTAAAAGGCACAAAAACTAGACATAAAAACACTTAAAATACATTTTGATCAATAGAATAAGATAAGTGTTTATCAATTCAATTCTCAAATGAATTCTCAAATATTGTATGGGCCTTCTTGCACCCCCTTGTGGCCCCTGTTGGTCCCCGGACCCCAGTTTCAATAGCCCTGATCTACAGTCCTTCAGAAGCATCATGCCCAGATAAATACAATTTAAGCCCTTCTATGTTTTTTGTTTGTTCTTTAGTCATGTTTTATCCTATTTAAAGCCCCAAGTGAGCTGTTGGTCCACATTGAAAAAATAGTCTGATTAGTATACATAGAGTTATTCATATTTAGCATCCTCTCATTTAGTCAAAAAGCTTCATAGTTACATAACTCTTATAAATTACAGTGGCAAGTTACCTGTTAACAAGGCAATTTTGTTTTGTGCATTTTTGTGATGGCCACATGCATCTTTCTCTTTCCTCCATAGAGGACTATCCAACAGGAACGTGGCTCGGTGACGAAAACAACCCTGAGATGCGCGTGCGCTGCCCGGTGTCTTCAGCAGACATGTTGCACATCAGCACCAACTGTCGCACGGCGGAGAAAATGGCCCTGACGCTGCTGGACTACCTGTTCCACCGCGAGGTGCAGGCCGTCTCCAACCTCTCCGGCCAGGGCAAGCACGGCAAGAAACAGCTGGACCCTCTCATGATCTACGGCATTCGGTGTAAGTCCAATAAAAGAACAACATAAGTATGATTAACAGTCTGTTGATCGACTGATAAACAAATCTTTGTGTTGTCGTATGAGCAGCCAGTCTTTAAACACACTAATGTAGGTCTTTTTGTGCCTTGTGTGTTACATACTATGTCAAGTTATAAGCTATATGTGTTTGATTTCGGTAGAAAGAACTGACTCGTAAGTGTCATTGACTTGACAATCAGATTGGTTTTGATTCACTAAAAAGAACCAGTTCATAAGACTCGTTTGTTTGAGATTCAGATTACACTGATTGCATTGCATGGTTTTGATTCACTCAAAAGAACCACTTCATAAGAGTCATGCGGGTATCGGACCATACTTGTCAATGCTGTAAAGTTTTGATTCCTGGCTAATAAGACTCATTTGTTTAGGAATCAGACTACACTGTTTACAAAATGATTGCACTGTGTGGTTTTGATTCACTAAAAAGAGCCAGTTCATAAGAGTCATTTGTTTTGGATTTGAACCGCACTGGTTTTGCAGAAATTATATTTTAAATTCAATGAAAAGAAAATCATTCTGTTTTCTTGTTGTAGTTGTTGTAATTAACCAGTTTTGAAGGATATCTCTTACAAACCCTGTCTGTGAGTAATCTGATTATATCAGTTCAGTTTATGTGAGTCAGTTTAATTCAGTTTTGTCCTGTCTAATTCAAATCATTTCAGTACCCAAGTAGCTCATCTGCGGTTGTGCCTAATCCTCGACACCAGACTTATTTCCCCAGATGAGATCATTAGTAAGGTCTCTAACCGCTCCTCTCATTCACAACAAATTTTGTCACGTCAATATGTTGGTCAATTCCAGCAACAAGCCATAACATCGTAAAATTACGGATACGAGCAATGTTACGTGCAGTTTTGCACAAACAAACCCTATTTGACAGCGGCTAACGTGAATTAGCTTAGAGCTGTTTGTTTGCATGTTTATTTCTGCTTCAAAGTGCAAATAGTTTATTTGTTTGCAGCATAATGGCATGGCTAAACATTACATCAGTGTTTCCTCCCTTATTTCCTCACAGATTATATCATGGCTGCAATGTTCTGTATGTCAGTGTTTTGGACAATTCAATTGCCCATTTTCTTTAGCAAACATAACTTATTTTTGAGCATGTGCGCTAATTGCTAAAAATAAGAATTAGACAAAATTCGGTATATAAGCAGCTTTGTTCGCAACACATTACACGCTTTTCAAATATGGTTGCTAACTGCTAGAATATGAATAAGAACTTTTTTGCTTGGTTAAGCAGCAGCGTTTCGTGTTTGTTTGCACACTTTACAATACTATGCTAATCACATATGTGCTAACGTTAGAACATGAATTCGAAAAACTATTCTCAATGTTTTAGTCAATTGGCCAATTTTATTAGCAAACATTATTTTTAAGCATGTGTGTTAACTGCTGAGACCAAGATCTTGACAAAATTCTGTATATTTAATAAGCAAACATGGTTGGTAATTGCTATAATATGAATCAGAAAGAATTTTTAAATATTTGTTAAGCTGCATCGTTTCGTTTTTTGTTTGTTTGCCTACTTTACATTACCATGCTAAATACATGTGCGCTAACTGCTATAACATGAATTTGAAAATCCTCTCTAATAAGTAGCAACTACCAATTTGCACGTTACCATATCATCATGTTTGCTAACTGCTAGACCATGGATCCTAAAATTACGTCAGTGTTTCATTCATTATTTCCTGACACATTTTATCATGATTACAAAGTTCTGAATATCAATGTTTCAAATGGCCATTTTCATTTTCAAACATTACTATCATATATTTAAACGTGTGTGTTAACTGGTAAAAACAAGAATTCTTAGAAATTCTGTATATTTAATAAACAGTTGTGTTTTCGTCAAACAACCTTTGTTCACAACATTTTTTAACACAGTTGAACAGAATATGAATGTGACATTTTTTTTTATTTGTCAAGCAGCAATATTTAGTTTTTGTTTGCACACTTTACAATACCCTGCTAATTGCATGTGCATGAACCGCTAGAACATGAATTCGAAAAACGTCCCTATATTTAAAAAGCAGCAACGTTTTAGTCAAATTACCATATTCATTTACATATGCAAGATATTTAGGATGTGAAAAAAAAGAGCCACAGTGACTTCCCCGATTGCAGCAACTTCCATTTATATTAGATATTTTTCGCCAGTTTCGCGACCCCACATGAACACATGGTATGGAAACGCTGCTTTATTCACAAATGTTTTATGTGATATTACATTTTTGCACACAAGTTAAATTCACAACTTTGGATGGAAACATAGCTAGTGTTTTTCCGCTTATTTCCAGGGTGTCCGTGGGGTCTTAAAAAGTTTTAAAAGTTCATGAATCCATTTTGGGAAAATTAAGGCCCTTAAAAGGTATTAAAAAGTCTTAATCCCGATTTTATGAAGTATTACATTTTGTTCAAGCTTTGTCTGAAGTGTTTGACTCAAAAAAGTATGCATGAATATATTTATTTTCCTCACCATTAGCTACTATTAAAAAACAACGGCGTGGTCGGTCAGTGAAATCGGCTCGGGGCGCGTACCACGCACGGGTGACGTAACTTATTTTTTTGCTAAATGTGCGGTTAGGTGTTGTGTCGTCGTCCTCTACATGTCACGAAACTGACTTTGCGGACTCCTGGTTGGAGAATGGCTGAAGCTTGTCGTTGAAAACAACCGCGAGGGTTACTGTACAATTGTAAAAAGAAGATTAGCGTAGCCTCGATGGGCATCAACGCTGTCAAGTCCCACATGCACGATGCTAGCCACAAGGCCGCCGTTGGCCACAGAGAGCAGCAGCAGCTGTCCATCGCCAGTTTTTGTGCTCCGCCAGCGACATTACTACCCAACACGACAGCAGCTGAACTTGTCAGAACAGCTACGACAGGGACCTCTGCCCCATCGCCTGCCGACCGTATGGTTGTGCTCAATAGATTTATTTGCAAACAACTGTTTATTAAGTTAAAGGTGTGTTTCTGATTAGAACTTGAAGTGGTGGTAAGGTCTTGAAATATTTTGAGAAGGTCTTCAAAAAGTCGTAAAAAGGGATTGAAATTAACTTCAGGATTCCTGCATATACCCTGATTTCATGACCGATTTTGTCATGGTATTAATGTTGTGAATGTCTATGTGCAACCAGGTCACCTGTTCTACAAGTTCACCATTACCGAGTCCGACTGGTACCGTATAAAGCAGAGCATTGATTCCAAGTGTCGAACCGCTTGGCGTCGGAAGCAGCGAGGACAGAGTTTGGCTGTTAAGAGTTTCTCACGACGGACCCCCGCCTCGCAGAACAGCACAGGTATGGACCTCTGCACCCTTTCCCGCCAATTTTGTCTCTTGCGAAACATACAAGCCCTGTTTCTCTTTGATTTTGAAGCTAAGTGTCTAGGCCCAGCTAGTTTGTGTTCAATTGAACATAAACATATGCTGAGAGTGAGTGAGTGTGTGTGCGAGAGAAAATACGCAGTTGTCGTACCATGTGCTAGTCATCCATCGAATTAGCTATGTGTATAACCTTGTGTCCATTTGTGCAAACGTCGTGTACATTACGCGCACATGCACCCCCATGTGTTTATTTGCACACTCATGTTTGTGTGCGAGAGAAAAACTCTGACTGATGTTTCTTCAACTAACAGATGGTTCTAATCTCAGGACAACGCCTCACGTCCTGTCCCTTCTCAGAGATTCACAGGCCTTCACCTTTGACCAATTTTGGACTAACACAAATATCCTGTATTGGTTCTCTCCACAATGGTCCATACACTTACGATTGCTTCACCTCCTTCTGTTGTCCATGTCCAGCTGGAATAGGCCTTCCTGCGTTTGATTAAACTTTTAGCTCATGAACAAGCCAACTGGTGCTCAACCTTCTTTCAAACCAAAATCGAAGTGTGAGGAACATGTGGACTATGAAAGGAACAAAGTGTTTCCTTCCGACAGCAAAAATATCTATTTTTTTAATGTGCAGGAATGGAGAAAATAAGCTGCAAATCCTTTTGTGGCTCTCAAAATTCTGTATATATTTTGAAAAATGCTTTTGCTTTTTACATTTTTAAAGGGATAGTTCACCCACAAATGAAAATTCTGTCATCATTTACTCATCCTCATGTCGTTTTAATCCCATAAGCCTTTTGTTCATCTTTTGAATACAAATGAAGATCTTTTTAATGAAATCACAGCTACGCAACTACTACTTTAATGCCTCAAAAAGTTCATAAAGAGATCATAAAATGAATCCATATTAATTGAGCGGTTTAGTCAAAAAATCTTCGGAAGAGACGCAATCACTTTATATGACGAAGAGATTTAATTTAGGCCTTTATTCACATAAACATTCATCAATGCACACATCTGATGTGGTAAACGAAAGCTCAAGCATGTTCGCTTAATGTGCAAGTGCCAATGAGCCAATGTTCTCGAACTTCTCGTGCGTCAAACATCTTTCCAAACATGAGAAGCATTGATGAACCTCTTTTCCAACAAAAGACAACATTTAATAAATCAACCAAAGCTTTTCAATCTTCTGTTTATTCAGCTACAGCAATAGTATGATGCAATTAAAATGCAATATCCTTGTGCAGAATTATCACATAAATGATAAACTAAAAGCTGTGAAAATCTGCATATATCTATTGCAGATATAGATATTCGTACATGTGAATAACTAGGTTGCAGATGAACAGTCAACTTGCTCTCGAGTGTTTATGAACCCGATTTGACCGTTCCAATATGGCGGATGTCTTACATATTGGAAGCAAACACTAATGAGGCATCTATACATATTGACAAATCCAACAAAAATTCTGTATGTTTAATAAGCTGCAGAATTTTCATCAAACAACCATCTTCAGATACATAATCAAACCGTTTGTTTAATAACCAAAAAATGTTGTCTTATATGGGCATCGCTAAACCGATAGCAGCCAAGAAGTAAAAACTGCCAAGCTAACGAACAAATTGCTCTAGAGATCTTTCAGATGCATAAAATTGAATCCGGTTTACTTTTCAGCCGCAACCTAGGAAAGACCCAACATAGTCTCTGATCACATTTTGTCTGGGAGAACTAACAGAAGGGCAGTGTCACATTTTGTGCTTTTTCCTCTAAGTAACGTTAGCCTGCTAATATGCCCTTCGCTATGATTTAAAATCACTTAAACTTTGTAAATGTATTTGTAAATGAAAAAATGCACCATTTTTCCAGAGACAACTTGACAACCTTTAATCAGAAATGCGGTGAGCGTGTGTTTTAAGCGTCTAGGCTGTTGTAGCATGTCAGCAAAACTCGTTGTTTAGACTAAGGGGTTGGGTTTACGTACAGTTTTAGGGCACGAGTGTGTTTGGGCTGCTAGGTCGAGAGCCCTTGTTGTGTATTTTGAGATCATTTACGCTGTATAAACATGCTCTAATCTGGCAGATGCACTGGATCACATCCAAGAGCAGTCGGAAGGGATTTTCCTCAAGTTCAGGGTGTGTGTATGTGAACTCTTTCGATTCTCTCCGTCTGTGAGAACCTTGTTTATCCCGTGTTCTCTTCTTTTGTTTGGGTTTGCACACTGCACATTCGTACAAATTCTGCATAGTATGTGTATGCCAAAGGGCGTTTGTCTGATAACACCGAAATACAAGATTCGCCATGACGGGGAACAGACTGTAGTCTCTCTCTCTCTCTCTCTCTCTCTCTTCGTCTCACTTAAGCGTGTGTGTGTGTTTGGCAGTTACAGTTGAGCATCTTCTGTTATTGAAACCAGTTGTTTGACATGATTTGACCCAGTCTCTACTTTCTGGTTTAACCCACATAGTTGGACTGTGTTATAAACTTGTTTTTGTGTGTCCTCGAACAGATGGCATCTCGGCCACAGAGACGTCGGCTCTCGAGACCTCTACCCAGCAGGCCTTGCACTACGCTCTGGCTGGAGCCACACAACAAGTCCAGATCCACCGTATTGGAGAAGACGGACAGGTGCAAGTTGTGAGTATAGTTATGTCGTAATCCAAAAGACCAACTCACACGAAAAAATATATAAAATATCTATCCATCCATCCATCTATATCCCTTTCTATCTTTGTCTCTCTCTCTGAAGGTCATCTGTAAAATCTTCATTAACCGACATTAGCTTTCGTAAAGTTATCCCAAAGCTGAAGTTCAGCTAAAATGCCATTATTAATACAATTACGTGTTTTTTTTTCAATTATAAGTAATATAGCATTGACAAATATATGACTCTGTACTTAATAATTATTTAATTTTATTATTTTATAATAACTTTTAATACCTTTACAATGTGAGCAGTTTAAATGGTTAGTTCACCCAAAATGAAATGTCTGTCATTAATTACTCCCCCTCATGTCATTCCAAACCCGTAAGACCTTCGTTCATCTTCGTTTTAATGTCTCTGATTTTATCAAAAATAGCAACACAATAATTTGTGTTAAGAAGATGAACAAAGGTCTTATGGGTTTGAAACGAAATATGGGTGAGTAATGACAGAAATTTCATCTTTGGGTGAACTAACCCTTATAAAAAGGCTATATACGTTGAGTAGGGGCGGACTCTTTTGACTTAGGCCAGTATGCAAATAACTACAAATTCCATAGCAACCACCCAGATCACCCTAGCAACCTTGCAAACACTTCCAAGGTTACCAAATTTTGCATCGACAATCACCACTTTTCTTCACAAAACACAAATATCTGGCTTAATTCACGCATTTGCAAGACCACACATCTTGTAACGTAATACATATATACCCCTTCATTTCAAACCTGTGTCAGCTGTGCAGAAAAACATATAAACACACTCAAACATCTTTTTGAAAGAAGGTCTGGGTCTCCCTGAACTCTTAGTGCTTGAGTGCAAATACTCTGTGGAAAAGCCAATCCCCTGCAAGGATTTAATGGAGCTTTAGCAACAGAATTTCCGCTGTGCCCGATCATGCGGCCTCTTTTGAGAACCTAAACATGATCTCGGACTTTCACAGCTGCATGAGGTCATCTCCACCCCTACACACCATCTGAAATATAATCTGCATGCATTGTGACAGCACAATCAAAACTCTGTACATAATGTACAATCAAGAGAGTTAAATCTGCGGAGGAGTTCTTGGCTTCTGCGGACTCAGAAACGGATCTGTCATCTGTTGTTTGTGTAACATCTCCCTGAACCGAGCCATAATAGTTGTACTCTCAGAGGCAACCACTCAATGGTCAGCTTTTGTCAAGCCCTTTGGCTTCTCAAATGTTCAGTTTTTGTCACTCGCACATAATCGATAATTCAAGCCTGTCAGATACGGCAAACAATGACACGCTCTTTTTAGGTTTTGAATGATCGCTTGTGTTGCTTGTTATAAACTTTCCTAAATTAGACTTTTTAATGCATTTTTGGGAAAGCAGTGGCGGAAAAAAACTGATTAACAAAACCAATAATATCAAATGTTTGGGAACGAGTCACGTTAATTGTGGAAAAATGCATCGCTTCCATACCGCAATGATGAACTAGGAAGCAACATGAGTCATCCAGGGTTACCCACGAGACATTGAGTGTTACAGTGTCATGATTATTATTAGAAAACATTGGGATTATTGGAAAATTAGTTGTTTGCCACAGTTGTGTAAAATCCAGCACCTAGCCATACAGTCTGCATTTACAAATATTTGTGAAAAAAATTGGTCGTTCTAGAGAGCTCAATGAATTCAAGCATGGTACTGTGATTGGATGCCACCTTTGCAATAAGTCAGTTCGGGAAATTTCATCCCTGAGGGTCCCCAAGGATACATGGGTCAAAAACAAAACCTATATTATTCATTTATCACTTTTTGTGGTGGGGCCAGTGAAAATTATTCATTGATTCGAATCGAAAATCCTTGAGATCTTGCGAATCTGAACCAAATCGGGACATCTATATCGATACACAGCCCTATTTGGGATGCACTAGAACAGAGATTGCAAGCCAGGCCTTCTCGACCTGACCTCAAAAATGCTCTACTAGATGAACGGTAAAACATTCTAGCAGGAACACTCCATGTATAAAGCCTTCCCAGAAGAGTGGAAGCTGTAATAGCTCAGCTGCAAAGGGTGGGAACAACTCCATATTGATGTGTATGTATTTACTAAAATGTGATGCAATTTAAGTTCCTGTTGGTTAATGGTCAGGTGTCCCATGTCCATATAGTGTGTATATATACACAGACAAGTGCACACATTTGAATAATATTGTCACATATAATTATTTGACAATAGCTTGATTGGAAATGACATTTGTTTCTATGTGTTTTTTTGGTCCATAGATACCGCAGGGACACCTCCACATCGCTCAGGTGCCACAGGGGGAACAGGTGCAGATCACACAGGACAGCGAGGTACACATCATTTCCTTTAGGTTTCTTGTTTTTCCTTCACACATTCGTTCTTCTTCCTCTGAGTCACTCCACCCCTCATTTGTGCTCACTAAATGGTCTCAGGGGGTTGAGCCATCAAACCTCAGCACCGATCCATAATTATTTCTGAGCTACCAATTTTAGTACGATCTTTGGCTGAGAAATCTCCTTAAGCCCTGATTTCGAAGGCTCTTGATTTGTACTCAGTGTTCTAGATTTGAACAGGATTATTAAAAGGTATCCGCAAATATGTAAACAATGTTTTTGATCAAATCCATCCATCATCCTGAGAGGAAGAGAAAAAAAAATGTAGAGCGTTTCCTGTCCTCGTTTACAAAAAAATGAATGATGACTATAGACTTCAGTGCTCATGTTTTTGGTAAATTCCCAGTGATATTGTTTGTTTTTGAGTCCAGAGCTTAGCAACAGCGTGCCACTTCATCCAACCTCCACTCACAAAGACCGTCTTTGTAATACATTTGACCCGCCTCATCAAAACTATTTATCTGAGAAAGTTTGTAAAGGAAATGAGCCGTCGTAAGACCATTTCCCTCTATGCAGATATTTGTCAGGTGTGTGTGTGTTTTAGAGTCAGATGGAGAACATGATTGAAACTTTGCTGTGGTGTAGTCATTTTATCACTGATTTTCAGTTTTTATTTTTCAAAAAATGGTCTGTAAAAAACTTCAAAAATGTTAATCATCAGCGTCTGGTGGTGAAACGAAATATTCATGAGCTGTTTCAGTTTGCAATATTTTCAACCCTGTTACTAAACTTTGGTTCCTTATTTTCTAGAAAAAAAAATTAAACAAAATTAAATAATAAAAAAGGAATAATTAATCAATATGAAAAAATAGTGTAGAAAATAGCTCACAGTTGGGGCTAGCTTAGCTGGGGCCAAATGTTGGTTTATTGTTATTGATAAACTGGATAAAATGTTAATTTTCAATTCATTTCATTTGTTCATTTTTTTCCTACAATATCTAGGGTAACAGGGTTAAATGGGTGAGCTCGGCGAATCCTGATTTTGTTAAAAAATATGGCATGTTGTTTGGTCTATTTAGTTGTTTGGGCACATTTGAGAAGGATAAACCAAAATGACCATTTTAAGCATGAGGATACACAGATTTGATGCTACTTTAATGCTAGTTAATTTTATGTTAGATAAGCTGTATTTAATAATTATCACAACAAAAAGTTGTTATTTGTCCACCCAGAACACGTTTTTACATTGTTTTTCTATGTAAATATGCACTTCACTTACTCTGTTGTTCTCGCATCTTTTACAATCTCCCATGCCATTCTAAAAAAGCGTAAATAAATGGTTTGAAAAACATGGGACACTAATTTGTACCTCATTCAATTGCTGAAATTTGAATATGTTTATGTTTTTCCTCTCTTGCAGGGCAACCTACAGATCCACCAAGTGCATGTTGGGCAAGATGGCCAGGTAAATGTAGGTAGCCTTTTCCATTTATTGGTCCGTGTCCATGCGACAGTGTCTTTTTGTGTCCTTTCTCGTTCTTTGGTTTGTCCTGAGAACATATTGTTTGGGACAGTGTGCACGTCCTGTTTCTCAGCTCAGTTCCATCACATCAAAGAGTTTCTTTAGATCAAACAGGGCTAAAAAGCAACAGAGACTCGTGTTGAAATGGGCTCATTTCACACACACAAACAAACTCAACTTCAAAATTTTGGATCCATGTTTGTTATCTTCCGTGGGGTGGCAATTGCTCAATGGGTAACACTGTCGCCTCATTGCAGGAAGGTCCCCGGTTTGAGCCATGACTCCTTTCTGTGTAGAGTTTGCATGTTCTCCCAGTGTCAGCGTGGGTTTCCTCCAGTTTCCCACCACAGTCCACAGACATGCAGGTTAGGTGGATTGAAAATGCCAAATTGGTGTATGTGAGTGTGAATGTGTTCCAGCACTCTCAGTTGTGTCAGGAAGCCAAATCAAAATTTTTTTGTGTGTGTGTCAAGCGGACCCTGCAAATGAGCGGGAATTACGCTCGGAAGATCGTTTTGTTATCTTCCTTACTAACATGTGACACCACCTTGTATTGAGAGACACCATGAGGCCATTTCCAATAATTTTTTCATGTTTTTCCATTTTCCTTTCCTTTTGACATTGTTATTATATTTCTTTCATGTCTGTATAGTTTTTTTTTCAATTTTATTTCAGTTTTAGTACATTTTATTAGTATTTTTTTGTTTTATTTCAGTGAACATTTATTTTATTTCAAGTAACAAAAAGATGTTTAGGGTTTCAGGTATCAGCACCGTTTTTTTTTCTAGCCTGTTTCTCAGCTCTATCTTTTTACACACACTCATGCACCCATAACATACCTCATTATGATGATAGTTTTCATCTGTACAGTAGCAATGAGAAAATGTTTGCCTTGTTTTCCTTTCTTTCAATTATTCCTGGCATATCGCCCATAGTGTAAAAGGAGCCCAGATGATCATGGATATAAGGGGGTATTCAGTCCCCCGTGCCAAAATTTGCACATAGACAAAGTCCGTGTGGACAACATACTTACTAATATGGATAAGACAATGTCTATCTGTGCTTTCACATGAAACTCACATAAAAGGAAAAAAGAGCAAAAGAAAATGTCATTAACCCTTAGACAGGCCTGGTCCTTTCTCGTCCTTCACTGTCATTGCTCCTCCTTTTATGCTTCCGAAGCACCTCCGTAAGAGACACGTTGCCACACAGCCTAACTGAGATGGTTTCATGGACTAGGGTTTGATATATAGTAATCATAATGGTGTGCCATGACTAGGGTCGGGAACCGAAAATCACTTTTCCATAACCGATTCTTATCCATAACCGGTTCTTATCCATAACCGGTTCTTATCCATAACCGATTGTGTTTTTTCAAATATACCGGAACCGTGCGTAATTCCTGTGTTTCGGTTCTGAAAACGGTTCTGGTGCGATGAGTGGACGAGGTGCTGGGAGCTTTTCCTTTAATAGCGACGTCTCACTACATGAATATTAAAATAGTAATGAAAGCACTGTCACTCGCGCTACTCATAATACGTTTTGTGTCAGATATCAACGGAGAGAGAGAATAAAGACAGTAGAGCTGCACCGTTAATCTTTAAACGATCTCGATTCGAACACCCACGCAATCTTATTCCTAAATGACAAAAACTTCACACCGGAACATTCAAATCTGTTTGCGCTATCACTGACCCAGAGAGACCAGTTCTACATGAAACAGCTTTACTTTCAGTCTTTTCAACAACACAAGTATCGATATTTCTGTGTGAAGTACTCAGAAGTACTGAGATAAAAGTTTATAGTTCGAGAATAAACATTGATGTCTACGGTAGGTAGCAACCAAAACAGAGTTAATCACCTTTTGAAAGTCGCTTCAAATAACGAAAATTCGCTTCAGAATTTACAAAATGTATATAATGAGCGAGTACATCATGAATGCCTTTTTTCAAACCGTGTTTTTGTCTTATCCTGAATCATGACGGTAAGCCTGTAGCTATTAAGCGTTTAGACTCGGACTACTTTACACTGGTCGGTTCGGCACTGCTGGGGAGTAGCCCAGTGCCTGCGTGACTCAACCCGCGTCATAGACATAAACATAGAGAAGTAGCTCCGGCTACAATGTTCTTCCGCAAGGCGCATGCATTTCTGTTTATTAACTGCTAGAGCAGTTTAATCCAGTAATGAAACAAGTGAAGTCTTTATGAATCAATCATTCAAACAGATTTTGTCTGGATCTCACATGTGTGTTCAAGCATATTCTACCCCTCCTGAGAGGGTATTCTCCACTGCTGGAGATACAATAAGCTATAGGAGAGGTCCTAAATTATCCTTGAGAATGCAGAAATGTTTATTTTCCATCAGAAAAATGTATTATTTTGCAAAAATTGCTAAATAATATGTTGAATTTGTTGACATTGCCAGTCTGTTAAACTCATTTGACAAGTATCAGAAATAAAACACATAAAGGGTTGTGTATTTTCCCATTACTACTATTTTTATTAGTTGTTTTAATTATTTTTATTGAATGGGAACCGGAACCGAAACCGGAATTGTTTGGCGGAACCGGAACCAGGAAATTTCTTACGATTCCCAACCCTAACCACGACTCCAATTTGGATTTGGGTCACAGTTCAGAAGAAGGATTTGAGTCAGGACAAAAAGAGTACAGTTAAGCACACAGGACAGTGTCTGTTGTGCATATGGATCACTTTTTGGCGAGGTAAATAATATCTTTGGCCGTTATTTCAGAATGTCTTGGAATTGTTCAGCTAAAAAGGAAAATTCTGACATTGTTTATACAGCCTGATGTCTTTCCAAATCCGTATGACTTTCTTCTGTTGATTTATTTTTTTTGAAGTTTGGACGTCATTGACATCAAACCTGATTTAACACGTCTAACAGTAAATATTAGAAAATATTTACTGTTTGTCACACAGAAACTTGGAACATAGTCCACGAATCATTTAGCAGCATAACAGCATGCCTTATCATTTAGCCCCCTTCCACTATCTAAAACAAACACACGCAGTCGGCACATGAAATTCTTTCATGAGAGAAAGTGAAGGAGTGTTAACGGTGTGTTAAATCAGTCAGCGACCTCTTGGGATGCTCTTATCTGATGCCCCCTCTCCTGCCCTCTGATCTGACCCCCACATCTAATAGAGGTACAGATCGAAAGCTTAGGGAAGAGAGCGAAAAGAATGTGAGAAGACTGAAGTCTAAGGAGATTTTGTTTTTACTTGGTACTTTTAATTGGTTAGTTCCACATTGTGCTCGCAAATTCTTCAGACCAGACATTGCTGATGTTTATTGCTGAAACTTCTCGGTCCTTGTGTTTTCTATCAACAAGAGTTCTTTATTTACTTCTACTTCCACAGGGAGATGGTGCACAGTTGTGCATATAGTTGGGGTTCTGTACGGTGCTGCCAGACACTGCCTTGACTAGTTTAGAAGTAGGAAGGGAGAGATTTAGCTCCTTTTGGTGCATTACTTGTGAAGCCCCTTCGGTGCTGAATTATTCAGGAGCTTTCTGCAAGCACAATAGATATATGCACAGCGCCGTAGCAGTGTGGTTGTATATCAGTAGCTTGTGAGTCTATAGTCTCACAGAGGCTATTTGCAATCAAAAACCCTTCATTTGGAGAGGAACGGTCTGTCTGACTGAAATGTAAAGTGAGCAACCAAAAACAGAAAGTGATGTGAAGGCCAAGTATGGCAACCCATAATCGGAATTTGTCCTAAACCAAGTTGAATGCATTGATCATTTTAACAGTTTTATAAAAGAAATGTTTTTGCACTGTGCACTTTTTTTTGTTTTGCACCTAACACTTTTGTTTTTTTATGGCCTCTGAGGCTCTAAAGGCTAAATTATTAAAAATGCTTTTTTTCATTAAAATGTAACATTTTTAAACATAAAATGCACATAGATAGCTATTAAACCATATAGTTTAGGCATAGCTACACATAGTTTAAGATTTTGACTCCAAATTAGATTTGGAAATGTGTATCTTGGTACCTTGAAGCAATTTTGTGTCCCTGCTAGCCGATAAAAATGTAGCACCAAATGCTACACCAAATGACTCAGACTGCACCAGAAACAGACCCTACTCTATATCTAAAAGACTTATTCTAAGTCTGCAAATTCAAACAAATCTAAAAAGAGTAAGGAAAGACTACTGTGATCTGTTTCTAATCTGCTTTTTTGGATTTGTTGTTTTATTGAATTTGGACAAGACAAAAATGAGCTCAGGAGTTTAAATATCATTCACACGCTGCATCTATGTGTTCAATTGATGTAACTTTTTCCCTCTGTAAATGTGTGTATATTTATATTGGTATGTATGCAAATTATGCCCATTTGCAATCCAGAACTTCAAGTTTCCTCTATCTCAGTATTGAAACCATATGTGTACAGAGCTCACATCCATTATATGCCTCAGGGTCCCTATTATAAGCTTTGGATAGCTTCTCTGGGAGACCTGATTCACACATGACTATATGTGCCAAATGGTTTGTGCCATTTGTCTTGAATTTATGTGTGGGTAAATGAATAAATAAAGTACCTGCTGTAGGATCTAAATTCTCTAAGATTCAAGGTTGTTTTCTCAACCTTGGGGCTTTAGTCCTAATTCAAACTCCTAAATGAATTTACCCTTTTTACCTCCATTGGAACAATGTATTCCCCCAAGATATAAAACAAAATATGTTGGTCTAATGGTCCAAGGCTTTTTGCGATTGTATTTCAAAGCATTGTTGATGCGCTTGCCTGACTTGGGTTGTGATAGTGGAGTTCTGGAAGCTAATGTGGTCATGGCAGGGATACAAAGGTCTTCTAGCAAATATTCTCAAGAAAATCCCTTGGTAATCTAATGGAGAGAAGTTCTCATGGAGCTGATGCAAGATTTGTTGTCGGTGGACACTGGTATGTACACAAGTCACATTGCTTGACTTTCCTCATTAACGCTTGTGACACAAGGAATCATCTTTGTGAGCAATTCACCTTTTGTTTGCTAGTTGGATGCAATGAAAACGTCTGATGAACAAGAGGCAATAAAATCATCAAGTCATCATAATTTATGTTACTGTGAGATACTTTCCATTGGAAACATTGAAAACGTTGAGGAAAAACACAAGTTTTGGAGGTGGGACTGGACTGTACGTCTCCTTACAGAGGTTGTTCCAAGGTCAGATATTTCACAAGTTTAACAACACATGGAGTGATTCGCCATAGCCTGTCAATTCAGCAGTATAATTAGAAACATAATGAAGATGACACACAAAAAAAGACTTCACACTTTGACACCAACACTAAAGCAAGCTTTATTTCTTTGTTCCCAAGAACAAGCTTTGCAGCTTGGCTTATCTGCATGTCGTTAAATTTGTTGTAAAATTGTTATTTATTTGATTTCGTCTGCTCTCTGAATCAGGAATCTTATAGATGTGTGTCTGTCATATGAATTGCGCAGGGTCTGTTTAATCTTTTTTTGGATACACTGTAAAAGATTGCTTTGGCAAGAGGAGTAGTATCTCAATCTGCCATAGGGGTCATATTTAAGGTTGTTGTTACTGATTTAGTGAGTATTAGGATTTGAAGCTAACTAAAATTGCAGTTTAAGTTGGTTGTCAACCAATCCGGCCATGGAAGTCATACTTGTACAATGTTATACAATGAGGCTCAGTTTGAAGCTCTAATTTGGACCATTAGTAACAGGAGAGAAACTGTAAAACAATACCTTCTTTCCTTGCTTTCCTTCATGCTTCTGTTTCAGCATCCTTTTTTCTGAGCTTGCTTCCTGACTTTCAAGCTTCTATCTGAGCATTCTTTGTTTCTTCCAAGTCTTGTTTCTTCCTAGCTTTACTTCTTCCTTACAAATTTCCTTAGATCTATTTTAAGCTGTCTTCCAAGCTCCCTGACCTTCCTTCCTTCTAAGCTTCCTCACCTTTCTACTGATCTTCCTTTCTGCCCTCCAATCTTCCCTCCCTCTGAGTTACATTTCTGCTGCCTGAGATTTCTTCCGAGCATCATTCATTTTGAGCTTCCTCCCAAACTTCCTTGCCTTCCTTTCTTCAAAGCTTCCTTACCTTCCTACTGAGCTTCCTTCCCTCCATGCTTCTTTTCTGCCTCTTTGGTTTCCTTCAGAGCATCCTTCCTGTTCCCAAACTTCCTAATCTTCCTTTCCGAACCTTATTTCTGCCCTCCAAGCTTCCTTCCTTTGTCTGCCTTCTGAACTTCCCTCAATTCTTTTCAAGCTTCCTTCGAAACGTCCGTCCTTTTTACCTTCTAAGCTGATCTCCCTTCTTGCCCATGAAGCTACCTTCCCTCAGAGCTTCTTTTTTTGCCTCCTTAGTTTCGTTCCAAGCATCCTTCTTTTTGAGCTTCCTTCCAAACATTATTACTTTCCTTTCAAACTTCCTAATCTTCCTTCTGATATTTGTTCCTGCCCTTGCATCTTTTCCTGCCCCAAGCTTCCTTGCCCTGAGTTTCATTCGAAAAATCTTTCCATTTGAGCTTCCTTTCAAACTGATTTGGTGATGACTAAGCTAAACCCTACATTTCTTCAACATTACTAATATCATAACACGTGCAGAGGTCTAGATTGGCCACAACCAGGAGCCATGTGATTTTCAAATGATGATTATAAACATTTGCATTGCATTATGAACATTTGATGATGACTTGAGCTAAATCCTGCACTGCTTCAATATTAGTGATGTAATGCAATGTTTAATTATTTGGAACTGCATATACATTAGAAATGATATCTGCTTCCAGGCTCAAGGCTATGTTAAATTTGTGTGGATACAATACGGTTGATGATGGCAGCCCTCTAAATTTGAATTTGTCAATTTATGAAATAAAAAGACAATTTGTTGTTTAAGAATACATTAGTTATGGCACCATCCATACAAGCCTAATGCTTTATCTTATAAGACTGTCTTGTTTGTGTGGAGACTTTTTCATAATGTAGAAAATACGTACTCATGTAACAGGAATTAGTCTTTGAGCTCAGATGACAGCAGATGTCCTCATTAGATAGTGTTCATTGTTGGGGTAAAATAAACACATTTTGGATACAAATTTAGACCTATCTTTAATGTACAACTGTTTTTTTTATTATTAAGTTCATTTATCGGTCTGTGGGAGGTTTTGCAGCAGATGCAGCAGAAGTGATGTAGGACTCTCAGATGGTTTTAGGAGTTCACTTAGTTTGTCCAACGTCCTGTCGGCCGTCTTCTTTCTGTCTGTCTCCCTCTCTCAGAACTGTTAGGCCATCACATCTGTCCTGGTTAAGGTCTGGCCCGCTCCAGATGCAAGTTGTTGGAATCATGTAGAAATTGGGCGGAAGTGTTTACCTTTCCAGAGAGACTTTTTTTCTCGTCATACTGACAACACTTGAGGATATGAGGGAACTGTACATGTTGCTGGGAAGCTCACCTCTTTCACAAAACAGTTTATTGAACTGTGCAAAAAAAGAAATCAAATTTCTTCTTCCAAATTTCTTTGCAACCTGCATATCCAGTCGTAAAGAACCATCCAGTTGTCATCAAGCTTAGTGTTATAGCTTAACCAATTTCATACTCTTTTCAGGGGAATTCATGATTTTGAATGTCTTTATCATTTATAGCTAGTTGAGATTCGAATGCACAGAAGACGACACTGGAAAGCCAATAAAGAAAAATGGAGCTTGGGAGCAATGGCATGTTTGCACAGTTGGTTGTTATGTATCGAAGACTATCCCAAACTAAATGTTTTTTGCATTAAGCTGCTGTTGTTTTGTTCCTCGTTGTCTTTGCTCCAGTTCCTCAATGTGTTTGCTGTCCTACTCTCCTGCTGAAAGCATTACTACATTAGAGAAAGATTTATTCTGGGTCCTTTTTTTCCTGTTAGCTTTTTGTCCCATCAACCCAAGCTGACAGCAGATCCTGACTTGCTCTGCCAAATTTTAAACCCTTTGTTTGGCAGCTCGCCTGTATAGAGATAGCAGATTTGAAGTTTGGCTGTTTTCGAAAGAAACAAGGCTGGACACAAGGGTAGGTTAGCGCATGAAGACCCTTGAGAAAAGGCCATTATCTATTTCAGTTTCAAATACCTTTTAATGTGAATTTAATCCAGTCATTAACGAGAAGGCAAACAATTGCGGTGCTCAACATTAACTCTTGTCCGAGACAAGTGGATTTATACCAGCACATTTGCAAATATGACATAAATTATACAGCTTTTCAATAAACAACATAGTTAATATGAAGTAGGTACAATACTGACTTACACAATTAGTGACTAACACAACTGACTGTTTTTGCTCTATTTAGCCAACAAAAATTATTCCAAACAAAGCCATAGCAGAACAGCTGCCATCTCTGAGCAACACACAGTGGTGTTTAGTTACTAAGTGATTCAGTGTTTTTGAACGAATCGGGTGAGTCAATGATTTAATGACCCATTCATTAAAAATAGTAACTTGCTTCATTCTTGAATGAATCAGCCATTTGAACGAATCGGATGAGTGAATGACTCAATAACTAAACCTACTGGCAGTTTAGTTTCGTATTTAGAAGTATCATTGTATATTTGCACCATTTCACATTTGTTTAAGAATTATGTAAAACATTAATCTCATAACATTATTTATGCTATTGTCATTTTTCAGTTTAAATACATTCATGCCACCTCTGAGCTGTATTAAACAGTCTGTGTAAATACATCTAAATGCCACTTTAGATGCAGGCTCAGTGTTGCTTCTGCTGTGGGAAGATGGATTTAATTTGATTGGTAACAGCCTTATAGTGTCTTATTATTCTAATTGAATAATATTGAACAAATTTAAGAATTTGACATGAAAGATGAAAAAATGCCATGGAAATCACTTTAAGGGGGGAAATATCACAAATATGCTGATTTAAGTAACGAAGAGCTGATAGAACACTGATGAGAATATTGCTTCAGAATAAATTACCTGCATTTATTTATTTCTGGACAAGCGAATGAACGATTTACTTACTCGGACAAGCGAATGACCGAATTACAAGCACATAACAAGGCTAAATGTCGAGCCTGACCTGGCTTGGTTATTTCCTCTGTTTTCTCTGAGAGTTGGATTTACTCACTAATGACAAACAGAACTCAGATAACTAATGTCTCAAACGAGCCCTTTCATTTCTGTCAAAGTCAGCAAACCTAATGCGAACACACCGGTTTAACTCAAAATACACGTTGTGACATCATGATTGTTTTTTCCTTTGGATTTTACCTTTTTCTGGCCAAGATTAGTGACACATAAGCCTAATAAACAATTCGGCAAGACCTGTGGTAACTCTTGGATGACTTCAAGAGCCAAAGTGTGTATCTCCAATGTGATGTGTGTTTTGAATTAGCTTTACTTTATTTGATTGTGTTGGAACCACGTTCTCATGCTCTCCCGATCAGCGATGGAGTGGAGAGTCGTCTTGAGAACAGTTGTGAGGCCGGATATCAACCGATGAGAACGTGCTTTCATTGCTACACGATTGCAGACATTCTCCCAGCATTATAAAATTCTCATTGTGTTAAGTCGCACAGCTGAGCATGCAAACAATCCTCACTTTCAGTTTTAAAATTCCTGCTGTTGTAGTCGTGTTTGCTTTGACAAGTATAATTCAATGGATACATCCCCAAAACGCACTTTTTAATGTGGAAAAAGTGCATTTCCTCCTTTTATGAGGCCTGACGGATGGTTTCAAAATGGCATATGAATTCTCAGCGAGCGGTGAACTTTATTTTGATTGTTTTTATGAATGTCTACATGAGAAAGTATCCAAGTTGGTGCCTCCTGTGTGTGTCTTTGTTGTTTTCTGGTTCAGATAAGTGATGGAATGAAAAATAGGAAGTTTAAAAAGATGTCCCTCAGCTGTGAATTACTCTTGTTCCCAATAACTTTATGTGCATATTTCTGTACTTGTGCATGTGTTTGTGTTTAAGACCTGCTGGGCCATCCTTCAGTTGTTCTCATGCTATTCTTTGTTTAACAGAGTATATGGGTTAATGACATACAAGAATATCTTTAAAAGGAAAAATCTTTAAAACACATCCAAAAAGGAAAGAAACATTGAGTCTAATTTCTTATAAATTAACTTTTTTGTTTTCATGTTGGTTTAATATGGTTTTGAAACTCTTATACCATTTTCAAAAAAGCTAAATATTTAATGACTCTAAAAATGTACTGTGTTGCAATCAAGGAAAAAGTAATGACATATTTTCCTTACATCTTGAATACATGTGAGTGTACACATCATTATATCCCAGAACATTTTCAAATGTATTTTCAAGCTAAAAAGTTTTTTTTTAAACGGCATAAAATACCTGATCTAACCTGATATTTTCATTAAAAAAATTGTTTTTAATGTTTATATTTTGCCCATACTACTTGTCTGTGATTTTGCAGACAATTTAAAAAAAAAATGTTAATAAGTAGTCAAACTGTTATTATTGTTTCTTTGGAGAAAAAAAAAAACTAACTACTTATTCTTCTCAAGAATTTCATTCTTTTAATGAGGCTTTTTCTTAATTATGAGATTAATAATTATTTTCTTAAGAGAGTTGTATAAACCTGAAGTTTTTGCCTTTTTCACCAAAAATATCAAAATTAATTTTAATTTAGAAATTAAAAACATGCTCAACATGGAAAATAGTTGCATTCAAGTCAATTTATGTATGAAATGCATTTTTAATGTATTTTTTTATTATATTGTATCCTGTTTGAACCAACCCAAAACAGTACGCTCTTAATTATTTCCACATGATTTGACTGGCAGCATCAAAAAAGGAGTCATTGTGGCAAAATATGCCATGCCATTGGAGACAGGGTGGGCATCGCATGGGTTTTCTATGAACTCAAAGCATGCCACTGACTCAAAAAGTCAACATCTGCACTTGAAACTGGGGTAGGGGCAGAGACGAACTGGATCTGAAATCGGGGTTATTGTGGGATTTTTGTGCAGTGAAGCAGATTTTCTTTCTCCTAATTGAGAGTGCATGGCAGTTCTGTTTCCACTAGGGGAGACTCAGACTTGATTGTTTATGCCCACACTGGCGCTGATGTCGACAAGATGAACCGTAGAGGTGTCACCGCGTGGAGTCGCAGAAGAACTGTAATGATTAACGATAAGTGATTAGTCTGAAGTTCACGTTTCATTTAAATTCTATCCCGGATGACTGTTTTTGAATGAACGTTGTGCATGTGGAAACGGTCAACTGCTGCAATGGAGAAATTACTTACTCACAGTTCAGGTTGAAGAATAGCACCAGTAATTGAAAAAAAGTCAGAGGATCCAAAGCCATAGTGACCACATGAAAGCACATTTAGTGGTCAGATGATGTGTATCAAACACAATGTGTGATCATACAAGTGTTTTTGCTTGCATGTGCCTTTTTTGCGATGAGTAGGAGCTTGGCACCGGATGGAGATGTGTTTGTGAGAGCACAGCTGGAGACTGGGCCTTCCACCGGACTGTTATGATGAGCACTTGAATGTGTCACACATGGCAGAATCAGTTTCACATGCATAAGGAAATAGCTTTTTTGTTGTTGTTGTTGGTAATGTAGTAAATCCCTGGCCTGATTTGAATTTGGTCTGCACCACCACTTACTTAAATACCAGATCCTAAGATTCTTGAAACTTCAGACTTGGCAATCAAGCAAAAGCATTCAAGCTGTCAGTTTTATATTGTAGTTACATAGTTTTGCACTTTTTAATCCTGAAACAGCAAGTAGACAATTGTTTAAAGACTTGCATTTTGATTCTTTGCAAGTCTTTAAACAACAAGTAGACAATTGTTTAAAGACTTGCAAAGAATCAAAATGCATGCTGACAATCCTTTGATTTAATTAGCCCGATTAAGAAAATGTCCTCCCTTGGATTATGTCTGAATTGCTGTACTATTATAGTGCGTTGAATTAGATTTTAAAAAACGTACTTTTTTATTCTTCTTAAAGTGCTTATATTATGCTTTTTTAAGAAAGGTCTGCACAGTTTTAGAGATCGAAGTGAACGACAAATAAAAGTATTGTCTCCTAAAAGAAGGAATCGATTCTGAACTGCCGAAACAAGTCGTCAGTGATTCCAGTCTCACTTCCGTAACTTATCTACAAATGTTTGTAACAAATTTGCATAATGAAAGATATGGTATTGGTATTCACTGCCACGAACAACGTCCACTTTGACCCACCATCAGACACTATGGGCCCTATTTTAACGATCTGAAACGCAAGTATCAAACGCGAAACGCAAGTAACTTTATGGGCGGATCTCAGGCGCTGTTGCTATTATAATTGCGGGATAAATGACTCTTGCTCCCGACGCAAATCTAAAATGGGTTGTTTTGAAGTAGCTACATTACTCATAGGTGTGGTTTGGGTGTAACATGAAATAAACCAATCAGAGCGACATCTCACATTCCCTTTATTATATTAGTATTTATTGCTATTATAACGGCGGATTTGCCAGGCGCACACCAGGAGCGTTTCACAGCCGAGGAGACCGACGTTCTCGTCAGGGCCTCAAAAGACAGAGAAGTGACGTTGTATGGGAATGGGAGAAACCCACCCATATTAGCTTCGGTTAAACAGGCGTATAATAATTTGGGTAAATGAGTAAGCTAGATTTATGCCTATTTTTTCACATCTTCATGGACACCACAATGATTTCCCTCGTGTGGTAATATTTTTCCTTGTAATTATATATGTTTGCAAAAATGGGAACTGCTGCATCCGTGTAGATGATAGAAGCCAAGTGTATGCGCGTTGTGCACACGCTGCATTATGGCCAAGCATGCGCCCTTAATATAGCATCTGAATAACGCACCACTGACTTTAGACTAGGTTTTTCCTGGTCAGTGGCAGAATTGTTTTCTGAAACTGCAAAATAGCACCAGGGAAAGTTTGCGCTGGAACACACTTCCTCTTTTCCCTGAACCGGCCCCGGCAGCGCAAGTTCATTCCCTAATTTTTTCCGACGTGCGTCTGTGGAGGGCAAAGTCCGCTGTGCGTTGGGTGCAAAATAGGAATTATACATGTGTCAGTGTACAAAGTCAATTGAGCTGGGTGCAAGATATGGCCCTATAGTTGTAGCAGAGACCTGATGGGTTTGGTTTGTGTTGTCGAGAAGACGCTGTTTTCTGTGCTGTGAAAACAAATCCACTTTGTATGAACTTCTAAAGGATGAAGACTCGAGCTGGAATTAATATGGTCAAACCGACTCCAAAGGATAAGGACTCGTGAAAAAAACGACTCCATTTTTACTGTTTCACTGTGTATTAAATGCTAAAATTCTGATATTGTAATGAGCGTTTCTTTTCCGACACGTTCTGTAAGCGGCAGACCAACCACTTCAGAATCTCAGCAGATGTAGTACGTTAGCCGGATGTTGTTGGCTTATTGTAAATACTTAGGACTGGACTTCCTGCTCATTTGACATGCTGTTTGCATACTGTATGCAAGTTTGGACATTTGAACTTCCTGACCATGTGAAAAGAAAAGCGTAAAAACAGGTGCACATTATTGTGGTTTACTGGCAGGCAGTTGCATAAACTATAGAATAAGTGGAATCATTAGCAGATTAAAATGTAAACTGTGAGAATTTAAATTTTCTTTAAACAATGAGGTGATTGATATGCTACATTAAGTTAGAAAAGAACAATCAACAAGGACTGGAAGGAACAAATTGGTAATAAAAAAAACTTCCAAGAAAATAACATTTTGAGGAAAATATTTGATCCTAGCAGCAGTGTTGGAGAATAACTAACTAGAAGAGCTACTTAGTTAAATGGATAGTGTGCCTAAAAATTAATTGTCATAATTCACCCACTCTATTCCAAAACTTTATGACTTACTATCAGAAAACTCTGCAAAATATTTCAGTAATGTGTAGCTATTACTGTAACTAGATATTTTTTAACAAAAAAAGGCCAGTTTTGTAAGTCATCACGGTAGACAAAGTATCATAATCCAGACATATATTTGAGAAATTCTTGATAAATTTAATATTTTGTTTTAAAATGTTATAAACAGGAATAATGTAATCAAGAATAAATTAGAAAAAGTCATGGGGATTTCTATAATAAAATGGATATTTTTCACAAAAAACAAAAATGATGCAAGTCATGACCTGTATGTAGCACTTCACGTGTTATATATGCTTTTGAAATACATGTTTAAAAAAGCATTTTATCCCTGTTTTTGAGTAAAAAAATTTACTTTTTTGTCAAGTTTTTGTAATTACGTTTTTTATTTATTTAGTTAAGTTATGTGCTCCAGTTTGAGGCTATTAGCAAACGACTTTAGAATCTTGACTAATTTCCGTTATGACTAAGTTGTTTTTTTGGATATATAGTTTTAAAAACACTGTGCAGGCAAAACATTTGATTATTGTAAAAAAAAAAAAAAAAAAAAATATTTTTCTATTTTCTTAGAAAATTTCTTATCTAATACTTTTACTTCAGCTTTATTTCAGTCACCGAAAATGTTTTTAATAGTTTTGGTAAACAACACTGATGGATCTTTTAGATAAATGAAAAGCATGTAATAAGTAACTGCAAACCCAGCTGGTTGTTTTCGATTCATATGACGAATATTTGTGTTGGTAATTTAGAGAACAGCCTGCAGTAAATTGGTGTCTGATTCCAGTGTGACGGCCACAGCAGTCACATGTTAGACAACATTAGTCACTGAAATTAGTCACATCGTCACTTAGGAATGAATCTTACTACAACTATTAAGCCATGTTGGGAACATTTAAGTAGTCTGTTTGTGTCTAAAGCCCTGGTGATCGCGTTCCAACTGACAATAAACATTTAAGATAGTTTTACCATTTCCCATAGTGCTAATGCTTCTCTTTCTTCTTTCTCCAGGTGCTAAGAGGACCGCAGCTCATCGCTGTGGCGTCGACCGACGGGGCCGGCGGGGTTGACACATCTCCTCTCCAGGGTAATGACATTCAAGTGCAATACGTCCAGCTGGGAACGGTGACCGACCACACTGGCGCAGTGCAAGTGAGATAAGCCAAAACACACACAAACACAACTTACCATAGTAACGTTTTCATCAACTAATCATCTGTGACGTATAACCATTTTATTTCACGGAGGAATGTTTTCTGTCGCAAAACGACCACCAATGTTGCACAGGTGTTGAATGTCATCTCCACCGTTCGTATCTGTGGTGGGCGGCAATACTGCACAAACACTGCAGGGTGGCGTAGTGGACAATATGTGTGATCTATACATTTCAAGTCTTTAACTCGCTCCCTCACAATGTGTTCTTTGAAGAAATCACACCAGTGATCTTAACCTGCTCCCCGCTCTCACTTTCGGCTAATCAGCAACCCACATCAGTTTGTTTTTCCTCAGAATAATAAACAGCCTCATGTTGTCCTTTTCCTCCCTGTCTATTTTCTCATTTTTATCCCCGTTTCCATCTTACGCTCTGCATCAAGCTCTCGACATGCTCAAGCCCTCCTTGATGTGTTTTTACTCTAATCTCTTCCCTATGATGTCTTTAATGATTCAGAGCCGCTATATGGCCTGCGCACATATTCAAACACATTTAGAGGTTTGACAGTCATTACAGGTCACCACATTTCCCCAGCTGCTCTCACGTGTTTGGTTCATGTGAGGCTTCAAGCTAGGGTTGAGGAGCACAGGCGGGGCTGCGGGGCTGCCACAGAAAATGCACGGTCTCCCTTTGTTTTTAACCTTGATTTGGGGACATGTAGGAGCAAGCTCTGAGATGATCTAAGTGGTTGAGAAGAAAAGTGATGCTGTCTCTGTATCAGATGTACTACATATTCTGGAACAAGTCAATGCAGACCTTTGAAAGCCATGGACAGAACTTTATATTGGATTCTAAATTCAACTGGAAGCCAGTGCAAAGAGGCCAATACCTGAGAAATCCTAGACCATTTCCGTATGCCAGTCAATAGTCTGGCCAGTTGCAGCCTTGATAACACTTTCCTAGACAGTCCTAAATATAACGAGTTGCAGTAATCCAATCTGGATGAAATAAAAGCATGAATGACAGTTTCCATGTCCTTAAATGACAAAATACTCTTTAATTTGGCAATGCTCCGCAGCTGATAAAAGCTACTTTTAACCACAGCATTAACTTGTTTGTCAAATTTCACCTCTGAATCAAAAATTACTCCAAGGTTCCTTGCTTGGGTATTCCCTTAATGGCTAAGGGATCAAGATGTAAAGTAAGCTGTTTAGCTAACTTAGGTGGACCAAAAATCAGCACTTCCGATTTTGACTCATTGAGCTGCAAAAAATTATCAGCCAACCATGCTCTTATCTCATTCAAACACTCGGACATAATAGTAGTGTTGGAGTCAACACTGCATTTCATGGGCACATATAACTGGATATCAAACTAATTTTTGTCTGGGGGCCGCATACAGCTTAATCTGATCTCAAGGGGGCCAGACCAGTAGACTCATAGCAAAATTACATTGAACTAACAATAAGTCCTCTTTTTTGGTGCAAAGAAGAAGTAAATTATAAAAATCTTTATATTAAATTAATTGTCCTTCTACAAAATATATTATGAACAACCTAAGAGTTTTTAAGAAAAGTATGTGCAATTTCAACAACACTATTACTCAGTTTAACATTTATTCAAGTGCATTATGCATAAAAACTGATCACAGTGATTGTACAATGTCGCAAAACATTTAGTCACAGTTTTGTGGAACTGTCCTGCATGTTAACATGTTAACATAAAATAAATCAAACAGATCAAAATATAGAAATTATTTAAAATCCATTTTCCAATTCTGGGAAGCAATTCTGAACACATGAATTGACTCCACACACTTAAAATCTTAAGTGGCAGCTGTTTTAAACAGAAAATTGATCAAGTAAATGTGTCCCCTTCCTTGTTAATGCATAAAATGTTATAAAAAAAAACTCACATACATATGGTATGCATAAGAAATCATATTTTACTCTACAAAACTCTTTTGTAGTAAATCTGTTGCTAAATAGCACTGACTTTCACAGAAATTACTACAGCAAATATTAATTTCACAGCTGTTTATTTGCAGCATTCCATAGGATTTAGTCTTGCCCTGTATTTGCCCCTGAAATTGGCATCTTTTAGCCTGCACAAGTGCATCAATATCAGGCATTATGTCCTGAGTAGCAGCCAATTTTAGAATCTCATTTTAGTGCTTATGTGTGAGCTTTGAGCGCAGCTTCGTTTTATTAATGTTCATTACTGAGAAAACTTGCTCATACAGGTAGGTAGTCCCAAACATGCACAACATTTTTGCAGCCAGTGCTGTTAGTTTAGGATAGCCTGGCAGGAGATACTGATAAAATGTGTCCAAGCCCACAGAGGCAAATTTGTCCTTCAATTCTACATTACACTGCAAATCAATTATTTCAAGTTGCATGTCAACGGGCTTGCCCTCTGCGTCTCCCATAACGTGAGCTTTAACTTGAATGCACGTATGCTGTCATAATACTGTTACAATTTTTTTGCATCCTTGCAACATTTTGTTCAGATTATTCAAGTGCTCTGTAATATCAACCATAAATGCAAGGTCCTGCAGCCATAGTGGGCACTGTAATTCCTTAACAAGTTTACCTTTTTCCTCCATGAAATGTCTGATTTCCCCACGTAGATCAAAGAAGCGCTTCAGCACAGCACCTCTGCTTAACCATCTTACTTCAGTGTGGTGTGGCAGACCATGGGTAATGTTACAGTCACTGAGAAGGCTTTCAAACTGACGATGATTGAGACCTCTGGCTCTGGCCTCTCACTCTGTCCACTTTTCTCTTTTTTGACAGAGATTTCGCTGATGAAGGTGCCAGGGCCACCATAAACGCGGGTAAAACGATAGAACCAAACGGCACTTACAGGCCGCTTACTGAAGCTCAGTTGTTTTTTTTGTTTTTTTTCATATTGCAGATTTATCCCCCGGGCCGGACTGAACCCCCTGGCGGGCCATAAGTTTGACACCCCTGATATAGAGTTTCCAAGCTCCACTGCAAAAGATCTTCCATCAAAATAGGATGTGAACCACTTAAACGCAGGCCCCCTAATCCCACCCCTCTCCCTCAAACGGTCTAGAAGAACTCCATGATCCACAGTATCAAAGGCCGCGCTAAGGTCAAGAAGAACTAACATCACACAGATCCCAGGGTCTACAGACCACAACAAATCATTTGTTACTTTAAGAAGCGTGGTTTCAGTGCTGTGTTGAGACCTAAAACCTTATTGAAATGTATCAAAAATTGTATTTTCTTTTAAAAAAGTTGAAAGTTGATCAAGAACAACCTTCTCCAATAACTTTGCCAGAAAGGGCAATTTACAGATTGGACGGTGACTATTTAATACTGACGGGTCTAAGCTTGGTTTTTTTAAAAGAGGTTGCACCAAAGCATGCTTAAAATAAGATGGGACCACACCTTCTACAAGACTCTGGTTCACTACAGACATGATCGTAGACCCCACCTCACGGCACGGGCTCGCGCTGTCCTCTGCATTACCAGCACCCCTCCTCGTTTGCCCCGTTTCCTGCTGCTTTTCCTTTGATAGCGAAAGCAGTCCATAATCCCACACATATCCACAGATGCACACACCAAGAACGGAGGGTTGCATGACTTTTGGTCATCTGAGTGGTCGTCTAAGTGCAAACTGGGAGCCCTTGCCACTGTTTTCCGAAGACCTAAAAGGAACTCGCGTTCATATACGCGAAGCGGACTGGCCCGTTGCACAAACAGTAATAGAGACGGGACAAGCACATAAAAAACATATGACACAAACAGCAGACGGCATGCCGGACTACACACAGGCGCCATCTTTTTTTTTTTGTCGCCATCACAGGTGGCAAAAACTAATAAAAAAAAAAAAACAATAAACATTTTTGTCATTTTGTACAGCATCATCACATAAAACTGGGCTATGGGCTAAAACTAATGAATATAATGAAATGTTGACAAAATCAATTATTTTCAGCTTTTTTTTTCAGTTGAGATGCTTTGCTTGCAATGATACGGAATATCCTTGGAACTGTTACTAGTATTTGATTTTGCAAATAGTTTGTTTCAGAATATAAAAGTCTCGACACAATGTAACGTACTTGCTCTGGCACTAGTTTTGGATAAAGACACGTGCTTGTTATCGTCATTTGTTATCGTCGTCCAAGCAGATTGTGGCGATTGGTCGCTGTGGTATCTGTCCTGCCCCTCCCCCACAGTGATTGGACGACTGTGTAAAACGTGACAGTGATGAGCGCTGCGTTTTTCCCCCAAAGTTGAACATTATAAAACTATCAGCAACCGGTAAAAACCGCTCAGCGCATCGTCATGCTACTGCCGTTTTAAAAACGCAGAGCTCCCATTGAAAACAATTGGAAAAATACGCTTGCTTTGGTGGACACACGGCAAAGAGACAAAATGTATGTCTGAAACAAAACAAAACGATGTAAAAATGAATACTGACAATAGACATTTCAGTGCCCTTTGTTGTGGACCCATCCCTCTTACATAAACAATCCTTCTCAAACACTCCTCAGACACTACGCCACTGGCACGCACTCCCAGTATGGCTTTGTGAGTTAGAGAATGTGAGCTATTTGGTAACAGGAATGAGGACAAGGCTTTTACCACAGTTGCCCTTTAAAGTGGTTAGGCTGGTACAACTAAAACCTCTTTAGACGGAGACCTTTGGGCGCTTATGTTTTAAATGTTCTTAAAGGGCATTTCCTGCATAAAGTCAGTACTTTTTTTCTATTTTGCTTTGCTAATACACTTTCTTGGTCTTGCTGTGCATGATTCATCAGCACACGTTATTTCAAAAGAAATGAAATCTTTCATCAAAATGTAACACCTTGCTCCGCCTCTACTTTACAGATGACATCACCAAGACCCCTTCTTTTTCCACCCCTCCCCCTTTTTGTGCTGTAAACAAAGCCCTTTACAAAAACCTCTCTTTGAAGCACATTCTTTCATCAGATGTGCTGTAACTGGGCCAAATTTGTTGTACGGCTTAATAGTGGCCTCGATGTCTTGTTATCTGAGTGACCTCCATCTTTCTTTTCCTCTTTCTCTGTCTCACGGATATTACACACTTGCGCTTTGGCCGACCTTCAAATATGTAGTGTCTCATCTTGGTCTAAGCAGGCTGTACCAAACCCCGGAAAACATGCAGTTTGTGGGAACCGTCTGATGATCTCTGTACCCAGACCCCATCAGAGGGTCTCTGGCCTCACTTGTTGCTTGCCTTGGTGGTCTGGACGCCTTCCAAATTGTCTCTGCAATTATACTGTACACATCAAAGCTGTTGGAAAGCTGTTAATGGACTTTGATGCTTGCTCAGAATCATCATTTTTGCGAATCGGATATAGATTACTGCCGTTTTGTGACGAACCGCCTGTTATTGTGACAGGGATCAAATATAAACAGCTGGCAGAGGAAAATAATCATGTTTATGGCATGAGCTCGTGGAAAAACTACCTGCTGTTTTTGGGAAGATTCGGTGGGACATTTGTTTACATGTAAATCCATTCTGTAACACTTTATTTTGATGGTCCCCTGTAGACATTCTGTTGACTATGAGTAACTGTGTATCTACATGTCAACCAATTCCTTTTAGAGTATTAGTAGACTGTTCATATCTGCTAACTCTTTATTTTGATGCTCCACCAACAGACAATCTACTGACTATAAGTAACTTTCCAAATACATGTCAACTTATTCTACGAACCCTAATGAGAGTTAGTTGAGATGTAGGTGCAACTTCACTTAGTCCTGTCAATGTCTCGAGGAGACCATGAAAAGAAACCATACATTTCTTTGTGCTTTATATCTTGCTTTCTAGTTTTTTCAATTGTAATATTTAAAATCAAATTTGCTTGCTAAAAAAAAAACCATCACTACTTGGAAATGGGCCTTTATTTATCTCAGATGCTTTCAAATTTACATCAAAACTTTAGGTAGAGTGGAATTCAAATGTGTCCTAACCAGTAGCAACTGTTATTTAGATTTTTTAATCCATTTATTTTATCTTAGCCACACCCACAGTTACCCCTTTTCCACCAAAAAAAGAACTGGTTCGGAACTGGTGCTGGTTCAAAGTTGGTTCAACTTGAGAACCTTCTCAGAACCTGTTTGTTTTTCCACTGACTAGAGAGCCCAGCGAACGGCGTCGTTACGTCACTGTGTATGTTGCCATACATCTTAGCTTTCGCCAACTTCAAGCATAACAATGGCGGACTACATCGTCTTTCTTCAAATGTTTCTCCTGGCTTTGCGATCCTATATTAGGGTCAGAGGACGACGTTTAGAACACATTTGTGCTGCTTGTCTGGATTATAGCATAGACGGAGGTTACGTTCTAGTCCAGCAAAGAGTTGGTGCCGCTTTGGAACCAATTTTCCTGTCCGAGAACCGGTTCTTTGGCTGTTGAAACACAAAGAACTGGTTCGCGAGTAGGCACCGGCTCTGAACTGGCACCAGCACAGCCTTGGTGGAAAAGGGGTAATTGAGATCTCATTGGTCCAAATTCCTGCTTCACAGAGCTGAATAGGAAAAACATTGTAAAATGACAAATGTAAAATAATAAAGAAATAGTGTATTCATGGACATTAGGGAGAAAAAGTGATAACAAAAAATGTATAAAAACTTAAGAACGTTAGTGGCCCTCAAGGAAAAATTCAAGTAAATTTAAATGTACTTTATAAGTGAATTTTATGTGGGCATCAGAGAAAAAAAATAAAATAAATATATATATGTATAAATATAAATATATATATATATATTTAATGATTACAAAAAATAAATAAAAACGTATTGGACCCCAGTGCAAAATTAAAATATATACAAGGTTTTTAGCTATTTATTTTTTATTTATTGACTACATGATAAAATTTACTGACTTTACTCACCCTGGGTATAACTACGAGTATTTTCGTGATTTTTTTTATACCTTGTTACACTTCTTGTGTCCTAATTAAAAGAAAACAAGTTGGCAAAAAGATTTAGTGATAATATAGCATAACAAATGTGATTTACAAGCAATTTTTTCTGACCAGGAACATCAAATGCGATACAGGGTTTTCAACGCTAAGAAGCCAGGAAATGACATCAAAAGTATATCTTTTTTTACTAGGTTGATTTTGAAACTCTAGAAATGCTTAATAATTGGGCAACTTGTAGTCAGTTCAATCATTTAATTTCCCGCTGAAATGATTTCAGACAGCTGTCCTCACATAGATGATGCTCTGCTGGCACTCAACCACCATCCTGAGGTCACTGCGCTTCCTCCATGTGAATTTCAGGATTATTGAAATCGCTCTCATCTGCTGCATACAAACATGTGGTAGTGTTTACGGACATTTTTTTATGTACACGCCCCTTTTTTCTTGTTTTTTTCCTTCATTTAATAGTTTCCATATCACACATTTGATCACCACAGATAACATTTTTTTAAAAAAAGGTTGAAAATAAAGAGAGGTTTCCGACCAGGAAGGTCTGTTCTCTGTAGAGTCTGATAGAAGTGTCAGTTCACTTTCTCTGTTAAACGATTCAGCCATGAACTCCCTAATCGGCCCTAATGAGTGCCCTCTTGTGGAGCCGCGGGAAATCGCCCCCTGAGGACTTTAGCACTTAACACCTCAGATGAAAAAGCACAGCCCGCGAGTGTGTGTTTTAAGAGTCTTGGCACCTCTGGGCCGTGCCCTTGAGTACAGTGAGCCTTTGCACTGTGCAGGTGTGCGGCCTGTTCCCCTGGCGTGTGTTGAGGAAGGAATGACTCACTCCACATACTCTGAAGTGACTCATCCTGCGCTGTCTCTCCCTGCATCACTCCCTCCATCTTTTTTCGAGGGAGTGTTTTTATTTCGACGACTTAGATAAAGTGTAGCCTTTTTCTGACCCTTTACTTTTCCCCTCTTTTTCCATCTCTTGTTGTTGTATTGGTCTTTGTTTTTGTTGTATCAATCTGTACACCTGTCAGCGTTGTATTCGTCTGCTTTCACTGCCTTCATCAATATGGTAAAAGGGGACATGTTAAGCCTGGGCGCAGGGCGGGATGTACAGTGTGGCGATTGATATGTATACACACGCTATTTTAATAGAACAACCGTATTGCAGACAGATACTTCTGTTGTAGATTTGTTTTGAATGCAGTGGATTCCTTTCTGACATGTTGGGTGCTTCAGTTCAGCGTTGACACTATTGATATGGTGCATTAGTGTGGAATTCAGATGATGTGCGGTCAGCTGTGCACAAATGTCATAATACTGTACTGGCTTCATATTTATATTGTTTTACACTTGAGTCTTTTCAAGTTCTTGTCTGAAGTTTTACATAATGTGAAGCTTTTTGCTATTATGCCAGACTTGGTTTAATTTAATTACCTTCAAGTCAATCAAATTCCCCCCAAAATGTATAAGAAAATCAAATCAGATAAATAATATCAAAAATTATTATAATTATTATGATATCATATAAAATATGAGGGAAGAACAAACCATTACATTTGGGGAAGGTATTTATCTAACACATTGACTACAACATATTCAGTTGTTAATATTTCGTTGGTTCTCCCTTGTTTTGGCATGTGTTCATAATTTCTTCGTATGACAGGCTGGCCAAAAATTGTCCACACATTTCTTTTTTCACAAATACTCCAAGCACAACTACGCAATATGCTAAGAAAATCTTCAAGAAATGTAAATAAAAATAAAATAAAGTTATTTATATATATATATATTATACACATCATTTTTTTTTAATTCTTATTTAAATTTGTTGAGATTTTGTTAGCATATTGCGTAGTTGTGCTTGGAGTAAAATGTGTATACATAGCGCTACATAACCTGTTGTAACAGGCAGGACTCCAATAGAACGTTCAGGAAACCAGTCATTCTTTTTGCAGTTGCATTTCATAGTAGCACAACACTGTTTGACACTTTAAAACTCATGGGGTGTTTTCTGTCCTCAGGCTGACGCCCTGACGCCGGGTCTGCAGACAGAGATGGACGTAAAGGAGGCCATTCAGCTTCAACAAGCTGAGAATGGAGAGGTGGTGCAGATCCAGATGCCAGGCACTTGAAAAACCTCCTCACATGTTCATAAACAATGATATTAGGCAAGAGCATCAAGGAGAGGGCGAAACCAAGAAGCGTGGCTACTCAAGCTCCAATTCTCAACCGAAACCACCGCTGTCAGTCAACAATTATTGACTAAATCCAAGTAAAACAAATGCAATTTGTTATAACACGTCAGCTGGTTTGGAAACTACTGTCCGTTTCCCACCAATAACAGTCGCAGTGTGCTTAGTAACAAATAAAGAAAGCTGGCTTCATCTCCAGCTCATCCAATCTCTCTCGCACTGAACAAAACAGAAAAGAATAGAAGGCTTTCCCTCTTCGGTTTATCTGAAGTACCTCATTTGCAAGGAACAAGCATGGTTAACTAAAGATTCAAGCAGACGGTTGAGTTACTGGACTTAAAGCGGTCATTCAGACTACCCATGTGTCATTTCAGCATCACACTTTGTAGACTTTGACTATCATATATATTATGAATCAGCAGCTATGTAAAATAAGCTTCAGGTCATATTTCATAATCCAAGATTTTTCCGTTTTGCTATCCTTCTGTGTTGTTTTTTGGTGTGTGTGTGTGTGTGTGTGTTTGTATTGGTGAAAGACCGGGGTATGTTTTGAGGTCCGCCCCTTCTTCATTCATCAATAATCAATTTGTGTTCTGAATGGTTAGTCTAAATAGTTTTAGTTTCAAATAGCTTTATTGTACATAGGAAAAAAGAACTACTGAAAGTTTTGTGGAGCTTTTGTAGGGCAGTTTACTAATACACAGTAATTTGACGACGGTGAACTGTGTTAATGTAGTATATGAAATATGTACTTTTTCATATATATATATATTTGTGTATGAAGGATTTGTTCAAAATGAATAAATGACGTTGTTTCCACGTACAGTGTCCTGAGTAACAAAATGAATGCGAGCAGTATGAAGCAAAATTTGTATGAGGAACTTTTCCGCCCTCATTCGAAACTCCCGATTGCATGGATTCCTATTGGAATGACTGGATTTCACCTGTGAAATGCCACACTATGTTTACTATTATTTCAGCGAGTAGTAAATATGCAAATTTTCCATAAAATACCGGAATGACCTAGAGTACCAAATAAGTACACCATATCCCACAATGCAATGTGCCCAAATTGCCTATGCACTTTCAGTGGGATGAATGAATCTGGAAGCTATTACTCATTTTATTTTATATACAACTTTTTTTTTAAAGTTTTAATTAAAAAATAAAAATCAGATTAGTGGGTTTATCAATAGCTGGTTTTTAAATGATTACCCCAAATTATAAATATGTGGTATTAGTGCTACAACGTATCAGTGTTTATTTATTGTTATTAACATTAAAAGTCATTATTTCCCAGTGACAGGAAGATTGGAATTCATACAGACTTATAAACTGATAATCGAGTAAATCCTGTGTCTTCAATGTAATTATATATATATATATATATATATATATTTATTTATTTTTTACATTTTTATGCTAATATGACAAATTAGCATCAAATAATACATAGACATAGACATATTCTAATATTTATGCTAATGCATTTTTATGTTTCTCTTTCAAAGCATGTTTTGTGTCAACCCTGTCACATTCAAAATATTTTGGGGTTGCAAAATATTCAATAGTCAATATTCATAACAAGGTTGAACAGGCTTTCTTAGAATAAAAAAATAAATACATATTTTTTTAATGAAAGTGAAATTTAGCTAGAAACAAAGTTGAATTTTAGTGGTTTTAATGTAACAGTGATTAACGTGACTGCAAATTGGCTTAACTTCTGAGTGGGGAAAACAAATTAATTTATTTTAAATATAATTTGCATTACATTAAACAAATAAATCAAATAATTACTATGTTTTCTGGTAAGTCATGAGGACACGCTTGGCACACAAGTGTAGTTTCCTAACAACAGCCCATACACTGCACAGTATTCAAAACAGATCCGTTCCAAGCAAAGCCAATTAAGCGCAAACATTGTTGCAAATTAAGTGTCGCTGTTGATCTTGTGTTTCGCCAATTGCATTGTGGTTTAAAGAGTGTGAGTGATTAGAAGCAAGCGGCGGGGATTTTGGTTGCTATGTTTATTTTATATTTATGTGATTTGCTTTAGTTGACCAGAACACCATAGTGTGTGAAAATGTTTGGTTTGTTAGTTAGATCACCATATTCTCTCTAGAGACCCCCCGAAAACTCCTACTCTGACTCCCTCGTCTCTAACGGGACTAAGTCAACCTCTCCCCCATTCCGGATGCAATATCCCAGATTGTAAAAGTCTTGAGTTTTAAGGCCGTTGTCATGGCAAGGCACACGACGCACTTGTGAGTTTCTTACTCATCCTTCCCACTGTTGTGGGTTTTCGTCAGATTATTTGACTCTTTGGGACAGGGGCGAGACAATAAAAAGTTTTCCCACGCTCACTATACGCAATGGTGTATTTTGGATCGCGTGCAGAAACAGCTCGTATTAACACTGATAAAAACATCTCTATTTCCTTTTGTTTTCTTTTAGTCTCAAAGTCTCCCATTACCCGTCTTCTGTACGCCATCCATCTCTTAAGGAATCTAGCGCTTTCTTTTTCCCTCGATTTCCGATCGTTCTCATCCTCCCACTCTTTTTTCGGTTTGTGTCTGGTGTTTTTTTAGCTTCCCTCCTTCTTCACTACCATTCTGCATTGGTCTTGTCAGAACTTGGACTACGGCGTCCCCGTAACCCCCCTAAAATCCAACACTGACTCTTTTTTTCTCTAATAGGACCTAGTTGGCTTCTCCCCCATTCCAGAAGATGAATTAAATACCCCAGAATTTAATGGACCCATACTGAGGGCCAGGGATCCCGGGACTGTCGACAATCGGCGAAAACACAGATTTGCTTGGCACTCTCTTTATATATTGGATACAATGTCAAACTCACAGTTTTTAATGATGAAATCATATCAGTTTTCTTTTATCGCAATACAAATGCAATTGTCAGAGGAGGATTTGGGGTGAATTGTAAATCATCTCACTTCGATTCGCACAAAGTTGCCATTTTTACCACGTCTCTGGGTGAAAAACATCCTCTTTTCTTTTCTCTAATTGTTGCTTTCTTTTTTAATACTAATTAGTAATCCTTTCCCCACTGTCCTCAAATGAAATGCCAAGTTGCTCCGGAATATCCACCCATTCCCTCTATCCTAGGAGACTATATTCCAGCTACAATTCAAACTATTACTTTTTGAAAATACTAAATCTGCAAATAAATGTAGTTGTGTTATTAGAAAGAAATTGGCATCCACATCAAAAAAGTAATGCGATTACATAATGTATGTGACTTGTAATGCATTACTTTACTCATTACATCAAAAAAGTAATCTGATTACGTAATGCTTGTTACTTGTAGTGCGTTACCCCAACACTGCTCATTTCAGATGGGTTTGAAAACGCCTGATCGCTGGGTTTTCTCAGAGGAGGGCTGTGCTAGAAGTGTGTCCATCTTGAACATATTCATAATGATCAGCTCATAAAGGTACATTAATACTCAGGCACACTGGAGGGAGCATCTGAGGGGTTTCAGTCGTATCTAGAGATCTCTGAAGGAAGCACGTCCTCATGTTCTGATGTCAAAGATACACAAAGTTCAACTTGTATGAAGTTAAATTACCTTTGAAATATTTTGCATTTATATTTTTTGTATATATATTAGTTTTTTTTCCACATGATTTATATAATTGTATTGATTGGTTTGTTAAATACACACAATATTGCTGAGTCATTATTATGTTTAATGCAGTATCTCTTCAGTTTAAACCATAAACGCATGCTGTCTCTTTGAATCGCTTTGAAAAATAAGTGTAAAAAAAACATTTCAAATCTTGTTTTTCATGCCCTAAGAGCAATAAAAACACAGGGAAAAAAATCCTGACTGAGGTTATCATAATTCATGCACGAAAGGGGTAAATAACAAAAGCCGGGTCCTCAGGGACATCATCCTCCAGGGTGTGACATCATTTTTTATTTGTAAAACAACAGCACTTAAATCAGTAAGTATTCACAATTTGTACAATATATGGTACATATACTGTAGAATTATTTGGTTTTACTCGAAAACCTTCCAACTTGTTTGAGTAAATTGTGTAATTGGTATGATAATAACATTTCAAAAGATCATTTTGAATCCAGTTTCTTAATCCATCCTGTTACATTCCATTTTGTTATGAATGTTTTCTTTTTTTTCTTTTTTCGCATACTGTTGGGAATTCTGTTAGTTTCTTCATTTCCATCCTGCTAAGAATCATTTCAAATTTTTATTTCCATCCTGTAACATTCCATCCTTTTGGGAATTAATTTCTGGGGATCTAATTATTTAGGGGTAATATCTTTATTTCTATAATTTCTAATAATTCTGTAAATTTCAATATTTCCAACCTTTGATGCATCCTGGATTATTATTATTATTTTATTTAAAACAATCAAATTATAATGAATAAAGTTTGTGTTTGAGCTTGACCAGAACATATTTCTGAAACTCTGGTGTACCCTTCTACAGAATTATTTCTAAACAACAACACAGTTTTTAAAACGTTACCGAGTTCAAGTCCCAGTTCTATATAACAGAAGTAAACACGTGAAAAGACGACATGTACTGTACTGTATGTTACTTGACCTACATGTTCACTCTGAATTTTTTGTTTATAGTTTTCATCTAATGCAGAGAAAATATTTTTCCAAGCGAAAACATGAAAGTGGTCAGTCTCCAAGAAAATAATTCAACACTTGTTGATCTGATAACTAAGTGGAGCAGTCTGGCCCGAGCACAGCAAACAGGAGACAAGGTCAGACTTTTTATGACCCTAATGTTCCTCAGTGGCGTATTTTATGTGTTTGACTCCATGGGTTCAAGTTCTGCGTATGATCATTCAAGTGAGCTCATGTTTTTGTGTGTGGACTCATGATGTGAATAGGTTTCTTTTATTTTCAGGATCTTAGAACGCAAATTTACGTGGTACGACGATGACCTACATTGATTTCTCAACCCATTTACTGTATAATATTATCTTTTAATATAGGGTTAGACCTTGGATTAAAAAAGATCATTACATAATTTAAGACACCAAGCAACACTCCCAAATCTCCCAAAAGTTGCCGCTGATGCTTATCCAATTCTTTTTAAAGAAACGACATAAATTCTACTGCATGATTGGGAGTAAGATCACATTTTAGCTGTCTCTCGGTTATTATGGAAAAACCTTTCCAACGTCTTACATTTTTAGCTACAAATGAACTCTATTTCTTGTAATGCTGGTGATTCAATTTAACATGATTTGTTATGGTTTGCCACACTATAAAAAAAATGTTGGTTTAACTTGAAATAGGTTGCCTTAATTTTAAGTTGATTGAAATTAAAACATTGAGTTAATGCAATTAAGGAGATTGGTCTGAGCCACATAAACAATCTAAGTTGATTTGAAAAAATAAAAAATGCTGTGATGAACAATCATGATATTTTTTTTACAGTGCAGGTATGTGCCTTTTTTAAGATGCAAAGATGATAAATCATGGATCGACTCTTTTGCAGTTTTTAACAGTTATCTCTTCTAAACTTACAAATGTTTTTTTTGTGTGCTTTTTTTGCCCTGATTTAGCAATATTTAAAAAAAAATGTGAGAAAATAATTCTTGACCATAAAAAAAATTGACAACTGTAACTTCCAAGTGAGGCATATATTTTAAACTTATGTTGTATTAAATTACTGTTAGCAGATGTTTTAAAAAAAAAAGTATTTTGGGGTTAATAGGTATATTAAAATATATTTTTACCGTTAAAATCGTTTGTCTTGCCATACACATATGATTTCACTACTAAACCCAGAGCTTCATAATCTGAAGATATTAGTGTTTTGTATATCTGTTTGTGCTATTTACAATAAATCCCACTTATCTGATATTAGGCCTACATACACTTTTAGTACATTTTGAGGCCACTGTTTTTATATTACACAATGATATATTATTTCTGCATACTCGAGAGTTAGTAGGTTAGGACTGGAAGTGGTGGTGAAGTTGTGGTCAGGGAGAGGTTAACTGGTTCGAGCTGGTTGGGCTGAGCTCTGACGCGGGGATGGAGAGCTCAGAGATGCGCTTCTGCTCCAGAGGATCCCGCGGCTGAACCTCCTCCGGCTTTCTCCGCTCTTCTGCGCCGACACTTTAAACCACGGGTGAGTCCCGCTCCTTCCGCAGACATATTCAGCGCGTGACGCGTCCAATGAGACGTCACAGTAACGTAAAGCGCGTGCGAGCGTCATGCGTTGTCTATATGATAACATGACAGGTTCATTGAACAGCGCGTGAATAACTCCGACAGTTTGATTGTTGTCCTCCACGAGTTAAGTTATCATTCAAGTGTGAAGACGAGTAAGTTAAAATTGATTTTAAACACACAGTGATTGATTATTTTGTCAACATACTGATGTTGCTGCGTAGAGCCACAAAAAGTAACATGATAACCGTAATTTACTGCAGTTGTTACTTCAGTAACTTGGTTTTAGTAATCAGCAAATTAAAATGGCAGAAATGTTATGAAATCGTAATCCAGTAGCTATTAAGGGCTAACAATAGGCCTACCTAGTAACTGGTAACCTAATAACTTTTTCAACGGTTACCATGATAAATGTTTGCAAAGGAAGTCAAACTTCTTTTTGAAAAGAGTTGCCTAATGAGTGTTTGGTTATTTTATCAACACTGTAAAGACTCCATGAAATCACTTTGAAATCACTTTATTTCCATTCCCAACCATTAGTAGAGCGAGTTTACGCCCACTTTTATATATAATAATAATAATGATAATAATGACGTCATATTATGATATTTTATTATTATATAGATTATAAGATGGTGATTATATGATAGTAATAATGATAAATATTATTGTGTATTGTTGCTATTATTAATAATAATGTATAAATAATTCCTGATGGCATTATATATTAATAATAATAATAATTAATTATTATTTTTTGTATTATACAGATGTAATAATAATAATAAATATCTCATAGTTAGCATTTTATCATTGTTTAATGCGGGCATTAACTACAAGGGTTTGCTGCATTGCGAATTAACTAATCAAAAATGGAAATGATAAAACCACTCCAAATTTAAAGTTCAATTTATAGAAACAATACATTTTAAGTTTATAAAAAAATATTCATATTCAAATAAAGTTGTTTGAGAGTGTAGAGATTGAGAGACATTTGCTGTGTTTTATGGGAGTGGGCGGTCACTGTATATCTTTGTTTTTCAGTTCCTGATTGGTTGATATTTCTCTTCAGGGCTCATGGGTAATATAGTTCTGCAACAGGAATTGATTTGATCATTTAAAAAAAAAAGAAAATGAAGTTGAACTAATGCTGATGGCTTCAACAGAAGCATATATCATATATTGATAACCTCTGAGCTCACGGAAGGTTTGTCTTTAAAGGTTTATAAGTTATTGTTAGTAAACAATCCTCTTATGGACAAATAAATGGGATTTTTTTAATTTTTTTTACTTCTACTTAAAAAGGGAAAATGCGGGAAGTGTCTGGTATTTATTCATTCTTGAAGTGTTTTATTGCTTTCGTCCATGGAACAATCAGTCGAGTGTTGTACACATGCGGCCTTCGGAAAAAAGTTTCCCCTGACAAGGTATGCAGAATCAACAAATAATTAGCATCCTTTTAATAAGCATCATTTAATGTCGTAAAAGTGCAGCCAAAACATCAGGACTGGTTTGTGTGGGTGGATGAAAGCTGGAGCGATGGAGATCCATGCATGTTAAGAAACTTTACCAGACCTAAATAATTGCTAGTGACTGGGACTTTCCCAAACCTTCGCTGAACACAGTGTCCTGTTGTTAACCTTTTTACCAGAACAGATCAAAAATTAACCAAGCCACCTTCCAAATGCACCATGCACTTCCTGATTCTGCCGAGTTAGACCCGTTCTTGTAGCCTGGTCCTACCAGACTCTCATACATTTCATTTGCACAGAGTCTGGCCATTCCTTGAAGGCGGGTTCTCTGTTGAAGTTTAAAGCTATTGGATCTGCCATAACCAATCGCTAACGTTTGGTCGTGACTAAACTAGCGCACGACCTCAGCGTCATCGTTCTCAGCCACTCCCTCTGTTCGCTGATTGGACCGGTAAAAAATTGACTGGAGAAAACCTGTGAATATACCGCAAACCCAGACGACGTACTGAAGGAAAATGAAAATTGAGCGGAAGTTCGTAGGAGGGCGGAGCCAGGCTACCGTTCTTGATGATCCTGGAACAACATTCCATATTATCTCTAAAATAAGAGGGGAATGATAGTGAATAAAACTGATGTAGAAGTGTAAAACTGTATAAACGGTAAACTTGTCCCTCAAATCTGATTGGTTGATTGGAATGTTGTTGAAATCAGGTTCTGCATGCACGCACATGGGTCAGTAAGATTTAACTTAAAAAAAATAATAATAATAATAATACTTTTATTCAGCAAAGGTGCTATTGTTACATAAGGCACCAAATTGATCAAAAGTGTATATATATATATAAACAGTATATATGAAAAAAAAGTTGATAGACCTTCTCCCAGACCTTTTCTTGGCATTTTTGTAATCCGGTTTGAGCAGCTGGTCTCAAGATTTTCCCAGACTTGCCCTGAACCTCAGAACTCTCAGCATGTCCTGTAGTTAACACTTGTTTTCTAACCAAAAGCATGTGCGATGTGTAATGACTCACCCTATTCATTAACTAAATAGTTTGGGAATTGTGCAGATCATCAACAGAACTGAAAAACAAAACAAATTTACCTTCCTTAAAAATGGAATTAATCAGAAAGCGTGTAATATTGAGCAATAATCGTATACAGTCGCAGCCGCCAGATGAAAGATGAGCACAATAATGAGCTGCTAATGTAAATCTTTACTTTTATTCAGCAAGGATGCATTCAATTGATCAAAAGCTGACATTAAAGACATTTTAATATTACAAAGGATCTGTTTCAAATAACTGTTCTTTTGAACTTTTTATTCATCAAAGAATCCTGAAAAACAGAAGTATTACTGTTCCCACAAAAATATTAAGATGCACGCCCGGTTTCAACATTGATAATAATCAGAAATGTTTCTTGAGCATCAAATCATCATATTAGAGTGATTTCTGAAGAATCATGTGACATTGAAGACTGGAGTAATGAAAATCCAGCTTTGGTCACAGGAAGTTTTTCTGTTTTTACTGTATTTTTGATACCAATAATAAATTAACGCAGCCTTTGTAAGCATAAGAGACTTCTTTCAAAAACCTCAAAATCTTACTGACCCCAAACTAGGTAGAGTATATGGTTGCCATGGAGTTGCTTTGCATCTTTTTTTTTTTTTTTTTTTTTTTTTACTTCTGAACTATTTGGGGACATAAATTAAAAAAGTGATACATTTGTTCTGATTTCATAATGAAGAAGAAAAAACAAAAACAAGGATGACATTCTTGAAAAGAAAACCTTTTTGAGTAGTTTGGCTTACTCTTGTTTATGGAAGCTTGTTTTCTGTCACAGAACAAAAAAGTAATTGCGCCTTTTTATCTTACAATTCTGACTCTTTTTCCTCACAACTGTAACTTTATAACTTATATTTACTCACCCTTGTGTTGTTTCAAACCTATGTGACCTTCTTTCTTTTGCGGAACATAAAAGAATATCATAAAAGATATTTTGAAGAATATTGGAAACCTAAATCTAAATACCAATTCATACGCAGCTTCTGAAAAATATCATGGCCGTTGTAGCCTAAAAGTTGATGTGTAATAAATTCTATTAAATCAAATATTTCGTTCAAAAGCTTTTTTACTTGATGGTTACACCTCCTGACATTTTTAGAGTTATTAAATGTAATTGTTTGTGGATAGCATAAAAGTGTATCAAATTCAACATGAAGGGCCCTATTTTAACGATCTAAGCGCATGGTCTAAAGCGCACTGTGCACTTAGGACGTGTCCAAATCCACTTTTGCTAGTTTAATGGTCGGCGCACCCGGCGCATGGTCTAAAAGGGTTGTCTCTATTCTCTTAATGAGTAATGGGTGTGTTTTGGCCGTATGGTGCAAAAAAACAATCGAGTCTCATGTCCCATTCCCTTTAAAAGCCAGTTGCTCTCGCGCCGTGGCGGGTTCGCTATTTACATGGCGGAATTTACAAGCAGAAAAACCGACCATTTCTCCAGAGAACAAACGAATCTGCTCGTGCACGAGGTAAAAGTGCAAGCAGAACATCTACGGGACAAAGTGCGAGCGCGTTATTGATAGTGGTGGGCAGATTGCGGCTTCGTGAAACACTGAAACGGTTGAATCAAATGTGTCATATTGTGTCGAGGCTTCGAAACAATCCGACACCCGTCTCCATGGTGACCCCTAGTGGTCAGAACAGTGTAAATGCAACAAAAACCCAGGCCATACATGCATAAGAACACTTTTTACAAATCTATTGCACATTTTTTACTGAAAGTAAAATCTTTCAAATGCAATTATCTAATCATCTAATAAGATTATCATGTGTAAATATGTTATTTGATCAATTTTCAGGGTTTGTTTAGTTTGTTTTATGAATGGCTAAGCTAAACAGGCCAATAAGAGACTATTAACTACCTCATTTTCATTATACTAATGTCTAATTAAAATGTCTACAAATGTATAAAACTGATCAGAGATCAGGTAAACCCACAGACACTTGTTCATTGGTTCTCAGTGACATGGGTTGACAGAGATCATCGCCCCAGGGGCGAACCATTGAAATTGTGTGTTCCGAAACAGTTCTGACTTAATGAAGCCTCGTTTACTGAAATCACGTGACTCTGGCAGTTTGATACACGCTCTGAACCATTGATTCGGAACAAAAGATTTGTAAAAGCTCCGAAGCTTCATGAAGCAGTGTTTTGAAATTGCCATCACTAGTTATGGACCCGCCTATAGACGCACATTACTAATGCGCTCTTTAAATAACAAAAAATGTTTTGCGCCATTGACTTTAGACTAGGTTTCAGTTGCTCAATGGCGCAGTCTATTTCAGTGTCCTCAAAATAGCAATGAGTCAACAATGCGCCTGAACGCACCTCATTTTCAGACCAGCCGTCCATGGTCACACAAATGGGCACAAATGCATTTGCTATTTAAACAACGTGGAGCAGGATGTGAAAATGAAAACTGCGTTGGGCTGAAACTAGCAAAACACACTTGCACACAGCCTGGCGCTGCGTCGGGTGTATGATTGGGCCCGAATACAAAGAGTACATTTGAGCAGACTTGCAGACAACATTTTGAAAAACAATTTCTCTTTACTTTATCGCAGACACTCTTTAATGTTTTGATTCATAAATACATGAAAACAACATATGGCAGACACATTTGGCTTTCCAAATTTCAAAAATAGCCCCATTCCCTGAACTTGTAATGGCCTTTCCGCAACAGAACAGAAAGAGATAAAACTCAAGCCAACATTAATACGATTCATTTCAAAACAAATAATCACCATATCCGGCCAAGGTGAGCGTGAACAGTGTCTGTTTTGTCTCAGCAACGCGTCGAGGCGTTCATTGCTAATTAGTTCAAAGCAAAGAATTTCAAAGAGCTGAACTGATACAATATGGTGCTAGCAACGGCAAGGTCATGGGTTTGAGTCCCAGGAAAACACGTAGGCTACACTGCAAAAATGAATGCACTGTAAATGCTTCGGGTTAAAGTTTGATAGAAGTACAGCAGTTGTACCTTCAGATCACTGTATAAAACTCCACTTATCTGCCTCATTTGCAGAAAACATTGAAGAGCTTGTTTACCTCTCTGCTACTTCTGGAACAGAAGAAAAGTTGGGATGAGATCAGTTGCCAACCTACTGCAGTTTATTGATATAGCACTGGTCAAGTTAAGACATCAGGGTTACTTATGGAAGAATTCTGCTAAATCATTCTTGATAGTCTTTGGAGACGTTTCTGAAGAACAGATCCAATCGTGATCTTAACAGCTCTATTGTTGTTTGATTGTCAATGTGATATCGATAAAAAGCTAATCGGGATTGAATAACAGACGTGAGAGCCAAACCAATGGAAAAGAAAACATGAAATCACTGGGATTCAACAAAACCAAAAACACTATAACACAAAAGGACAAGAAATATGAAATATTAGACAGTATGTAATTGGATTACTGTCATATTTGAGAACCTGTCTGTTCTAACCAGCCTTTAGTATGTCAACCATCACTAATGATACAAAAGCTATTTATTAATTCATAAATATAATTACAATTTTGGGGAGTCACACCACATGACATTTTACATCCTGAACTAACTTTGCCATTAAAAAAGGTCTAATTATTTTACTTTTCTGAGACTAATTGACCATGGCACATAGTCACGAGGGTCAGCTGAGGTCATCTCTATGATATCACTTCCTGATTATTTAATTTTCCTGCATATTTCTGGTTGTCGGTTGCACCACATGACTTTGATTGGCAGACACAAGTTCTAAGAAATAATAAACAAATGTATATGCCAAATTATTTAATAAGTCTTTCTTTTCAGCAAATCCTTTAATGGCTTTTATCTTCAAGACATCAGAATCGTTGTAACACCATGACATTTTTATTTATTTATTTGTATACATTTTTTATTAAATAAAATCAAAATCAAAACTAATTTAATTCAGAAATTTAGAACATGCTCATCACAGAAAAGTTGTATTTATAAGCCATTTATGTATAAATTACGTTTTTTATTACATCTTTGAACAGATTAATCGGTCCAGACCAAAAAATCTGTATCATGTTTCTGACTTGTTTTAATGCAATCAATTTTGATCAGTTTAAGAACGGCAAAACAAACACCTGCGAAATAGACGTTTTTGGAAACTGTGACACAACTCTCATCCACACTTTTATTCTGGCATGTTTATGCAACGGTAATGTGTCAGTATTTGATAAAGTCTTTTTCTCTGACAATACTAGAATGCCAAAATGAACAATTTGATTATATAGCAGTTGTTAAATGCTTTTCTTTTTTTGTCAGAGTGGGTCTTGCAGCATCATGTCTGTTTGGAATCATGTTCCTATTCCATGGGAAAAGTTCTCTTGTTTGTTGAATGCAGGAAGAACTGTCATTTGAACATTTCTTTGAACTAAAAATTCAACTGAGCTTGGCAAAGCTGTGTTTAATTTTCTTTCCCCCAATCTGTGTTATAGTTACAAATATGATCATGCCAGATGTGGCAGAGGAGACATGCTTCACTTAAAACATTTCATAATCTTGACTCTCTGTTACGCCAATTTTGCGCAGCTGCCAAAAGTTCACGTCGGGGAACAGTTGCTTTGAGAGTGTGTTTTGTTGTGGCCGGTGTACTGCCAGCCGTATGCCGCTGTGATTTAATTATTATTAATGGGTGTCTTGTAGGCCAAATATTTGTGATTTCTCGGACTGGCTTGTGTGCGCTTCTTACACGCTCTCATTTGTTATAGACGGACAGATGCGCGGGGTCGACCCCCTAGGGTGTTGATCTGGGTCACATCACTTATTCCTGATCTCTCCACTCCGCCTTTCCCAGCCTCGTTTCACTTCTGCTGCTTGTAAGAGAGTTGGCAGGTTGGTGCTTCAAGATATTCTTCACATTTTCTGAAGAATATCTTGAGTTACATTTATGCATTTGGCAGATGCTTCCAAAGATTTAAAGAACTAAAGTGTTCCCCCAAGAACTAAATTGTCCTCTAGAGCCAATTTCCTGGTTGCATTTGCACCGCCAACTCTCATGTGACGCAAGACATCCGACAGCTACGTCATTTGAAGGGTTACTTCACTCAAAAATGAAAATGATCCTATAATTTACTCACCCTCGAGCCCATCCAAGGTGTATATGACTTTGTTTTTTTCAGCCAAACACAATCAATACACCCAATAAGAGTTATATTAAAAAAATATCTGGGCTCTTCCAAGCTTTATAAGGGGAGTGAATGGGAGTTTTGAATCTCCAAAAAGCGCATCCATCCATTATAAAAGTGATCCATACGGCTTCAGGGGGTTAATAAAGGCCTTCCGTAGCGATGCGTTTTTGTAAAAAAACAACAACAACAACAATTTTGGCAAGCAGGGCGTGGTTGAACACAAAAGAAGATAGTTTGAAGAATGTCAGTAACCAAAAAGTTTCTGGTGCCCACTGACTTCCATTGTGTGTATATATACACAATGGAAGTCAGTGGGCACCAGAAACTGTTTGGTTACTGACATTCTTCAAACTATCTTCTTTTGTGTTCAACAGAAGAAATAAACTCAACAACACTGGTTCCTTTGACTTTCGTTATATGGCCAATACACTGAGACGTTTATGAAAATATCTTCTTTTGTGTTCTGCAGAAGTCATACAGTTTTGGAATGACATGAGGGTAAGCAAATGATTCAGAATTTACTTTTTTGGGTGAACTATACCTTTAAAAATCAGCTCTCATGAAGACATATTGTCAGGAAATATATTAGCATGAATTCTCAACTAAATATATATTTTCCCCAGCAAAACAAGTAGATGTGCAGATACTGGCGGCTTTCTCTGTGGGTTGTATTCGTTCCTCGTACCAAGACGATTAAGTTGATGATAACCGAAATGTGTGTTCTGCTCTTGACAGTATTGATAAGGGCTGGTGAAAGAAGAAAAGACAGAAAAAGTGTGAATTTATGCATTAACCGAGCCAAAATTGAGTTCCCACTTGGGAGTCCTGACCTAATTTTTCTCAGTCTGGCTATATTTTGTCAAATCGAGCACTGCCAGACCAGTCTCATGTTTCTCATCATGTGTGAGGGCTTCTCCTCATTCAATGAACTGTAGTTACAAAAACTTTTCGAAATCTCAGAAAGCTGTAAATGAATGCAAACAGCTTCATTGGCAGCAGCGATGGCGTATCTTGTTGTTTCTAAAAGAAATTTATGAGATTTCCACCAAAAGGGGGACAATTTGTGCCATTTTATTTTTGTAGAGTTTTGTCAGAATCTAGTCTTAGCTTTTGTCCCATGACCTAAAATAACTTTGATGCTAACTCTGATTTATGTCTTCTATTTGTTCTGGAAGTATATTAATGTCATAAAAAAGTAGCAGTTTTGAAGGAAGCCTTTGCATCCAGTTCTATGGATTAGCCAGAAACGCAGCTTAGCCCTTGAAACCCTGTCTAATACGCTTTTAATACACTCCATACCGGTTGCTAACTTGCAAATGCACTCTCCAGTGCCCTTGGGTAAGATCCAAGTACGAAATCTGATCTAATCTATCTTCATGGAACCACCACGGCCTGTCAATTCATTTATCTTGAGCACAATGCACCTCAAGGCATGTTGTGAAAAGGATTATCTCTTATGCAAGGCCATTTGCAATGCGGTCAATCGACTAAGAACTGAATTTATGTTCTTTTTGTATGACAGATTATGCAGTTTCTTGGCTCAAACCTTTAAATGTCCAATCAGGTCTAATTAGTATGTGTGCTTATGTAAGAGAGCGAAGGAACCGGAGCCAGAAGTCTAATCTGGGAAGACAGTCTGAAGCGTCAATAATCCCTCAAGCAATCAAACCTAAACAAAAAGATTACTTGTACTTCATTATACTGATGTGCAGCCCGCTATTAAGATTGGTCAAAAAATAAAATCCTGTCAACACTCATGTCATTCCAAACCCCCTTCCTGTCATCTACGAATCACAAAAATTTAAAAAACTGGAAGTACTGGAAATCTTCCTTTGGCATTGTATTCCTCAAATCTCATTTGGGAAATCTGATTAAGCACATATTCAAATTTGATGCGCCATGCTAGACGTCCAGCTAGAAGCAAGTGTAATTTGGGCCTAATGGGTGAAGCTGCAAGAAGCCAGATTTTTTAAAGGTTTAAAGGGGAGCGTGACCAAAAAGGTTTGAGAACCACTACCCTAACCCTCAACCCCGTAATGAGCTTTTCTTACGTTTCAACTGATTTTAGCATTTTCCAATGTTTCAGTACAGATGAGGAACTTTTTCAAAAACACTTGAAAACGCTAGTTTGCCCATGCACATTCACAGACCACACACAGCTCAATTACATTCTGATGCATATTTCTCACAAAATTGAAAAGTATTTTCTCAATCTGGCAAGTCTTAATCTGATTGGCTGACTTTACGCATCTTTTGGGAGTAAGGGCACACAGTTTTTATCAGTCTGCTTGGAAACGGTCGTGTTTATGATGTTGATACAACAAGAGCCTTTGAGGATGAAGTCATTGAATTTTGAATCACATCTGTAAAGATGTTCAATTTGTTTTCAGGCAAACACATAAACTAGATAGACTCGTTCCTAAATAAACAACAAAAAGAACTGTGGTTGGTTGTGAGCGGCAGATGCCAGGGTGGACAATCACACCACCAGGTATTTTGGCCAAAGGAGTTTTCATTCGTGCTGGTATGTCCACACTTCAGAATTATAGCTGTTGCTCATCAAAACGATTGGTTGATGTAAATAAAAAACCCTGCCGAGTTAAGGATCTCAGTGGTTGAAAAACAAAACAAAAAACCCATCTTTATTTTTACATCAGGGATTGTCACAATACCAAACATTTCAGTTGTCTCTACCAGTGAAATTTGACTATTCTCTACATTGAACACACTCCATCATTAAAAAAAAAATTACAAATTCAAATTAAAACAATGGCATGTAGCCTTGAAGTATTTCCCAATAAGTAGACGTTGCTTCAATTGTTCAAACAAACTGTCAAAAACAAATAAATAAATTAGTGTTTTTCTTTGTTTCTTGTCAATATTGTTGTTTGATTCATATAACGCAGTGGCTATATTTATATTATGGATTATGGTTTAAATTATTTAAATCATTTTGCTCGCGTGCTCATGAATTATCGCTGAACGAATCAGTTAACGAATCCGAAAGAAGATTCGAGTCAATTGGATGAATCAAATGACCCGCAGTTCATCCAAGTACACCTGTTAACGAACGCAGTGATGATGAACACGCATGACGCCACCGACGCAGTATGTGTGGAGGCTGCACTGAGGTAAAAAAAAAAGTTATTTATCATACATTATTCATCCTTATTCTTGTCAAAACATTCTTAAGTACTGAGATTAATGACGTCGCGGACGATAGCACATGTTCTTGTCTCATTTAAAAAGAAAATCTTGCTGTTCGTTAATAAACGCCATCTTTCAGTTGTTGAAAAGGTCGCCCTTAGGCTTAAAAATAACCCGAATTAAAATAATTTCGCTTTTAATCCTTTATTTGTACTTTACACATAATATTATGGGCCTAGTGGCTGTTTGAACAAAGTGTAGCCTACGGTAGAACAAACAAGGTCGTTTACATTTACACTGAGTAAATAGTGATAAATGCCTTAACATAAACTGTAAATAGAAGTGATATACTATTTGTATTTGTAAAGGTATTTAGTTTGAATACTTGTGGGCTGATTTGAAAGCACACCTTGCCTTAAAGGATTAGTTCATTGAGAAATGAAAGTTCGGTCACCATTACTCACTCTCATGTCGTTCCAAACCCGTGTGTCTTTCGTTCATCTTCGGAACACAAATGAATATATTTTTTAATGAAATCTGAGGGATTTCTGCCCCTCCATTGACAGGCTACACAACGCAACTTTGATGTTTCAAATGAGCGGTTTAGTCAATTTTCTGAAGAGACATCATCACTTTATATGATGAACAGATTGAATTTAGGCTTTTATTCACATATAAACATGAATCAACTCACACATCAGTTGTGGTAAACGGAACCTCCATTGGTTCTTGCTGAAGCTCAAACGTGCTGCGTAACACGAGATCGTCAAGTGAACATGCTTGCACAACTGATGTGTGCGTTGATGAATGTTTATGTGAATAAAAACCTAAGTTCAATCTGTTATTGTTCTTTTTAGAAGATTTGGACTGAACCTCTTAATTCATATGGATATTTTATTTTTATGAACTTTTTGAAGTGTTAAAGTTGCGTAGCTGTCAATGGAGGGACAGAAAGCTCTCAGATTTCATTAAAAATATCTTCATTTTTGTTCCGAAGAACAACATGAAGGTAAGTAAATGATGACAGATTTTTAATTTTTGGGTGAACTAAACCTTTAATATTAATAACAAAATAGACAGTGACAAGTTCACTCCAGCTCACTCAATATGCAATCAAATAAACTGTGCGAATACCTTTGCTTGCTGGATTTACACAACAATTTGGGTCGTAATTCACATTTTAGATCTGCAGTAGTTGCCGTGGTTGTAGAAAGCTGTTTAGGTCTAAGTGGAAGGGTATTAAGCTGTTTGGAGGCCACATGTTAAAATATGAGGTAGCATCAACACCTGAAGATGTTTGTGGGAAACGTCTGCACTGCAGTTCTGTTAGCAGTTAAGTTGATGCTTGAAGTTGGACCAGGAATAATGATATGATATAATCATCATCAATAGAGAGAAGTTGTGCCTGACAATTTTTCCCTCTTATGTGATGTCGTCACAAGAGGTTTGCCTTTGCACATACACTACCGGTCAAAAAAGCCTTGTATATTGTAAAATATTATTACAATTTAAAGTATGTGTTTTCTATTTTAATATATTGACATTCTCGCAGTGGAAAATACATTGCGGTGCAAAAGAGGATGCTGACAACTTCGACAGAATTCAAATTTCCTCTTTAAAAAAAAAAGATATTGCTATAGCGACTGCGAAGTATTGCTTCAAGCGGCATGTGAACCGATCATCTCTTCCTATTAGTTATAGCATGAATTATCATTAATCATTAATTCTTATTATTAACAATGTCGAAAACTGTTTTTGCTATTTAATATTTCTGTGGAATTTTTTTTCAGGATTCTTTGATTTAAAAATAAATACATTTCAGGATTCCTTTGCTTTTGCTAATTTCAGCTATTAAAAAAATAGATATCTATTATCCATTAAAATTATTTTTGAAGGATCATGGGACACTGAAGACTGTAATAATAATGCTGAAAATTTGTGTGTATATATAAAATGGTTATTTTAAAGTGTAATATATATTTTTTAATATAATAAATATAATAATATTACTTTTTCAGACTTAAAAAACATTCAAAAAACTTTTGAATGCTAGTGTATTCATATTTTTCCCGATTTGTGTGTTACGCAAAAAAAGCGTATGGCGTTCTTGCAGGGTTGGAAAGTCCCTTGATATCAAGCATTTTTTTTCTCAAAGGGTTGTTTTTTTGGAAAGCAAAATATTTACAAGAGAGAATTTCTCAAGCATGCAGATTGTTTCTGTAAAGGAAAGTGGTCTCTCACAGTGATTCCTGTTGCTACAGATTGTCTTTTCATTAAATGTGCAGAATCCCAATTTTAAATACCGCACATTCCTTCCCAAATGGGAAATCCACAATCTATGTGTACCTCGATAAAGAGTACATTTGTCTTCATTCTGCGTTGTCATGAACAAATTTCCAAAATCTGCGAGCATGCTTCATGCATGGTTTGTGTCCTGCAACCTCTATATGAATGCACAGATGGTGATCAGTGATCTAAAAGCTCAATGTTCTTGTTTGGCCTGGTTTGATGTCATTGTTGTTGAGCTCTGGATGTTGTTCTCTTGGTGGGATGACGAAAGAGTCTGTGAGACTGAAGCTCTGTCAGCTCGACTTCAGGGAGAGAATATTGAAAGCAGCTACAGCATTTCTGCCTGCTTCTCGGCATATCCGCTAATGTGTGCTGATGCAAGACAGATGCATTTAAAGGATGCTTTTAGCAAGGGGACCATTATGTGATAAAAACACAGATGCACTGCTTGCTTACACACATGATATATGTGAAATTAGAGCTACCAATGTTTTATGCAGGATTAAAAGTGCAATTAATCATGCATCTGTTTAAAAAAATAAAAAATCTTAATTTATCACCAAACCATTTGTGGCAAAAGCATTTCTTAAACATTGTCATTTGAACAGCCAGTAATGTATCTATCGGTTTAAGTTTCATGAATCTGCGTATAATTTCACTGAAAGCAATGAAATCTTGTGGTTTGAGTCAGATGTTGATTCAGGAATTTCAGACTCAGAAAATCATGTTTTTGAGAAATTCCATTTTTAAAAAAAGCTTACTTTTAAAACTGCGACACATTTGATCCACAGTTATCCTGCATATGTGCCATATACCACATTAAAGCTGAGATTCTCCCATTTTCAGTGATTTATGAGAAAATTCTTAAAGTTTTGTGAAACAGGGCTATGTTTGACCAAACATAGCTTAAAGTTATTTTTTTTACGTGCATGTCCAAAAAGCTAAAAGCTTAAAAACATTGAAACGAATGGGGGTACCACAAGTGATTGATTGTAGCAACAATTACCAAGTCAATTCAGTGGAATGATTTGTATAACTTTATTAGTAAAATGAAATATCACTGAAAAAAAATGTAAATGTAAATAATACATAAATTATTATATTAATTAATAATTATATAACATTTCGGTATAAAATCTCATTCTCTTACTGGGCATTCAAGGGATAGTTCACCCAAAAATTACAATTCAATTACAATGTTAGTATCCAGACAGTTGACGGCGGCACCCGTTGACTTCCATAGTAGGAAAACAATACTATCGTTACTATTGTGCCAACTGTCTGGTTACTAACATTCTTTAAAATATCTTATTTTGTGTTAAACAGAAGAAAGAAACTTATACAGGTCTGGAATGAGGGTTAGTATGACTAAATCATTGTTGTGTGAAATACCCCTTTGACAGGTCAGTCTCAAACTTTGTACATGTTCTAAAATTGTCTAAAATTGTTCTAAAATTGTCTAGATGCTAAATATTTGATAATCTCATGATTCTATTCACAAAAGTATTTAATTTTGGCATTTAAAAGTCAAGTCACCTTCATTTATTCATCACTTTTAACAGTATAGATTGTTTCAAAGCAGCTTTACAGTGATAATAGGACATTTCCATGCATCCTAGGGGTCACATCATTCTGCAAATAATGCTGGACCAATGCAGCTAGGTGATCCTTGAACACAGATACATAAAAGTGTCATAACACGTTTCCCCATTGAAATACTTGCAGTTGCAAGAGAAACCTATTTTCAGTTCCACATCTTGACTTCCAGCATTAGAAGCAAATTCTTCTTGTTGGTGTTCGCTCTTCAGATTCGCCAGACCAGCTTGGGGTTCAATCACCAAAACTGGCTCCTCCTCATCATCATGTTGGTCACTGCTTGAAAGAGCAAGGAGACATTTTTCAATTCAAAGCAAGAGACCTACAAACATGATGGTGTAACATGCAAGAATGGGGTGGGGGGCTTATTCCACATTTAAAGCGGATAATAAAGGATTTTATATGAAGATAGTTTTTCAGTTTAGTCAGACTGGATCTGATTAATTGAGGGGAAGGCTATGAGGGGTAAGACTTCAGTTCAGTGTGTAATCAAACAAATAAACAATGTCATAAACGTGATTAATTTAAACTGACCCAATCCCAATCAACAAATCTCTAATAAACATTTAAACCCACTATTTTTGCATCACATGATTAATTCTGTGTTAGCATTACATTAGCTGAACACTGACAGTATTTAAAGTAGCTTACATTCGTTTAGCATTAACAAAAAAAGACAATAACTTACCGTCAAATTCCTCATCATTTTCGTCCACAAATGTGTCCATCATCCTTACCATCATCATCCTCCAGAAATCAAACAACTATAAACCGGTTATATCATAATTCCACCGAGATTAATATCAAACAAGTTGTTTAAGCAATCAACTATTTTCCGTTCCTGCTCATGCTTCGGCGGCGCCATGTCAGATAGTTCATCAAAACAACGCATCACCATCAAGCTAAATAATTATATTGACACGTAGCAGGCCTAAAATGTACTTAAAAAAGATTATTGTATTGGCAGAATATTGAGCTACAAAACAAATAAGCTATTCTTAATATTGGCGATGACAGGAAACAATCTCCACAGATATCTGAACCCGGCTTAAGTCGCTTTTTTTCTGTGTGCCTTAACTAGTGTTGAAGTGATTGCCGCTCGTGCGGATTGATATAAGGTCTGTTTACTCTTTCTTATTGTAGAAAAGAAGTTCCTGAACCGAATGGGGTGATAATCATCAGGTGTTGTTGCGCCGAAATAAACACAGAGACGATTGAAATCAATGTTTAGGAAGCCCACGTCCGGGTTTTTTTTTCTCGCAAAAGTTTAACGTAGTGTCAATAAAATCATTAATTTCTGTATTTATCATGTTATAAATGAAAAATTGAGTATTGCATCTCAAATACTTCGATATAATCTATCATTTACAGCAATAAACACACGTGATCTATTTTTGTCATTTTAATGGCTATGACTACTTTGACGCTCTTTTACTCATAATTAGATTCTGCGACTTTAGCCGGGGGTTCACAGACGGGGTCACATATTAGCGTCCACATGAACGCGCAATATCTTTTTCACTGCGCACGCTGCAGCTTTTGTCGTCTGCCACTTTGAAGGTTTAGTTCACCCAAAAATGAAAATTCTGTCAATAATTACTCACATTATTTACTCCCCCTCATGTCGATCCAAACCCGGGAGTCTTTCGTTCATCTTCGGAACACAAATCTTTTTGATCAAATCTGAGTGATTTCTGTCCCTCCATTGACAGTCTACGCAACTGACACTTTGACGCTTCAAAAAGTTCATTAAGAATTCATAAAAATAATGTGTGCTAAGATTAGGCCTCAAGATCCTTAAAAATATTATACTCTTATTATACTCTTCAGCAATTACAGTGCAGACACTGTGAAAGCGTTAGATCAGGTCAGGAAAGATGAGATGAACCAACAAATGAACTACTGCATTGTGTTTTTGAGTTTCTACAACAAATCTCATTGTGTAAGCAAGAGCAAACATTTGGAGCCTGTACAGCTGCCTCAAGGACAGTCATAATAGGCGTTGCTAGACTAGACAAAAGCAGTGTCATTGAGCTAGAGAATAAAATTTAAACATCATTGTCTGAAGCATTTTAGTAATCAATCCACCATGTTCATATGACTCAAAGCAAGTCTTCAAAACCAGGAACAGCTTCAAGTGCAAATGAGCACGTCAACATTTCATCAAACACACTAAAGCAAGCCGCAAAATCCCCTTTCACTGCAAATGACCGACAGAATGGACTGTTTCCTATTGTTTTAAACAGTCCAAAATGTGGTCACAACACCCTCGTTCCGGTGATGTCAGTGCTTGTCTGAAAATCTAAACAACACTTCTAATGCAAACAGACTTTCGCTGCTTTTGCATATTGATTTAAAACAAACGGGAATGGCAAAAAGGAAAAGGGTAGAAAAGGACAAATCAAAGTGAATGGGGTGCTTGCTAAAATTCATTAAACTTCTAAACCGTTAACAGAAAAAATGTGACTTAAAGGAATAGTTCACCCCAAAAATGTAAATTGTGTCATTATTTATCCAAACTACTCTTCTGTGAAACACAAAAGAGGAGTTTTTGAATGTTATATTGGCCACATTTTTCAATATGATTACAATGAGAAGGGTACTGGATCTCTCAAGCCTAAAGAATTACACTAAAAGCATCATAAAATGGCTAAAAATGAGTTGTGCACTATATTAAACATCTTTAGAGGTTTTGTGTTACAAAACCAAACTACTATTTAATGAAAATCTTATCTGCCTATGTACTTTCTGTTGGACTTAATGAGAAAAGTAATGATGTCTGATTAGTAATGCACCGATGTGAAAATTGTGGCGCGATACCGATAACCGAGATTAATATTGCTGCTATGGCCGATATCGATATTTACCGATGTCGATATCTCTGTATAGAAAACACATTTTATGATCATCAAATAAAGAGCTATTTTCCAAAACACTTTTTTTTTTTTTTTACTTTTGTAATTTATTTTCAGAAATGACTGATATTGGGCACCTTTACCTGTGCAAAATATGTCATCAGATTTTCAGAAGAAAAAAATAAATATTTATATAAAAATACATTTTTATAAATGATATATCAAGTGTGTCCTGAATTCACACAATAAATAAGCCAATCCTGAGTATTATCAATAAACCTCTAACTCACTTGAGACCAAGTCACTGTATTCTGTGAACATTGTACAACAGCTCAAAACTTTAAAGTACAGTACTGTCCTACTAAGACAAAATACCTTAACTTCTATTTTATAGTGCAATGTTATAACACTTAAAATGTAAGCAATATTAACCCTATTAGACTTACTATGATAAAAATGGTTTCACATGTATAAACAAGAAGTTGAAGTAGTGAGAATAGTTGGAATGTCCTGTACGAACAAAATGACGGAGTATTATGTTTCCACTGTTCGATCGCGCCCGCGCCTCTCTCTCTCGCTCACACACACACACACACACACACACACACACAACATATTCCAGCATTGCAATCTTGACGTCGCTCGCAGCATGTTCATAATAGTTACAGAGCTTCAGAGCTAAGGCAGGCTACAGATTAGGTGTCCCTAAAGAACTGTATCTATTAGTTCCGGATTTTAATGGATTTGCTTTCTCGTCGGTTGTTCGACATGGATTTTAACCAGGGTTCAACAAAAGGTAACGTTAGCTCTAAATTACTACATTCCTGCTGCTGGTGTATAATGGGTGTGTCGTTGCGGCTTCAACCAACTCGCGTAGTTTTCAGTCAGTGGACTGTCATTGACAAGCGAGAGCTAGCATTTTATTTCAGTTGTAGCCTGCATGTAGCCTTATATTACGGGCTGTGAATTAAGATATCCTACAAGCCTGCTCTAATGCAGCGCTTGTTACTAGATGAGTTGTTGATTATGGCTCGAAACCTGTTGTTTCTAGTTTGTGAAGTAGCATCGCTAGCTAAAGGCTACCGCTAGCTATTACTGGATTTTAAAGATTATCTTTTTATGCACCCGTGTCGTGTCATTCTTACCATGATCATTTTCATTTTCACCATCATTTTCCCCCGAGAGTATGCCATTATTCAATAATCTAACAAAAGCAATCATTATGAAACATGTAGGCTTACTTACCTGTGTGTCTGTGGTGATTTAATTGCTACATCATAAGCCCGTAACTCCAGTGCGAATATACTTTGATGGTCGGTCAGAACAAGGCAGAGTGCCGTAACTTGCCGCCTCCAGCACCTGCTTCAGCACATTATGTGTGTAATGTATGCGCTCGTGCAAAAACAAACATCCCCGCCCCCACATAAGCCTACACACACGTCAAATACACAGGAATGATTATCGGCCCGTTCACATCGGCCCTATTTTGACATCGGAACGACACCGATGTGTGAAAAATACCGTATCGGCCGATATCATATCGCCGGCCGATATATCGTGCATCACTATGTCTGATTCATCAGTGCATCATTTTCGTGTGTAAGAACATTCCAATGAATCACTTCATGAATGATTCATTCATGAGTCTCACGTTTACCCCAGTCACAGTCATATTCATAGTTCATGAATTACACTGACCTCTTTTATTACTCTTTTATGCTGTTATTGCATCTTTTTGAAGTTTGACGGTACCCATTGACTTTCATTATACTGAAATGGAGTATTCTTCAGAACACACCTTTTTATGCTTCATGAAAAGTCAAATAGTTTTGAAACAACATGGATTAATCCTCCATTCATATAAATGGTTAGCATTTCTGGCTTTATAGATTCCACCTGTGCACGATTTTCCTCTGTATACATGCTGGCATATAGAACGACTACCGTAATTGTTCCCAGCATCTTCCTCTTGCCGCTTTACTATTACGCTTTTGTAGATCTGGCCTCTGGTTTGTTTTACAGCTCTAAATACATCCCCATACAGCCACCTCAAAGTACACAACATGACGGCATTATGACGGATTACCCGCAAAACTCTGTCATACACAAACCCGTAGCCTAACCCCTGCTCCTCTGCTCGTTTCTTTTCATGCTGGGAGTACGTTTCGTCACTTTTCAAAACCATAATATATAGATGTAGGAGTGTGTGATATTGACAAAAAACAGTGTTTAAGATATTTTCTGGGATTTTGTCAATCACAATAATTAGACAAAATTTTGCAAAGCTTTTCATATTCTTCATAATCTCTACGGTGGTCAGTTTATAGCAGTGGCATCGTATATCATGAATCATGATATGAGTCATTTTATTTCATGATAACAATATATATCACAGTTATTTTTGCTTTAACTGGGCTTGACTTTTTTCCCAAGGAATACTTGCGCACCTGTAGAGTTTTTAGGGACGAAACTAACAATTTTTGGTAGCTAAAAATTTGGTGCATCCCTATTATGAGGCAAAATTTGCCCCCTTAAACTGATTTCCAGGGGAGGTTTTCTAGCCTTATTAGATGTAGGCCTATGCATCATCTTTTGTCAAATTCGTACGTTTAATCAATAAATTAATTTAGAATAAAACATTTATTGGCTGTTGATAATCAAATGGAATCAATACAACAAAATCAATTTTTGCACTGCAGAAGTGGCACAGAAGCTGGATCTGAAGCACCATTCAGATGTGTTTTTCTCCAGACATCAATGGCTTATTGATCATTATAGGTGTTATCAATCTTTTAGTTGCTGTTGCTAGTTTGAGTTGAGAAATACACATTTCAGCATTGTCACTAATCTGTGTTTACATTTTCCTTGAGAACCAAGCAAGTTGACTCATGAAACCATTTGTTTATTATATCGCAATCGCAATATTTACCTCAATAATAGAAATATGACATTTTCCCTAAATCGTGCAGCCCTAGTCCCACCTCTCAGGGTTGGTTCGACCAATAAGAAAGGTGGAATTTTCAAGTGGGAAATTCCTCTGTTGGGAGGATTTATGACTGTCTCAAGTGTGGTTAGACATGGGGCTTGCCGCTGTTTCAATTTATACTCTGATAGATATTACAAACACACACTGCGTTCTATGAGAATGTTCAATAAAGTGTGACTCATTAAATGATTAATTAGACAGGAGACACGGTATAGGTGGGGTTACATTAACTAGTAGTTCTCTCATAAAGCATTCATAAAATAATTATAAATGCAAGAGACAGTAGGCCTATGCAAGACATACAATTATCACACACAATGTCCTGGGATGCATGTTGTTTTATAGATCAGTTCATCTTTAAATTAATGCAGGAGAGTCTGTTTTATGTGCTGTAGGTCTTTCTTATAGCTAATTTGCATATTCATAGAATCACGTATAGAGTTACATTCAAGCTATGTTAAAGTTTTTTTTGTAGCTAGTATGAATATGTTAGGCTTAAGGTTATGAATAAGCTGGTGTGTTCCAAACCAATGACAAAATTCACATTTAGGAGATATAAGCATTCAAAACGTACAGTCCGAGACTTCCGCTAAACTGCTAATCGAGGATTTTTATGACGTCACTGCCGAATTCAGCTCCTCATCACATCTTCTGTCCTCTCAAATGCTCTCTAGAATCTAAAGCTCCACCCCCTATGCTATAAACACCACCTGGCCCAAGCCACCATCATTGACGCGTCGCGGAGCAATATGGGTTTTTGCCAGGGCCGATATTGTCCCCACCACTTTTTGAAACAACTCGCTGCACGGATGTACCTAATACAAATAAATAAAACATCTCCATACAGTGTTCTCTTGTGGTCTTCACTCGGGTGCGCGCTTCAATCTATCTCTGTTACGGAGACTGATAATATACAACACCATCTGATAAACATATTCGGTTTTGATGAGGAAAAAAAAACTATACGAGTGCGGATTAGAACCCATAACCTCTGACACGCTTGGCAAAAGTTCTGCCACTAGACCATTAGCCTATTGGTGGATCTATGGATTTATTCACGTCAAAATTCTCGGCACTACCAATATTAGTAGATCTCATTAAAACCCAATGTACTATTGAAATTGATTTCTGGACATCGTAATGTTATATTTTCTAATAATAGTTTTTACACATATATTGTATATATATGTCCACCGTATCATCATCAGTGCTCGGATTCGCTTTCATGGTGCTGTCAAGTGCGACTTGCAGTCTGTGAGGTAAACTAAATGCTATTGGCTATTTGAAAAGGGGGGGGAGCCATTCAATATGTCCTGCCTTAGCGTCCTGTTTCAGTGGAAATTACGTCAACGCATCATATAAAGCTGCGCGTTCCAAGGCACTTCAGTGGGCCTTTAAGGCATAAAGAATTTTTTTTCAAGGAAAAAACATTTAAATATTTAATTTTGGTGATTTTAAGGCATATAATTATTGACTACAGGGGCACTTAAGGTGTTTTACGTGCTTTCGTGCTAGGGTGTTCAGGATTGTTGCTAGGTGATTTATATTATTATTATTATTATTATTATTATCACCACTGTCAAGATATTCAGGTCTATACTCTCAAGATATGACTCTAGCCCCTCCATTGTAACTATGGGATTCTTACTCTGTCTTACTTTAGTTTGTCCTCTTTTGCCTCTCTTCTTGTCGTATCTTCGTCTCTTTTCTCACTGTTTTTGTTTGATAACACTGTTGCATGCTCTAGAGCCAGTCCAAAGTGCACAGCAGAACTTCCTCTTCAGCAGACTAGACGATTGATTAATGATGTGGACCGTCCAGCTGGTTTCTTTCCAGATGGAATCAAACAGCTGAGGAACATGGGATTTGTCTGGCTGTAATAATGACTTTTAGCAGCAATGTCTGCCCTGACTGATGATACACTGGTGCCCAGATACAAGCCTCTGACAAAACCCTTCTGGCCAGAACTGACCTCAAAACATGCGCTGACTGTCTGCCGCTGCCTATATCTCAGGTTGTCTCCTTTTCCCTCTCAACACTCTCTTCATCGCCTGGTCGTCCACCTTCCCACAGGAAAGTTTGGTTGCTCATATGGGTTGATCTTTCATAGCTCAGAATACTTGTAGTGGTGCAAAGTGGAACTGCAAAAACAGTTTTTCTCCCCTGTGGGTCGTGTGCCCACATGCATGCCCTCGTCCTCTCCAAGTGTTGTGCCGTATTCCCGGCTGGATGCTGCAAATGTGTTGCTGTTTATCGAGTGCATAAAACTTTGGCATGCGATATCACATCCCTCTGGGTGTATGGTGTCTATAAATGAGTGAATAAATAAAAACACGCTTCCATACTCTGACCTAGAGCAACCCAAGGATCTGCTCAGTTCTGGGTCCTATAATGGGACAGATATCTACTTTTGGGCTTTGTGCTCTTTATTCATTATTGGTAGCCCCTCAGACTGCTTACTTGTAGGTATTCTTCAATTGTTTTCTAGTGGCCCTGCTTTTCACACACTCCCATGACTTTTCAGAGGACTGTTTTATAAAGAAAACTTCTCAGTATTGTTGCTCTTGCTTCTTCATAGCGTTGTTCAGATCGGATCCAACTTACTTTGTCTAAACACAGACTTGGGAAGGCCAGAGACGGGGTTATCATTTTAACGGGGGCCAGGGTTAAGTGGGACAGACGGCCCATATCTGTGTAATGTTGTGCTTTGCTACAGCACATGTGGCTGTAGACTGTCATGTGTCTCGTATAGACAGCTGTAAAAAGAATGTTTCCACAGACAAGTGAGCTATTGTTTAAATTCACAGGGAATTTTATAAACTTTGGATGATGATTGTCTTATTTGAGTGTTTAACTCTAAGGTTTTTTTTTTTCTAAATGTGGTGAATTAATTAAACAGAGCTTTGAATCATTCTCCTCAGTTCATTGCTTGGCCACTTGTGGCGCCTGTTTTTCTCACACTCCCAGAAGTGTGCATTTGCATAGTCAACAGTGCAGGTGGTGTGAACGTATTTACTAATGCTGAGATTCAAAACTTTTTCCATCTTCCAAACTGTATGATTTTCATGACTTTTAGTTTCAGTAGTGGTTTTCAAAGTGCATTCCTCTGTCCATGTAGAACTGCTACCCATCAAATGCTTATGAGCTGGTTCTTTTTAAGTGAAGCAGAAACATACAGCATGACCAGTGTAGTCTAAATCCTGATCAAATGACACTTATTATGAGCTGGTTCTTTTTAATAGTGGTTGACCAATATTGTTTCCGTCCGTCTGTCCATCCATCCATCCAGAAAATCCCATATTGCGATATAATAAACACATGGTTTCAATGAGTCAACTTGCTTGGTTTTCAAGGAAAATGCACACACAGATTAGTGATAATGCTGAAATGTGTATTTCTCAACTCAAACTAGCAACAGCAACTAAAATGCTGTGCAAATTTCACGATTTCAATTAATTCAATTCTTGTGATTTACTTCAGTATTGACTCATTTGGATAAATATTAGGTAGCTACACAAGATGGGCGTTAATTTTTTCAAGAAAAAAGTCACCTAGTGCTGAGAGCCCTATCAGCTGGTAGTATTATTTAAGGTTTAAAATAACTCAGATGTATAATTAAAGTTGTTATAATAAAAATGCATTATAAGTAAAAATATAATAAATATGTAATATAGTACAAATATTTAGCAAAATAAATGTTATGTGACAATTGTTCTTCAGCTGTTTTCCAGCTGTTGAAAAAACACTGATTGATCGATATTATGTATGAGGAATATACATTTCGGTAAGTTGTACTGTATCTTTCAACATTGTTCATTCGTTTTTATATATTATTAGCTAGAGATGATCGGTTCACGTGCCGCTAGGGATCTGTCACGTCACATTTACAAGCGCCAAAACGGTATATACATAATTCTATATTTTTGTATGAAAGCTGTTTCTGATTTTATTCTTGTGATTCTATTTTTTTTTTGTCTGAAGGATTATATGCTCATTTGCACATAATGTTGGTTAGAAGTCTATTATTTTATATTAGAGATTCAGAATATGCTGAAGTTTGTATTTACTACAAGTATGCTGCGAGTACAGGCACACATTTCTTTTCTTGTTGGTTCTTTGCAATGTTGGGACATATGCTGGCAAATGTAACAGTATAGAACAAATCCTGAACAAATTACTCTTAGTGAGCTGGTTCTTATTAGTTCATCAAAACACTCAGCATGTACTATACATTTGTACCAGTATAGTACAAATCCGGATCAAATGTCTCCTATGAGCTGGTTCTTTTTAGTGAGTCAAAAACACACAGCATGACCAGTGTAGTCCATTTCTCGAACAAATGGTTCTTATAAGCTGGTTCAATGAATGAATGACATATGGTTCCACATTTGAAATGATTTAGTAGTTTTATTTAGGCTAATATATAGTTAGAATCAGTTATTGGATAACAAGTATGGTGCTTATAAAAGAATGGGAAAAGTCATTAGGACTTTGTAAACATCTTTCACAAGAATTGTTTTAAACCTAGATTTGTTGAAATCTGAAATTGTCATCAATTGGCAACAAAATTCATTAGTTTTTTCCCAAATATTTAGGCTACTCAAAGTACTAAAATGGTTAATGGAACAATTACAAGGAATCGGGACCAAAATTCCACACCATTTTCATTGCTGTCTATGGAAAGTTTATTTTCTGTAAATCCCAATGTGTGCTTCTGGGAAATCTTGTACGTAACATGCATAAATCAGGCCACAGGAATGTCTATCATGGAAAGAAATAGTCTAATTTGATCCCAAGTCTCCATTTCTTCTCCTTATAATCACATGGCTCTCTGGAAGACCCAATTGAGACATACAATTGAGTTCTCATTTGTGACTTTTCCTTTCCTCTGGCTTGTTCTGTTGTTTGATAGTTCATCAGGCATTTCGTGGACTTCCTGGTTTCTTTGCCCAGTACAGCTGTGCAGTTCACCTGCTCCGCTTGGAGATTAAACTGACTCCAGAAGTCCTGGAAAAGTGAGTTTAATCCATTCGTCTGGAGTTTAATCCAACTGTCTCTCCATTCGGCAGACAGTTGCATCTAAAAAGCTACCAGCGCTGCAATGAAAGGTATAAACGGTACCAGAATTCAACAGTCACACATTCACATCCTCGTTGGCTCGACACAAGCCAAGGCAGAGCTGAGGAAGCTGGCGGACGGCCATGTTGAATCAGTGATTCATCATATAGGCATAATGCATTGGAGATGAAATGTGGTATTTTCTGCTCTGTGTACCTGTTTTCACTCTGTGGGCTTGCGACAAGGGGAAAGTGTTGTGAGTCACTCGTGGGAATAGTATCGTAACATTCGAAAATAGGATTACAAATGCTGTTTTTGACATGGAGCAGCAGGTGCGTTAATGCGCTGTCAAGGACTCGGCTTCGCTCATGTACTGTTCTTCTGTCTTCTATCAGCCACAGGCACGCTGAGTGTCATCTGTAATCTGTGTTGATATACAGTAGGATCTGCTGTCTATAGTGGAGCAGGTAACATTTCCAGATAAGGCCGTCCATTAGTGCGGTCCCATAAAATACCATAAGAAATGGCCATTTCTTATTTATTCTAAGGTTTCATTCAACTGCCTAAGGCACGCTTCAACCAGCACTGAAAAAGAGTTACCGTGTGTCACTTAAAGGAGTAGTTCACTTTTAAAAAAACTTTTGCTGATAATTTACTCACCCCCATGTCATCCAGGATGTCTATGTCTGTCTTTTTTCAGTCGAAAAGAAATTAAGATTTTTGATGAAAACATTCCAGTATTTTTCTCCATATAATGGACTTCAATGGGAACCAGACGGTTCAAAGTCCAAATGAGCGTTTCAGTGCAGCTTCAAAGGGCTTTAAATGACACCAGACGATGCATAAGGCTCTTATCTAGCGAAACGATCACTCATTTCAAAAATAAATAAAAAACTTTAAGTTTTATAAGCACAAACGCTCGCCTTGCTCTGTTCTGTGATGCGTGCTAGTGATGTCACGTAATACGCAATTACGTTGAAAAGGTCACGCTTCTTGACGTTTGTGGAAGTACCGAGTCAGTGTTTACAAGTTGAACGCGCAAACAAAGTCAAACGCCGTTTACAAAAAAGGAAATTAAAAGGTAAAACAGCGATGTCGGGCGATTTTGAACTTAGAGGAGAAGATGAGATGCAGTTTTTCACCTTTCTGGACCGGAATACACAGAGGAAAAGCGTGTCCTTTTCAACGTAATTGCGTATTACATGACGTCACTAGCACGCATCACAGAACCGAGCAAGGCATTTGTGCTTATAAAACTTAAAGTTTTTAATTTATTTTTGAAATGAGTGATTGTTTCGCTAGATAAGAGCCTTATGCATCGTCTGGTGTCATTTAAAGCCCTTTGAAGCTGCACTGAAACGCTCATTTGGACTTTGAACCGTCTAGTTCCCATTGAAGTCCATTATATGGAGAAAAATCCTGGAATGTTTTCATCAAAAACCTTCATTTCTTTTCGACTGAAGAAAGAAAGACATCGACATCTTGGATGACATGGGGGTGAGTAAATTATCAGCAAAAGTTTTTTTAAAAGTGAACTACTCCTTTAAAAGTTGATAGTAAATGAAAAATTACAACGAATTTGCAAGTAACACATTGAATTAAATGTGAAATTTTGAAGTAGAAAGACGGAAATAGCAGTTTCTTGTATAATTTTCTCTTTTTCAGTTTGAGTGTTATTTTAGTATCATTTGCATACCATTCTAGTATTTTTTTTATTCGTTTTTTTTATATATTTTTCTTTTTTTTTCTTTCTGATTTAACATTTCTATTTAGCATCAGTTTATTTTGATTTCAGTTTTAGTATTTTACACCTAACATTTGTATTTTTCAACTTTATTTCAATTTTTTCAAATTATTTGTAATGATTTAGTTAAGAATTACACTGGCTGGAACTGGGATTGAAATCTAAAATGCAAGAAATCGTCTCTTAATGAGTACTTTTGCTTGGTATTGCAGTAAAAATACAGTAATTCTTAAATCAAGATTTTTTTTTGAGGAGCATAATTGCGTAAGATAGTAACACAATATCAAGACGTTATTGTATGTAAATAATGATAATGATAATACGAATGATAATATTTATAAATATATTAAGTCATTAAGTCTTTGTAAAAAAAAATCACAATAATTGTTTTAAACTTAGATTTGTTGTTTTTATTTTTGCTCATAGTAAAACCACAAATAAGATCTCTTTTATGACTCAATTTCCTCTCATATACAGCAAAGAGAAGAATGAGAGCAAATTGAGACATTTAGCTTTTTCTTCTGATAAACACAACACTCCAGTAATCCCACATTCGTCTCCTCTTGAGTTTCTGAACAGGTCTCAAACTCTGCTAAAGGTTTTCAACTTAATTCCCATTTAAAAAAAAAAAAATTATTTAAGCTGTGCCATTTACACTATAGCAGAAGAATTATCAGGAGAAACATCTGAGATGAAATTTGTCATAATTGATGAAGATGATGATAATTGAAACACCAAGGCTGTTCTATAAAGGGCAACCTCTGAGCAATAAACTGAGTATTAACTGCATCATGATTTATCGACTGTTCTTAAAAACTTAATAGAAACCGAAATGTTCCTCTTAAGGAGACTGATAATCTCACGGCAAACGGTCAATCTCCCCGTTTTATTGTGTCATCGACTGCCTTTCTGGTTAGTCATGTTTGTTTGCATCTGTTTATTCATGTCTGGCTGTAGTTTTGTCTTCCTTCATTGGGACGGACCTCTTGAGTATGAGAGGTGAACGCAGGCTGCTATCAGATCCCGTCTGATGTGGATGGATTTGATTTCATTTGTGTTTTGAGACCAGAGCAAATCCAGACTTCTAGCTCTTATCCAAAATGATAGCTGAGCAATATATTTAATAACATTTTCTGATGAATCCATGGGAAAATGTCTGCGCTGCTTATTGACAGTGTTTTTTTTTATTCAGTATTAAAGTTAAAACCAAATATATTTAATATACAAAGCTCTTTCAGTAAGTAAATAAACAGCTTCTCATGTTTTTTTTTTATCAAAAAGTGAATCATTGAATCATTCGGACTGAATCATTTTGAGTCATTCCATAGTCATTTGGGTTTTATGAACAGGAGCAATTGATTACTTGAAAAGGTCCATCTGTAAAGAACGATTCATTCACAGATCTGATATTGGAGACTTTCAGACACAATCATTGAATCATTCAGAATCATTAATAATCATTCAGTTTTTTATGATCAGGATTAGTGATGTCCCGAGCCGATCTCAAGGATGGGTACCGAGGCCGATTAAGCGTTTTTTTTTGGCTATTCTAAGCCCAATCCTTTATTTTACGTCAGCTGTCATGCAAGTGTCTTGCTGTAGGTGAATATGTATGTTCAAACAGCGCTCACGGCAGAGAGGTAGAGAGCATGAGACCTTGCGTGCGTGTGCTCGTGTGTCTCATGAAGCGCATGTAAGCACGATTGATTGACATCAGGTTGAAGTACGCCCACAAGCCTTGCGAGTTATTCGTGTATTGCAGTTTGGCTGGTGGTTATGTTGCCCGCATACCGCCTCCCATGGCCGAAACTGGTTTTATGACACCTGCCGGGCCGGTGCTAGTAATTTAGCATGCTAATTCAGATTTATATCTCGGCAGCACTATAACTTGTCATTTTTTAATGACATCTTATTTCTTCTCATTCTTTTGATGCGTGTAGCTCATTTTTTGGATATTTTTACCTCCATTTTTACATATGGCACCTTTAAAAGGACTTATTTCTAAAATACTGGAAGAAATGGATTGAGTACTGCAGAGTTTCCCCTACCATTATATAAGGGGGGCGGCCCGCCCTCCTAACGGCTCGCCCCGCCCCCCTTGAAGGTCAAGTAAATTTGATTTGATTTTCTTTATAGCGCCAGATTACATTTTGTTATTTTATTAAACAAACTAAATAGTCCTTAAGTAATATGTTATTTATCTTATTTCCACCATGGCATGTCTTTTCTGTCTGTGTTTGCGCGTTTACAATTATCCCAATGAGTGCGCCCACACACACAAACAAACACTTGCGTCACATACAGATGAGCATTTGCGGACAGAGAGCGCGGCGGGAAATATGTCGCGTCAACGAGATGAAAACCAGACAAAAATATTTGCGTTTTTTAAAACGCTCACAGGGAACTGAAGATAGTAACACTCGCTCTACTGCGAGTAGCAGCCGGAGTAGCTCTCCTGATCCAAGTCTAAGTGCTGCGCATCCTGCCCCTGACGAGCAGTCCAAAAGTCCAGTCATCACCGGATATATCATATATATCACCCGATATTTCCCGTCACTATCCTCGGGCCGGGCCCTTGATCATTGGGAACGCAATAGAGTGCGGCGCGGGACTAGGTTTGATGGCCGAGTGCGCGCGCGGACGGTAATGCAGTCTCACTCTGTGTGTGCACGTTGCGGGAGAATAAACGATTCACAGGATTCCCGCAAACTAGAAATATCTATGAATAAAACATAAAAACTAATACATGTTTATTCATCTGTTGCAGAAAAGCAACAAGAACAACTAAAACAAAATAGAAACAATTTACAGGCCAGAGTAGCTTTTTATAACATGTTTGTAGCGTTGAGCGATGTAGCCGATCACAGACATTAGTGTTGATTTCTTGAACGCAACAGCCAATCAGAAGCATTTAAGATAGAATCCTGTATGCTGGCAAATCCTCTAATTATAACAAAGAAAGTATATATATTATGAAAGACTCATTGTGCAGTCAGCTTCTTTGAAAATAACAGAGACATGTGAGATCGCGATGAACTGATGTCAGCTTTTTAGGAATTATTAAGGAAGTGCACTTTGCGCTCATTCATGCCAAACCATGCACACAGTAGTGCTTGCTTTTATCTTATAACACAAACAGTGGTTTGTGTGTTAATGCTTTAATAACAAATAATTTATCAGGAGCATTTATGCTGATGTGTATGGTGGCGACACGTAGGCTAACTTGAAAGTATTTGGAGGTACAGAAAAAGTCCATTTGCGGGCGGGAGTGGGACAAAACATAAATGTTGCAGGAGAAAGTAACAGAAAGTAGTTGAGATTAACGTCAGTTATAACGACCCACGTATTAAAAAATGGTCGGGTTTAAATCGGGCTCGGGCTCATAGTTACAGTTAATGTGTCGGACCAGGCCGGGCTCGGACACAACGTGCACGGGCTCGGGTAGGGTCAGGCTTGATTTTTTGGGGTAAATAACATAAAAATAAATGTTCCAATGTTTAGTTTAATGTGCAGTTCAAATAATTGTTCAGTTAATATATTCACTGCTGCCATTAAAAGAAACAAATGAACAATGAACTCCTTGACTTTTAGTGTTTGTCTGTCAATTTTCCCCAACCAACCAAACCAACCCCCCCCCCCCCCCCACAAAGCTGTAAACCTAGGGCAAACACTGTACTGTAATGTAAACAATCAATGATTATGTAAAACTATACTTGCTCCAGAACTGAATGTAGACCCCCTGTTCTTTTGTTTGTTTGTTTGTTTGTTTCTTTCTTTCTTTCTTTGTTTCTTTGTTTCTTTCTTTCTTGTTGAATGCTTGAAAAATCAATAAAAATACAGTAAAAAAAAAAGACTTAAAAAATAGCACACGAGTCTTCTGAATCACTTTTATAGTGCTTTAATGTTTTGTTTAAAGCTTGAAAGCTCCAGTCCCCATTCATTAAGTTGCATAGAAAAGAGCGTTTTTTTGGGGGAATTTACCCCTTAAATTCTTTTGGAGGAACAACCTAAAACAGATCTTGTGTGACTAAAACAAATCTAGCTGAATCATTTCAGAAATGCAGAGAAGAATCAACAAGTGTGGGCAGAGACGTTCTGGACTACAGACTCGAAAAAACAACCCTACAGATGGGGCTCATCCTTTCTGGCTAGCGCTCTGCTTTCAGGTCATTTTTAGCCGCTACCTGCTTATCTTGGGTGGAGTGAAGCATTCCTGCAGTTTGGACAGGTTTGATCTGGCCTTGTGCCATAGTATCAGGCCTGAAGCATGTACACATGTCTCAACGCACATGTTCTCGCATCTAAAGTGTGGATACTATAGCCAATCGAGAAGATCTACACTATAGGCTTATTTGTGTTTGCACTTGTGGCAATATTGCCCAGGCATGTATTGTTTGTTTTGGCCTATTTCGCGTAAAAAACGGCCATGTAAAGCTTTGAATGTCGTCTTTGTTCAACAACACGACGTAAACCCTCGGTAGCTTTGTTAGTGTTCGTCTGCAGTGTTCTGTATCTCTACAAGTCATTTTTGTTTGAACGAGCGTGATGTACTCATGTGTCGGCCGACCACCCAGACGCCGGTTCATAATAATAACACTTCCACTTCCTATCTCTGATAACGCTACGGTTACGGCTGAGCGAATCGGCAGGACAGACTGTATCAGTCAACTCGGCCCATGTCAGAGAAACAGACCCCTCTGTTTAGGAAACAACGAGTCAAGCCTACATGTCAAAAACTTCCTCCTCGCTCGTGTAACCTAAACACACTAATCTGGCTCTAAACTGTCATTATAACAACGTTTGCTACAGTGTTAATGCTTTGAATGTATACATCGTTTATGCCTCTGGACCTTATTATGGATATTGCTTACAGTGACTTTGCCAAGTAGTACAGGACGTGTTCCTGGACAGTGTTCAGATATTGTCGTTGGAAATGTCTTTTAAATTTGTTTAAATGCATCAAGTTGGTCAATAAAACATTTCTTATTATAAATGTTGAGAACAGTTACTGTTTTGGTGGAAACGTTGACAATTAGTTTTTCTTTGATTCTTTGATAAATAGAAAGTTAAAAAGAACAGCATTTATTTAAAATAGAAAACTTTTGTAACATTAAATGTCTTTTGATCAATAAATCTGAATAAAAGAAGAAAAACATCTTTTGAATATTAGATTATTTGAATTAATGTTTTCATATTTTACTTCTAAATTATAAAGTAAAATATAAATATTAGAATTAATTCTATTTTTTTCTACTAAAACAGTATTTTATTAACCTCTTGCAGTGTTCATTATATTTATTGTCATGCCATTTTTCACTGTTTTTAGCATTTAATTGTTAATCAAGTAATCGTTATCAATATTTCTTTATCTATTGGATTAAATATTTTTATGTCTTGATAATCATAATTGACAAACTCTCCTTCAAAAAATGTTGCCAGTTACTTTCTCTTGGTTTCTCTTTTAAAAAATTACACTAATTTACTATATGTTAAAATGAAATGAAGGGAAATGACTGGTTGTTGTTGTATTAGCTCTTAACCGTATTCATTTGTTCAAATCTTTAAAATTTGATTGGCTGATAGGATCATTCACAAACCAATAAGGGCTTTGATCCCGAAACTTGTCATACTTGGCAAAATTAAGGGAAACAACAGATATTAGTGGTCAACTGATAAAGGTTTTAGTTTGACTAATATCTGTTAATGCATATACTTAAATTAATTATGGCAAACAAGATACAATAAAATGATAACTTAAAGAGTATAAAAAAGATAAAATGTGAATATAAATTAACACAAATTCACTAAAAATAGACTGTAAAAAGTGGAAACCTGCAATTGTTTCCTTGAAGAGGGATGTCTTCCTGATTTAACCCATAAAAAAATGTTGTTGGTGTAAATAAAAGTATAGGTTGGTTCTAGGGCAGCACGATGTATCGTTTAGCATTGATATCGCGACGTGCGCATCTGTCATAGTCACTCCGCAGGATGTGCGATGTCAAGTATATGGATCGTTCAGAAAAACTAAATATCGCAGTGTCAGTTTTTTCCAATATCGTGCAGTATCGTTACATGGTTCAGTGATGTAAGATATATATATTTTTTTGACTAGACTAATTTAAATGTTAGGCTACTATTTTTGAATGACCTTTTTTCAGTGTATCTGACAATTGAAAAAATATATCCATTGATAAAGCTTTTTGATTTTATTTTTGTTGTTGACACCAGGCCGATTGATCAGTTATTAGATCTGAAAATGTCCAAGTATTAGCCAAATAATTAGCATGGCTGATATCTGGTTATGTGAAGTAAGTCATTTTCTGTCTGGGGGTAAAAAAGTTCGCTTTAAACGTTGTATTCATTTAGGTGGTATCCGGAGACATTTGGCATTCAATTTTTTTTGTCTGTCTAGTCTAATTTATAGTTGTGTACTAGCTCCAGGCTGTAGTGCAGTTTGACATGTATGCAAGATTACACAACAATCATCACTGCTGGTGAGCGAAAAAGCCATTAGAATGATGGAAAATCCCCACGGTTGAACCTTCACACAGGAGAATATAGCTCAAGGTATATCCGACGTTGCACTCTGTTAACAATTTTGTTAGCGTGCTACTTATGAAAGATTTATTGTGCTTAATGATAGTTGTGTTTTTCCTTTGTGGTTTGCATGAGAGCGATAGCACACTGTTTTACACTATGGAAGCCTCTGCCAACTCTTTTAACCCATTCTGTCTAGACGTAGTGTTTGATGATAAATGTTAATTGACAGCCGTGCGGAGATGAACTCAAAGGCGTCTGATTGACAGTCTGGTATTGCAGTCATTTTCTGGATGAGGTGAGTGTCAGCGGTTAAGAGGTGATCATCTGCACATGTCAAGGATCTTTGTTGTATTGCATGTATTTTAGCTATTATTTGTCATTTGTTTATTTGTTCATATTTTACTGTGACTGTTTACTTGTCTTTAACTCTTTCCTTGCCATTGACGAGATTTTCCTTCAACGCTTCCCTGCCATTGAGGTTTTTTCAGGCAATCCATGTTTTCATTATTTTTACAGAGAAAAATGTACGGAGAGGTATATAACTGTGCAAGCTTTGGGGGTGTCGATTAAGTGGGTTTGTTCGGTGAAAAATGTGTATCTAGTGTATTTGTGAATAATTTGTTAAAAGAACCTCTCCGTAAGAGTAATTTGAACTTTACTGCGTTTGTTTGTTTTTGATTCACTAAAAAGAAAATGAAGTGATTTGTGATTCAGTACTTGTGAATAGTAGCCTGACGTCGTCATGCTCTGTGATTATGGGGCGTGTGTCAACCGAACCAGGAAATAAAATGCCTCTGCACTCAATTGGATAGACCTAGAACCAATCAGAGCAACGGAGTAACTGACGTATGTTGAGCGAAGCATAGTTAGAATATTTTAAATTTACGCGTGAAAGGGTTAAAGAAAAAATAGAAAATAAACATTTGTGTGTGCTGTAAAGTGGTTAGAAAAAATAAAATCGGAATCGGCTAAAATCGGTATCTGTTGGTCAAACTCGATGAGAAATCGGAATCGGCCTTAAAAATTGTAATCGGTGCATCTCTATTAGTTTCTGTACCTGAATACCTGAAAATCTTAAAACACTATTTTTCAATTCCATCTTTGTTCACTTGTATTTATTGTGCGATAGTAATTAAAAAAGAACAAATCCATTGTTTTTCCAGAGTGTTGTCTTTTAATAATGCTTGATTATAAAAATATTTAGATTAGATAGGCTTGTTGTTTTTGCTATGTCATTTTTAAAGCATAGGCAAAAGTTCCTTGTGTAAGTGTTCTTTAGCCTGTTGATTTTTGTTCATGGTATTCGGCTACAATGAAATGTTTTGCAATAAGACTTGTACACAAATGTTTTTTTTTTTTACCTTATTGGAATGGAAATTAGGAATCGATAAGAATCGGAATCATTACAATTCAAACGATACCCAACCCTACTTGTAAATCAGACTGTGCTTAAAGTGCTGTAGTTTCTTTCAATTGAGTTTTCAGGCAGTGAATGTAAAAATAGAGCGCTGCTGTCCCCCATCCACCCCCTGTCTTAAATATATGTCGTTGAGGTAGACAGAACGATCCTTATTATTACGTTGATGATGGTCAAAACATCTATTATTGATGTATTTTCACGTCCTTCTTGCGTTGGCTTGTCGGCCTGTTTAATCCCAAATTCTACCCCTGTGAGCACCATCAAAAACCCCCATCAGAAAAACAAGGCTGTTTAAATGACAAATAGCTATTTTTTTCAGAGAATGGCACACTGTGACAGCTAAATTAATGTTTTCCCGGGTTAAAAAGCCAGTGAAGGTTTTCCATCATGGCGTTTCACCTTGTTAAAATAATAAACACCAGTAGGTGAGCGTCATGAAATGAGTGGCAGCTTGGAGGAGGATTAGTTTGTGTACGATTTATCAAATTCATGAGCTTGATTGAGTCTGAATCCATATTTCTGCATCTTCAGACAGTCTGTGATGGAAACTGTTTCAACACCTGCTTCAAAGCATTGAAGCTGCTCAATGACAGTCTTCACATCAACCGACAGGAAAATTACAGTTTAGCGTCAGTTTAGTTTCCACTAAGAAACTCTTCCAGAGCAAAAACATGTTCCAAGATGGACCATCTGATAATGCATTTTCTGAACCTTGAACATGCTCCAACAGCTAAATCTGAGCTGATTTATCTCCTGAAGGAACGCATTTCACCCTGACAGAAGATTGTAAGGTGGCCCGATGCAAGACATTTAAATAGTTGACATTTACTGGGTTGTGTGTTTTTGTTTACTACCGATTGGTTTGATCTTAATGCAGTTTGTGTGTATTTATAGCCAGCCATGGGAACTGCATTTATCCCTTTTTCCTTCCACCAATACTGCTTCCTGCCACTAGGGGGGAGGCCATAAGCACGGTTGGAGCGACTGAAAGGGCATTTTGCTGGATGGATGCAGTTTCTGGAGCTTGAACTAGGTTATTTACACACTGGAAAGGAGCAGACAGCGTTTAATGTCTGTGGAGTTTCTTGGAGAATTCTTGCTCACTGAAATCATGCAATTATATTACTTTGTTGATTTGCACTCGGTGCTTGGACAAAAAAGAATAAAAAAGAGCAATTTAGTATTTAGTGCATGTGCTGATCAAGGCGTCTCATTATGTAGTATCAAGTGATATCAGATATGACCTGAAAGCTGGAAATGATAAATAGGCTAAAGAAAGGATAATTTTTTTGGTGCCACAGATAGGGGCCTAAAGAAAAACCGTTCTTGCTGTGATTGAAGATGACATCAGACATTACAGAGATGAAACGCTGATGAACTTTGCTGTCAAATCCATGAGCGAGCAGTTGAGAACGCTCTGCTTATAAGAGAGATGTTTATGTGAGCCTTTTATCTCTGTGATTTAAATACAAGGCCTTGTTTTTGTCATAAATCATCTAAGCTAGTGATTCCCAACCGTGGGTATGTGTACAGTAGGGTTACTTAACCCTAGAATGCATAAAGGGGGTCAATTTGACCGCTGCGTAATATCTAGGGATGGGACGGTATGAACATTTCGTATCACGCGATTAAAGTGACAAATTATCGTGATTATCAATTTTATCACGGTTTTGTTAAAAAGAGATGAAAGTGTTAACTTATGCTCACACTGAAAACATTTCAGATAGTTTTATATTTGAAAATCAACAAATAAAACAAGCAGCTCTATGCACTTTTTAAAGCAAGATTCTATTCACACTTTGCAGTCACGTGACTACCATGGATACCTGGCGAGCAACAAACGCTGACAAAATGGCGACAAACAGTGGCCAGCCAGGGGAAATGCAGCCTCGCAAATTTCCAATACTACAATCAATTAACTATTTAGACCATATGTCACCGAATGTTAAAGGTCCCCTTCTTCATGTTTTTTTTTAAGCTTTGATTATGTTTACAGTGTGCAATATAACATGTTCATGTTTCGCGTGTACAAAAACAGTATTTTTCACACAATTTACTTATCTGTATACCGCTGTTTTCACTGTCCAAAAAACGGCCCGATGACTTCCTTGTTCTATGAAGTCCCTCCTTCAGAAATGCGTAACGAGTTCTGATTGTGCCAGCGGTTCCTGTGTTGTGATTCGACAGCAGCTTATCGCACATTGCCCGGAAAGGTCACGCCTCTTACCATAAATTGGAGATGCATGCGCTGATTGTTATTGTAAAAATGTCAAACATATTACCTTATCAATTTGAGCCGGAATCAGACCCGGAGAACATGGATGAAGAGAATCGATTAGACCCTGTTCAAACACGACTTTTGCAGGATGTTTCACAGTGGTAAGCTGTTTATTTAGTAGTTGTCATACTTTTAATTGGTTAAATTGTAATGTTAAATGTTACAAACCGTTATAAAAGCTTGTGGTATATGGTTTTGTCCGTCTGTCGAATTAACGATGGTGTTGTTGAGGGAACTGCTCCATCTTTCAAGAATAATCTTTGTGCGAATCCGGCATTAAACTGATTGAGATTGAGGAAGCTGTCCTCGGGCAAAATGTGCCGAACATAGTTCCCGAAAAATATAATCCACAATTAAAACTGGGAAGGCCAAACAAAGGTGAATTGACTCCGGCATGAAAATCGACGACATGGTGACAAACACACTCTACAAACAAAACTCTTCCTCTTCTCCGTGGGAACGCAAGACCACGCCTCCTTTTTTTGTGTATTCCTGTTGGCGGAGAGTTAGTCAAACTGTTCTAGTTACGTCATTAAAAAAGGAAGTAGAGCTGTAGGCTTTGAAAGGGGACTTCTGTTAAATAAATTATCTCGCTATGGTCACACAAGACAATCGGAAGATTTGAAGTGCATTGCAGCGACTTTTTTTGTGCATGTTCTGCAGATAGGGTGACCATCCTCGATTAAGTTTCCCTCAAGACTTTTGTAAAAGTTAAATATGACCACAACTCAGATTTGGTCCTCTTAAAAGGCTGAAAAATCCCGAGCACGGTCAATGCCTTCCGCCATTCCTTTCCTCCTGCCTTCCGCCAAAAAAAACAACTTTGCGTGCTGTTCGCCTTCGTCAGACTGTGGACAGGATTTATAGTGAGTGATTAAAATCGCGATAATCAAACACGGTTTTAATGATAATTACATTTTAAACGATAATACTAACCGTCAAGTACATTTTATAGTGGTTTATAGTGACGGAATCTTCCCATCCCTAGTAAAATCATTGCGCCTGCTGCACCCATGGTACTGCAGCAAAGTTCCTTGATTATTACGCAGGAATGAGAGTATAGTTCCTAGCCATATCGGCCTAGAAAATCGCAACTTATTTATAATTTAAACGGTCTAATCAGATTCAATGATTTATGCTAAGCTATGCTACCACCAGACCCGGAGATCGGCTGAATGGATTTGAAATCGGTAAAACTCAACTGTTTAACTCTTGGGGAGTTGGAAAATGAGCCTATTTCCAAAAAAGTGGAGTGTTCCTTTAAATTACTTTAGTTTAAACACAGATAGCAACGTGTGCTGTTTAGGTATCACCTGCGCTTGTGTGCTATCAACATCTGGCTGATGACGACGTAAAATACTAGTCATATTAGAGCATTCGGCACTCTTATTGAACAAAGTTTAGAGGAAGCCAGAATGCGTATCCATTGACAGAAACCTACATTAGCCTAACTCTGTCTGTTTTATGTAATTTTCAACAAACCATATTATAGATGGGTAGGCGTCGTCAGATTTGAGATGAACCGCGGTGCAAGTGCCTGCTGAACCGTGGGTGGAGAATGGATGTTTTTTTTCTCTTTTTAGTGAGAACCATTACACTTCTAATTTCTAGTGTTCAGTAGGCATAAAGCACCCAGATACTGTAGGTCACATGAAAACGCTAACATGTAGGCTAGTACATTTAGATTTTTATGAAGAAAACCATTAAAACCATCATTTTGATCCCCTAGTTTTTTTTGCACATCCACATAACAAAAGCACATAATAAATAAAAGAATTTACATTTGTTTAAATAGTTTTGAAAATTTATAACAGTTATTATATTATGTAAATTATTTTGTATAGACTGTAAATGTAATAAATAAAACCATAAAATCATGATTAGTCATTTATTTATTTTCCCATTTTATAACATGATAAATAATCGTGCTTAATACAATTTTTCAGTTAATATTTTTCTTTTTAAATATTTTAAAAAGGTAATTTAATATATAAATCTAAAAATAATAGTAATAAATGAAAAACATTATGTATTGGTTTCTTTTTTTAACAGTAGCATTAGTAGGTTTGGACATTATCATTCTGGAAAGCATTTGATTGGACAAAAATCTGCATAAGTGCAGGATGAGTCAACAGCTCGCTCTGTTTTCACCAGACTGTAATTTTATTTACATTTATATACAGTGTACATGTGTTATTAGGGGGAGGGACATTCTCATTCTCTAAAGAATTTGATTGGATAAAAATCTGCATAGTCCAAGATGTCAACTTTTGCACAATTTTCCCTGTTTTTTGTTTTGTGTTTTCGTTTCATTTAAAGCCTAACAGACAGCAGGTCAATTTCACTGGAGTCTTAAATTGAAACTCATGTCTGATTTGGTGTATTTTGAGTCATATAGATGGGGCTTTGTTGTTATATTAGGGGTGTCGAAATTAATCGTTTCTACGGTGCATCGCGATGCAGACAAGGCCACTTCGGTATCGGTTCAGTAATAGACCATAACCAATTATAATGTACTGACGCTTTTATGACATCATTTATCGTGTATGTGCTTTGTCGCGGTAGTATACACTGACAGAGGGAAACGAGACGCGAGTGCGAGTAATTAAACATGCTCCAACTACTTTAAAAGCCTACATCTGGGCACATATGGCTTTTATGAAGAACCTGGTAAGCAGACCTGGAGAAGACACGCACGCGCTGTGTGCGCTCATGTCACGCACAAATAGAATATATTCAGGAGGTAATACCACTAACTTGATAAACCACGTTAGCCGTCTTCACCCGAGCTTTTAACGCCTGCAGAGTCTGAATGATTTAGAGTAAGATGAGCTCCGTCGCCCGAATCCGCAGCCAAAATCATCATCCACCCGCACTAATAATGTTCTCTGATTTAAGCATCCGCACCCGATGGTCAAATTACAATTATTCTGTGTTGTTACGCGTGATTATAAATGGATGATCGTCACCTTCGACACAGACTCGCCGACGGTTGATGCGCGCATCTGGTAACATTATACACCGATGAATGAGCGCTGCTTTTAAATGCACATTTCTTTCAAACAAAATTGATTTGACAGAATTTAATTTCCTTAATGGCATAAACAGGCGTTACTCCCTTGAAACTTAAACTGGAATGTCACTCCGACTTCCCGAACAGGCGAACACGCACACACACGCGGGCGCGCGCACGCACACATCACTTTGAAGTAAAATTGAAAATTGAGGATGCGGTGCATCGTAATGCATCGAGATATCGAATTGAACTGAATCGATGACATGATAATCGTAATCGAACCGAACAACCGTGAGACCAGTGTAGGTTCACACCCCTATGTTACACAAGACCAAAAAGGTTGGGAAACACCAATGCAGTCAACTGCAAACACCCAAAGGTTCTCTTAACATATCACTGCATCGTCTTCAATCTACTCTTGTCAGTTTTCCATCTTTGTCTTTCTAGACATACGGTATCAGCAAAGAATTAACTGATTTCTAGCCCTTGCATTAGAAATCAGCTACAGGGTTCTCAAGTTTTGAAGACAGGCATTTTTGGCAGTTTTGGTCAAATAAAACATGTTTTATCTCCTGTACAGTTTGGTAACACTACAATAAGATACCATTCATTAACATTACTTAATGCTTTATCTATCAACACATTGAGTGAACAATAAACATGAATTAATGTTTGTGAATGTTATTTTATACAAACACTTGATTGTTCATGTTTGTTTACTTCATTCATTGTGCATTAAATAATGTTAACAGATAAAACTTTGGATTTTAAAAATGTATTAGAAGCCTACATTTTTAAATTAACCCCAAGGAGAATAATTGCTACAGTATACAAATATTGTTTATTGTTAGGTCATTTTATCTAATGTTATCTAACAAATATAATCTTATTGTAAAGTGTTTTTAATACTACAGTTTCCATCTTTGTAACTGTGATATACACTTTAATAATATATGTAAATTTAATCTAAATTAAGCTTTGGTACCGAAATTGGTACCAAGAACCGTGGATTTTCACTGGTATTGGTACCGAATACTGAAATTTTGGTACCGTTACAACACTATTTCCCAGTGTCCATAAGTGGGTGCCAAACTCTGTGCCAGACGTAACATTTCATGAAGCTATCACGAGCCGAAGCCAAAGTAATTATTTCACTTAATTTTCAGAACATTTTTCAAAGCAAGGAAAAACAGAGTCTTGGATGTTATTTTTAGACATTTGAATCAGTAGTTCAAATATGTAGATTATTATATTAGCATTCTTAGATGTTTCTCCCCAGCTAGGGAGTGATAAAATTCAAGTTGAGTTATTGAGTTGAGAAAGCTCAAACCATATGTGGAGAAACTTCAGATACTACTCTGGTAAACATTTATATATTATGTCTGTGTATGTATATTTGTGTGTATATATATAATTTTTTTTTTTTTTTCACTCTCGGACTGCACGTGTTGAGGCTTGGCGGTCACAGGTCCCGGGGCATTGGCCCCACTGGCCCGGTCCATAAATCAGCCCTGGCAATATTACATAAAAGTTTCAGAACGCTCTGAAACTGTCATGTGCTGCATAAATTTAGGATGAAAAAGTGGAGAATAAGGCAGATGTCTGTATATTTTCATTATTTTCTCCCTCTGCCGATTTAGCCAAATAAAGTTCTGCGAACGTGATTTCCAATATCCTGTGTGTTTTGGAGATATGCGGAGTGCGAGGGCCCGTCTGATGTTTTCAGGATGTGGCAGATGATTTACTAGACCCTATAGTTAGTCCTCGTGATCCGGCCGTCCTTCTAATAATCTCAGACCATGTGCCTTTTTCCCCCTCGCAGACGTTCGGCATAATGACACAATGGAATCCCCTCCTTATCGACCTGTGGACAAATCCTGCTCATTTCTGCAGACTTTCCATTGCCGTCTGAGGTTTCTTTGCCAGGTTTCTAGGGTTGTGTGACTCAATAGTAGCTGTTTATGGTCTTGAACATGATCCAAGGGAGGAATCAGAGTGTCCATTTATTTTGTAGCTACGATGCTCATGTGGGAAATACGAGTTTGAATCGAGCTCGCAACGTTTACCGATCCCAAATCTGCTGCTTTTATTATAATAATAAAAATTATTTGCAAAATAGTATATATCCCGCACCCCTTTTGCGTCTGGCAACTTCAAATCAAAATGGACACAATTTACTTTCTTAAAGGTACAATACCGAAGATTTTATGCCGCTAGAGGGCGCTACATTCAAAACTTTGCTGGATGACGACGTGAAGGAGCGCGGAATGATGGAAACTGTTGTTTTCAACTCCAACGTGGATAAATCAGTCAGACGGGAATCGAAAATTAATTTTCATGGATGAGGTAAAGTTCGATTTCTATAAATGTTGCGTTTAATGACATGCTTGTTTTTCATTAAACTGAAATAACCGCAAGAAAAGTAAGATTTAATAGTAAATTAGTTATCACAGATGTTACTGTATTTGTTGAATTGTGATAACGCTGCGCATTTTAACGTACATTCGAACATACCCACATCATTTGCCAAAGGACTGATTAATCTTTATGTTGAACATCGTATATTTATTTACATGGCCATAAACACCAGACGTGATAAACAATGTTAATAATCTAAACATAAACCTAACGCAATAATACTTTCCTTACATACACATAACTATTACCTATATTGTAATATATCAATTTAAGCATGCTGAATTACAAAGTAATTAACCACAGCTACAGTTTGACAAAATTACAGCCAACTGTTCACATTCCGAGAAGTATTCGCGGTGAATATGACCTTACGATTTTTCATATCATATGCATAAACAACAAGACATTCTAACAATAATACCAATTGTTTTGAATCCTTTACTGACATGAAAATTGAATACAGAACATGGCGTTACTCACCTGTCAATTAAAACACATGCAAGATCGGCGTCTCTTTCTAGTTCAAGTTTTTCACGAAGTTCTCTCCATTTAGAAAATGCCACACCGATGTTGATCCTGGTTTTATTTCTCTTCTTGTCCCAAATTCTTCTTGGGTCGTTTGGTTGACCCGTTCATTAACGTTTGCGTTTATGAGACTTGTATTTGTCGACAGAACCAGCTGCAATCGCTAAAGAATAATTGTGTTCCATTCCATAACAAATGCGCGAAACAAGCTGACGTTTGTTGCTTGATAGACGCTAACGCACAACTACAACTTCCGCATTTGTCCAGGACTCCACGCAGTACGAGCGGAAACCGAGAGTAACGCGGATATGACGCAATTGACTGGCGACTCCCAGCTCACCCCTGCTCACACGCCCCGTTTCCTTGGTTAAAATCTCAATTTTCTCACGATTTAAACACTGTTTGAAACATTTGGAATATTGTTTATAAAGTTAAGTATAAAGAATAAAGTTTTCACCTTAACTAAATATATAACACTGGCCTTGTGTTTTGGTATATTTTAATGCAAAAATCTTAGGTATTGTACCTTTAATACACATTCCTGTTCTTCATAAACAATCACATTATTCCAAATTAAAAAAGTCTTTGCAATTTTTTTATCAATATTTAAGAACTTTGTGTATTGTATTACTATGTATTTAATTACTGTCCTACTGTTTAATTACTGTTTAAGTCCTGCCCGTAATTTTTTTTCTTCTCATTAAATATCCTGTTAAGCTGGTCCATGAATATATTCACATTAACCGAATAAAGAGCAATACATTTGAAAAAAAAAAAAAAATCATAGTAGATTTTCTAGGGTTAACATAAATGATCATGTAAGAAATAATTTTAAAAGTTATTTCAAACGATAATTCTTAACCTCCCATTTTACTGAAATAGTGTTTAAAGATTAACATTAAAATTGTGTTGTATGTTGGTAAAAAAAAAAAAAATGTTGGTAATTCTCACCTGACACTTATTGATTAAAATGCGTTATATCCAGTTGCATGCGGTCTAGCCACAAAAATCGGATTCCAAAATATTGCATATGATTGGAATTCGCTACTCGCCATTGGAAATAAATGACTTTCAGTGTAACGTTTGTTTGCAATAGTTCACTCAAAAAAGGCCACTTTACAAAGTTAAGTTGAAATATTTCAAATAAATTAGTCTGAAATGCAACGAGATTTTTTTTTATTCTGGAAAATGCAAAAAAAAAGAAAAAAATCCATGTCGGCCTCTTTACAAAGTATATCAGTGTAGCTGTCTACAAATGTAGCATAATGCTTTTGAATATGGATTTCACATAGTACGAGCATGTATGCGGTCATAAAAGCATATGACGATTATTGAGTTAGGAAGTTAATCCGTTTTCTTGTTCGTACAGCTTTGTTGACTTCCTGCTGAGGTGTCTGATGGTTCACGTCAAAGGGTTCTGGACCGTTTCCATCTCCACATCACTCAACGTTTCCACTCGCAGCCCTCATCTAAAGCTGCTGTTTTAATGTGATCCTAGTTAGATAAGAAAACACTCAATGTTTTTATATCTTACCGAGCACCCAGTTCATGTATCCAGCCTTGACAGGTTGACACGGAGTGTATGTGTAGGTATTTGAGGGAAGTTCATCCATCTTATTCTTGCCTTCCTCACACAGGCTCATCTTTGCTGTTGTCGGGTTGTGTTTGTGTGTGTGGCCGGGAGTCTCGGGTGGAGCGGTCAGTGGAGGTGTGACCCCAGCCGTGTGTTAAACTGCTCACATATGCCACGGTAGCTGGGGTCAGGGACACATGGTGGATGCTGTTTGCCCTTGACTGGGGTGCGTTAAACCATTCACAGATGTTGTGCTGTTTTGGTTGGTGAAATAAGGGGTGGCGGCACGAGAGATCGATAAACAAACCATTCAATGAGGTGAGAAATTGAGAGAGAATTAAAGAAAAAAGGAAAGGACAGTGGATTTTTTTTATTCAGTAAAAGTGCAATTTTGAGTGAGATTGGAATCTTTGGAAATCCATGAATTCCACACTTGTTTTGTAGTATGACTGGAATGTGGTTGTCATTGGGATACTGGGCTGGGTCAAAGCTCACATAGAGAGATGTCCCTACACACTAATCCCAACTTTCTAGTGTGCATGTGTCAAGTGCCTGTGTTCGTTCACTCTATCAAATGGAGAACACTTTGAAAGGCTGTGTGTTCAGACCTAATGTATCGTCTTTTTTATTCTTTCATTAAAGTTAGATCTAATGCATCCTAATTTTTTTCTCACCCTGATTTTCTCCTAGTGGTTTTTGTTCACTACCTAACAGACTGTTGTATGCTCACCCTGATTGGCATTTTGACTATAACAGTTTAGGCGCAGTAAGCCATGAAAAAGAAAACACAAGCTGTATTTAAGGTGCAGTTTACACTATTGTCTGCTAGCGGTTGAAATGGGTAGTGCAGTCAAAATTAAAATTATTGGAGTGAAATGGGTACTGCAGTCAAAATTAAAATTATTGGAGAGTTGTTTCCCCTTCCCCCTTCACCTCAGACTCAACCCTAATGTGTGTTGCTAGATTGAAGACATGAAACTCCGATCTCTGACCCAGTTTGTTTGCTGGCTTCCATGGTTGCAATGTGCTGTGTTTTCTGCAAACTGGCAATCCGGGGTGTCAAAATACTATTATTGGGTTAATTGTCAGTGGCAAGTTCTCCAGAACAACATAACTTAGTGGCACAGAGTTCTAAAGATATTGGCGCCAGCACCTGATTTTGTACCGCTGGAACAGAATCAAGCTCTTCAATTGCTTTGTGTAATTTAGTTGGTTATAGAGGTAATTTCTATAAGGTCTATAAGGTGATTTTCTTACATCTTTAAGTGTTAGTTTTCTTTAATCTTATACAAACTATCACATTAAAAATAACATTAAAATTGGTTAATATTTAGAGCTTTGAAGTGCTGGAAAAAGCATTTGATTGAATTGACCCTTCGCTAAGCCCCGCCCTCCTTAATTACTGTTGCTACGCCTGACAAGCTTTCGCGTCTGGGCTGTCTTTTACAGTATGTATGCACCGGTGTCAGACATTCCCAAGGAGATAATTAGTAATTTTTGGCGAACAGGTGAAATATCTAAGAGAGCAAGACAAAAGTGACTGCAGTATGCATTCAAGGGATATATCCACAACATAATATGCAACCGATTAGAGAATAATTTCATCAAAATTAAAGCTAAAGCCTATAAGTCCCAGGGCAAGCAGCAGCCGCCTCATACACTGACCATTCAAATGGAAAACACACAAATTGAGGAACAGCTAAGTTTGTAAGTGCATTTTGAAAATAATCTAATTATTATAAATCAAACCGCTTAACCATAAGTCTTGTGGAATAAAAACAAGACATTAGCCTGACCACTTTACAATAACATTCTCCAGCTTATATTTTTAGCGTGCCAGTGAGCCTCCGTCTTGCCTTTTAATCATCTTATTTTACGTTCAGATATATGCATTGTAAACAAAGAACTGTCGTTATTTCCAAGCAATGCTGTGCTGAGTTAACTAGCTAGCTATGATTAGCGTGTTCTTACATTGGAGCAAACGTAGGTGTTTTTGTTAATCCTGTCAACATTTAGTTGTGAATCAGAATGGGGCCTCCCACACTGCTTGACCCACGCCCGCTATTTCTCCCCTTGGGTTTTAGGTTTCGGGAAGGGAAAAAATCCCCCCCTCTATTTCAAACTTTTAGGATACCGGGTATGAGATTTGCACAATCCATACGCACAACGCTTCAGCATGTTTCCCTCGCTCGAAAGCTTGCCAGACCTTCTGCGCCTAGTTACGGTTGCTAAGCCATGATTGGCCTGTGGCGGTTTTCGGGCGTGGCTTAGCAAAGGGTCAATTTCACTCTCAAAAGGTTGTACGAACCCTAAGATGAATAATGTAAATTTCTTTTGACTATTTCTGCCACAATACTATGGTTACAGTTAGCGTCGCTACATTACCAGTTATCAAATTTCTACCGGTATAGTGCTCTGAATCGGATTCTAATGATTTCCTGGTAAATTGTTCCAGAATCTTGGACAAAACATATCATGAAAAATTCTGATTAATCGGCAAAAGATTGTGATCTCGATTCAAACACCCACACGATCTTATTCCTAAATGAAAATGATTCAGCTGTCAATTAAACCTTTGATAAGCCACCAGTAAGTGACTTAAAATATGTATTTGTCATTGAATCATTCTTGATGAATGAGTCATTGAATTATTCACTCAAACCGATTTAAGAAAAAGTTTAAGTGTTTTTTAATTTTTTTTAAATAAATTCATGATTCTCAATTTATCCAGAATCATGCAGCTCTACATTTCATGTTACATATCAATGTGTATTCAGCGACTTGAATGGCATAATGGTTAGCCAATCATAAAAGAGGTAATTTAAATAAAGAAACACTTAAAGTTATAGTACAAGCCAATGTAGAATATGGTCCCAAAAGAAAATGAGGTGAAAGTTTAAATTTAATTACATTAGTATCCCTTGCTTTCTGACAGAGATTGGTCACCACAGGGAGCGCTGACAGTGTCTAGCGGGATTTGCTATTAAAAGACGCTAACACGTGCAGATGCATGGGTGTTGAGTAACTCCTCTCATGAATGTGTCACTTTAGCGCGGCGCCTCTGAGTTCCAGGATCCAGCTGGCTGGAAAAGCAGTCTCCCATAAATGTTCGTTTGCCTCATTAAAGTATGCCATGCTTTTTGATTCTCAGGGTTGTAAGTTGTGTTCCCTCCTCTGGTCCTGGATGACGCTCAGACTTCACGTCCCCGCATGTATGTGCGCATATTGCGCCTCTGCGTTTGCTCTAGGTTCACGCAGACAGGAGGACTGAGGTTGTTTTTTCTGTTCTGACAGCGCAAGAGATGGATTGTGTTGATTCCAAGGCATAGCTCAAAATGAAACTCATGTGCTGGAACATATGCCATTTTCACTCAGCGTGCATTATTTCTGTACTATAGTTGTCTTTAACAGGCAATTAAAGTTCTGAGGTACCTTGAATACTACTGACTGACTGACCTTGCAAGAGATACATGGTCTTATTAATACGCTTCCAGAACCATAAAATACCTTTTTGTTCATAAATATAGCTCTACATAATGTATTTTGTTAGATTTTCCCTCTTGCATGAGGTCTTAACCTTTTTTTCGACATATGTGCCTTTTTTCGTTTGCACCTCGCCTGTTGGTTTGAGTCATTAACCACATGAAATAATCCACTGTTGTGTATTCCTGCATCATATGCTTAGAATGTAGTGTGGCATTGTGTTTTTATAGTGAACAGATGCTATTAGAGCATGTTTGGAGAATATTAGATTGTCCAGAAAGAGTCCTCAGCACGCTTGAGAGACTTTCAAATTATGCACCCCAAAGGCAGCCATGTAATGAACCTCTTGAAGTTCAGTCTGCTGTTACAATTTGATTGGTCCACTGGTACCCAATGGACAGATCACTCTCACAAGGATGGATTATTTTGTTGGAAATATGTCAAAGGAATTGGAGGAATAACAACTCTCAACTCTCTCGAGTCTGGTTCAAGTTGTCTACATGTCGAGAAAATGCTGTTTTCTGCGTTGTGAAAGCAAATCCACTTTGCATGCACTTCAAAAGGATGAGGACTTTAGCTTGATTGATACGGTAAAACCGATGCCATGGTTTCTGTTCTTATCCACTGTGTATCAAGTGCTGAGGAAGATCCAGAGCTGAAATTCAGATATGGAAGTGGGTATTTGGTTTGACTCGTGCTGTAAGCAATCACAACAGACGTTCTGACCAATCAAAGCAGAGTTGACCAATCACAACAGACTGTCCATCTGACCAATCAAAGCAGAGTAAACCAATCACAACAGACTGTCCATCTGACCAATCAAAGCAGAGTCGACCAATCACAACAGACTGTCCATCTGACCAATCAAAGCAGAGTAAACCAATCACAACAGACTGTCCATCTGACCAATCAAAGCAGAGTAAACCAATCACAACAGGCTGTCCATCTGACCAATCAAAGCAGAGTAAACCAATCACAACAGGCTGTCCATCTGACCAAAGCAAAGTAGGCTCTTGGAAAGTTTAGAGATGATACTTTATTTGATTTGTTTCAGACATTGTGAAAAAAGAGGTGATGCTGCAAATTAAAGTGTTTATGGCCTTTGGTGCATGTTAACCTATTGTAGGAGACCTTTAAAACAAAAAATTAAAATAACATAATGGAGCACTTAAATTATTATTAATCTATGCCTGATGGGGCCAATTCATTTTGGACCTAGTATATGCTGAGCTTAGATGTCACATGGCATTTAATTATCGGTTAATTGTTTATTAATTCTGAATAATACTTTTGTGGTTTTGAATTGCATACGTCTGGGTGGTCCTTTGCCAGCCGAACAGCAGCCATTGAGATGACCTTCCTTGGTTTGGTTTAATTTTTGTCCTTTGGGGCCTCATAGAAGTAGCTCTGAAAATCTGCTCTTACAGTTTGAGAGTTTTAGCTTATTTAGACGACTTTTTCCTTTACTTATAATAATTTGTTACATTTATATAGCGCTTTTCTGGGTACTCAAAGTGCTTTACATGGAAGGGGGAATCTCCTCAACCACCACAAATGTGCAGCATCACCTGGATGATGCGACGGCAGCCATATTGCGCCAGTACGCCCATCACACACCAGCTTACTGGTGGAGAGGAAAACTTCAGTTAATTGAACTGCAGTTCAATTTAAATGCACATTTTTGTTAAAATATATTAATGGAAAGAATTATGATACATTGGCGTAAGATTGTATTGAATTGTATTGTCTTGTCTTATGCAGTTGACATGCTGTCCTTATCAAAATAGAGGTTTTTAGCAATCTGTTTCCCATATCTTAATGTTCCCTGCTAGCATAAAATATATCCATTGCAGTTTTTCTGGAAAATGTTTGAACTCATAGTCCAGCTGTTAGCTAATGACGCTTTTACTGTTTGACACCAATTTGGAAGTGACTCACAATGAGTCCACTGCTCTTTTGTCATCATTTCAATTTGACTTTAGCACATAGGCCTCTTTCGAAACATCCTCACCTTCTTACCTTTAAGCAATCAACACACCAAAGAAAATATACAATTGTGTTTTAAAATTACCTTACAATATCTGATTGGCCAGAATTGTAGAGTTATTGTTGAATGTTTGATCTATGGAAACAGACTCAGGCTATCTAAAGCATAATAGCAGTGAGTTTGGGAGATTTTACTGAGTTCATAGCTTACTCTTTAGACCTACAAAGCATACATTGTGCACTCAATATTCATTCCCAGAAGTCTGTCTCAATAATTGTTCAGAGCTGACCATGAACATGTTTTACTCTTAAAGGACAACTCTGACGCAAGATGTACCTTGTTCATTTGTTTTCATGATATTATATATATATTTTATTATATTATAATGGTTATATATATATATATATATATATATATATATATATATATATATGACATGAACAATTATAACCATGAAGTTTCAGTTATTGAAATGTTCTTCACAGTAAGAAAAAAAGAGATTATTTTAAGAACAGTTCACTGAAAGGTTCTTTGGGTACCAAAAATGGTTCTTCACTCTTAAAAATTAAGGTTCTTGGCATCAGTGGTTCCATAAAGAGTGTTTCACATCCATAGAATGTTTCCATTCCACCAAAGGTTCTTTATAGTGGAAAAAAGTTTGATCTTTTAAATGTTCTTCACACTAAGAATAAATGATTATTTTAAGAACTGTTTGCTGAAAGGTTCTTTAAGGAACCAAAAATGGTTCTACGGCATTGCTTATGAAAACTCCCTTTTGGAAACGTTGTGCCCTCCCCCCTTTTTATAATCCTCCAGGTGATGATAAAATAGCATACTACTTATCACACCACAGTATTGAGTCCTGGCCTCTTGCTGCATTGTTTTTAGAGAGTCCTGATCTGGTCTCTTGAGCGCGGGATTGGGACGTCCCATGGATGATACCAGTTGCATTACCGATCTCTCAAACGATTTCACATACACATAACTGTTTTGCCGCTTGATCGAGACTCTGAATGCTTTCAAAATTACAAAACGTATCATAATGACATGTATCATTTTTCCCGGACTATTGCTTTTTTTCCCCATCTGGCCTCTGCAGATGGAAGTGATTATCCACAGAGGGAGGTGTGTTTTCAAGAAAAAAAAAAAGATTGAATTTAGCTTCCTTACCCAAGTACTTTCCCAAACACCCCGTGCTTCCTTTGAGGCCGGGGATTCGTGGTTACATTACCAAACCGTGATGTCGCCCCATCCCCCCCGGCAGGATCTGAAGGGGGCCAGGTCACGAGTCTACAGCACCCAGCTGACTAGAAGCATCTGGAGCTACTGCTTTGGGGGCCATGCTGATTGCAAAGTACGCCGTGTGGCCGATTCTCGAGCTCTTGCCGTCAGCTGATTGCTGCGATTATACACGCTGTCCTTGCGTTTGTCTTTAAGAGCGTCGATTTCAAACTGCCCTTGAGGAACGCTCATTACCTTGCTGAGTCCTTCTGCGGCTCCTTGGCTTACGCTGCTCTCGTTTTTCTATTTTTGCCTTGGATTTCATTCATCAGCCTGGTATCCCTTCTCCTTTACAAACAACACACCATTAAAAAGTTTGAATGCACAATCATATTAGTAATTTAGATTAGGAAAGTGCTAGTTTTCGAGTTTCGATTTGTTTCATATTTATGGTCATACATAATTTCCATACTTCCATTTGGGTCTGAGTTTTGTTGACTTTTTGTAAAACAATGTGGACCATGAAAGCATGAAAAATTAGGCGTATCAAAACTGGTCATTCAATTATTCTATTCAATCTAGCAAATGAAAAAAAAGAGTCGATATTTCTGTATGCTGGTCTTTGAAAAAAGGTCTGTGTGTACACTTTGTCCATTTTATTTTCTATTTGAAAAGGGATAACTTTTATGTAACAGACGAAAATTTTGATTTCGGATCTCCTTTTTTGTTTGTGGTTTATGAATCGGTATGTGTGTATATATATATATATATATATATATATGTCATTCGTCGTTCGCACATGTGGGCAGCATTGAAATTCCCCTATCATCTGATCGGATGATGATGAACGGTTTTAATTCATAAAGAGTTGGTACAGAACTTTAAATATTAAAAATTGTTGTTCCTTTTCAAACTTTTGTACCTATATAAATTTGCTCCGATCCTTCCCTGATTAATTCAGAATAGATATCACTGCAATATAGCGGCAGTAATAACCAAACATTTCACTTTTTAGGGAAATACTGCATTGATCAATGGCACATGGGAAAAAAAGTAGGGACTAGGGGTTAAACAACTTCAAATTTGTTTCTAGTCAACATTTATGTGATTAAAGTCAAGTCGACAACAACTAGTCACTGATGATGTCATTAGTGAACAAATAAGCCTGAACCTCGAGCTGAAACTCGAACACGGATTTCCTTGTGCACAGCTATGACGTACGACACAGTGCATCTACAAAACAGCTTATTTCAATCAGTTCTTTTGTCTTTGGGTCGTTTCTCATATAACGATATTTCTCACAGATACCTGCTCGTTCTAAATCCGATACAGATAAAGTAGCACAGTAAAGATTCCATATGAATGCATTAGTCAGAAAGCGATTACGTGTGAATTAATTCTACCTGGCAGCGTCTCTCTTCTAATAATGAAGCTGTGGCTTTTAGTTACTAAGAAATATATGCTAGAACTTTTCCGTTTCTAAGCTATTTTACTGATAAATCACAGAACAGTGTTGACAATACATTTCTGCACCACTGAATGTTTCTGTGTGCACGTGATCTGTGCAATCCCTAGTAGGGACTACTTCAAATCATAATTAATGTTGTTACATATAAAAACAACAAACAAACAATACACTCCATATTGTCATCATACTGTAGCCAATGGCTTGCCATTTTGTTGTATATTCGACTTTGCACAGAAGCAGAACTAATTATGTGCCCAGCAACATATTTTCTGCTTAAAATGGCATGCACAGTTAACTGAGTCGTGATTCCTGACAATATTTGATTAGTAACACTTTACAATAAGGTTTCATTAGTTAACATCAGCTAACTTCTTTAGTTAACATGAACTAATAATGAACAATACTTGTTAACTAATGTTTACAAATGAGATCTTATTAAAGTGTTAAAACATTGACAATAGCGTTGAATTAATCCTGTACAGAAGAAGGGCTGGTTTGACCAGTAAGATGAAATCAGTGTGTCGGTACCGCCCACATGTAAATTAAATATTGAAGCTATTAACTAATTTGCAAATCACACCAAAAAAAAGAAATTTCAAAACAAGACTTTTTTTTTCAATGGGAAATGAAATGGTCAAAATGTGCACAGAACACCAGCTTTCGTTTTTTTTAGTGCATACAGAAAAACGAAATATTGACAGTTTGTTCCTTTTTGTTTTGTTTGTTTGAATGGAATTATTGAATGACCATATGATACGCAGACCTTTTGTGGGCAGTTTTTTGGGTATGCCATTGTGAAATTTCTTTTGTTTAATATTTATTGTATTTTATTTTTGACATATTTTTGTTAAGGGCTTTTATTTTGAGTCCTCAGAGAGAGGAAGATGTAATGAGAAGCGGGAGTGTGGAAAGGGGAGGAGTGAAGAGTGTGGTGTTGCTCTGCTCCCCTAAGACTCTGTGTTTCAATGTTTTCAACATTTCAATGTTCAAAGGCAGCTGCGGGTGTCACGTTTAACCTTTATTAGTTTTCTGCCACCTAGGATCATATTATTGTATGATTGGCATTATTGTTAACACTTTTAGTTGTAGGAACAAGACCAGTAAAAAGGTACATGGAAAACTAAGTAGGCAGTTTTCTAACAGCATTGGAACTTTATAATTAACTGAAATGCTTCAACTCTGTAATAACACAAATAGTTGATTCACAGTAAATTTCAATCGAGTTTAGAATTAGCGCATTGCTACGCTAACGATCAGCTGATCAAGCACAAAGTGGGGCATCTTTCAGGAATTATCATGATGCTTAAAGCATAGATAATGACTGCAATTGTAATTTTTACCGTAGTTTTTTTTAATGCTTTTTTTTTTTTGGTATTAAATTATATTTAATATTGCCATTACGTCTGCCATCTTGTATGTATTGTTCACAGTGCTTGGCGCAATACCAGAATGTAATGAAGGATAGTTTAGAATTTGGCCATAAGAAGGTATCTTTAGAGGCATGGAGGTTGTTTAGCAAACAAAATGGAGGACTTTTTTTCAGTATCAAAAAGATTTGCTATCAAGTTTTTGTTTGCATGTCAAAAAAGTCTGCTTTTCAACTAAGAAAAATATGTTCTAAGAACGTTTTGCTAATGTTAAGTTATGAAAATGTTATTTCGTAATGTTGTCTGAACATTCAAAATATCCATTTTTTTATGCTTTAAAAGCATTTTTGTCTTGGTTTATGCAAATGTTAAGGAAACATTCAATTTCAGCATTCTTCAGACATTAAGGGTACATTACTTTTGAATGTTCTGAAGCAAGTAGTAACATTTCAAATGTTAGATAAACGTCCAAACTAAAACATTTCTGAAAAAAACATCACTCTCTGAATGATTTATAAATAGCGTTTTTGTGCTAACATTGAGGACATTCTATTATCGTTATTAGAAAAACGTTTGTTCATAACTTTGAGAGAACCTTGCCAGAACGTTACCCAATTTTCTGAGAACCTTCCCTGTTAGCTGGGTTACAACTAGTATTATTATTTTTTTTAGACAATTTAAAATGTTTAAGTGCAATAGGCGGAATCAGCAGTCTCTAATGAATGTTTAATATAATATAAATAATATAAAACTGCATTTTGCATAAATTAAATGATTTAAATTTTTTATTAATTTTGTACTACACAAGCAGAGAAAGATGTCACACCAGGTGTGCAGTTTAATGTTTTGATACTATTTATATGACAAAAGTATGCTTTTTACTACTTTTTTATCTTTGATTGAGAGCTTGGATGCTCATCTGAAGGTCTTCGGTCCTGCTTCACATGCAGCTCTGGGCTGTTTTGGGTTGAGAATTTGATTCTTATCTCCTCAAAGCAAGTTCCTACCTGCTTCAACATCCATCAACTGGGCTTGAGTCTCAAAAGCACGTTTGCTCCTTCGGCATTGCAGCTTCAGACCTGTCCTTGCCTGCTCCAATAAATCGGCTCAACTCAATCCAACATCTTATTCCAGGTCTTTTAAGATCTTGTCCAGTCCAATAGCGTGACCCCGAACAGCAGCCCTGCATCAGTCTAGTGGTTTCCTTTGGCTCATGCTTTTCATTATATCACATTTGATCAATCGAAAGTTATTTCTGTCCTTCAGAACAGAAACAGAGGATATTAAGTACCCTAAATTTGAACGTTTCATCATTTGCAATGTTTGCATTTCGCCTGAGGATTTTGGAATGGAAAATAAGGCCATAAAGTCGTAAACTGCTTTCGGTCCCTTTTTAGTCAAAGATTTATGGGACCAATCGTCAGCTGAGCGGTCACGGCCCGGTCAGTTTCATATGGAAATGTTAGAGTAATAATGATAGGGTTTTTCTTTTATACACGTGGATGTTTGGACAACAGCCTTCTTCAAATGGATACATTTTACAGTGCTCCTATCTGCAAAGCAGCTCTGTGTTCGGTTAAGAGCCATGGGAGATTTGGACGGGACAGCGCAATCTTTTAGCTGTCACACACTCTTTGAACACTTTGACTTCATTACTTTGAGAAGAACAGTTCTGGAGAGCTTTTGTAGGGTTAAGAGCCCCACGCCACTACAGTCGAGACCAGAGCAGGCTAGATCAGAACTGACTTGCAAAATGCATGTTCGGTGGATCAGAGGTTTGCGGGAAGATATGTTTTTTTAAATAAAGGATTTGATCCTGACCTGGAGCTTCTCTAAGCCACGTGATTTGAGTTGGTATTCATGTTCCTAGCACAAATGATTTAGGATGAGTTGGACAAATAAATCAGAATAAAATCTGCCAATTTGCAAACAAATGACTTATGAACGGTTATTTTTAAGAAGCCAGTTAAAAAGATTCACAAAGTAATCTTCTTGGCCTGTGTATTAGTGGTTTGAATCAGACTCACTCAGTGAATGAATCGTTCAGCTGTAAATGAAACAAGCCAGATGATTTGAGGCAGTATTTATGTTCCTAGCACAAATGATTTGGGATGAGTTGGACAGTGAAGTTTAATATTTAGAGAAAAGTTAGTTCAAATTAACCACAATTAGCTGTAGCAAGAGTCATAGTATTCTTGCCCGAAACACTCCTCATTCGTGCTCAGGGCTCCAATCTCCAACCAAAAATAAACGTTTTGTATAAAACCTGTCTACCATGGCCGGTTTGCTAACAAATGACTCTTGAACGGTCGTTTTGGTAACTTGGCAACTACAAGTCAACTTATTTTCCTAACCCGAACCCTAACACTTAACCACAACCTAGCAGTCTACTACAGTCTACTTATACTCTAATGATAGTTAGTTGACATGTAGTTAAAAAGGAACTTATAGTTAGTAGAATGTCTAAAGTGGACTATCGAAATAGTGTAACAGTTCTTTTTAAGTAGCCAGTTAAATAGATTCTCAAAGCAATCTCGATCTGGCCTGTGTCTTAGTGGTTTGAATCAGACTCACTCAGTAAATGAATCGTTCAGCTGTAAATTAAACAAGCCAGATGATTTGAGACGGTATTCATGTTTTGGAATGATCTGGGATGAGTTGGACGGCGAAATTAATAATTAGTGATAAGATTTTGTTCAAATCAACCACAATTTTAAGCAATAGAAGTAATATTGGCCCACAAACTTCTCCTGCTTCTTCTGAAAGTCCCCATGAAATCAAATTTGAAGGTTTTAGGCTTTTAGTATGAAAATGTTAACCTTCAGGTTATCTATAAACTAGTGTGCTGCAAAAAAATGACACAGTTCACATTTAGAAGATGTAAGCGTTTAAAACTTAGTCTCTCACTTCTGCCAATATGGATCAATGATTTTGATGACATCACTCTGCACTTCAGCTTCTCATCAGATCTTCTGTCCAATCAAATGCTCTAGAATCTGAAGAGTCCCGCCCCCTACATTATAAATAGACGATGAAGCTGCGGCTGAAATTGGTCACTTGTACAATTACTATTTTTATATGGTGAAAAGCACATATGCACTTTATAACGGTGCTTTTCCATTGGGGAGAAGGAAGTCTGGTTTCATGTTAGTGTCACACGAACTGCCACAGCACGCACAGCCTGCTCTGGTCCAGAGACACGAAAGCACAGATGTGCGTGAGTCGCTGCAGATCACAAAACATATCTGACCCTTTTGAAATCAGGATGCTATATTTTAAAGTGATATGGAGGAGATTAGAAAGAGAAATGGTTAGACAGAGTCGACATTAGTCAACAGCACTGACAAGTAGAAGAGATAATACGGATGGTATGCGCCAACATAAATTACAGTTTTTAAACTACACATCTTCCGCATGAATATGTTAACCGTTGTGCTTTAGTAACAGTTTCATATTAAATCTAAAAGGGAATCTATTAGGGGTGGGAATTGGCAACAATGTGATGATTCGTGATTCAACATTATTGCGATTCTCAATATATTGCGATACAAGCAACATATTGCGATTCATGTTCCCCATTTTATTCAAAGACATCACAAAAATAAGACTGCTCAACTCACTTTAATTAAATTTCACATTTAAATCTGTAAACATTATCTTCTACACATTAACTGAAGTGCAAAAACTTGTTCATAAACATTCAGGACACAGGACAGGACGTAATTCATGAATGTTCACATGAATGTTGAGCGCCAGGCTTGCTACGATAGTCGGTGTTACCGGTGTTACGTGTTCAGTCGCAACACCGGTTTCATCACTTGCCCACCGCGGCAACGCAAGAACAATGTTTTTTTTTTTTAGCGCAATTACGCTGTATCCGTTCAATACTGCCTGTATTACACACACACACACACACACACACACACAGAACAAACTTTTCTTTTAACGCAGTTACGCAGTCTCCGTTCAATCCTGCCTGTATTACACACACACACAGACACACATACAGAACAGACGCGCGTCAGTATCGAGTTCTCTTTCGGGCTTGAACAAATCATTACAGACACAAATTATGCCAAAATGTCCGTTTTGTCAAATGTCCTCATAAGAGCTGTCTAAAATGATTCAAATAAAGTTTTAAATTAACATTTATGAGAAAATGGGACGCGTGTCAGATCGCGTCTCTCTCCCACATTGCACTGCATTACGCTCAACGGAATTGAGCTGTCCGAATTCACTCACTCGTTTTCATCCACTCCTTCAAGTGAACAGTATTAGAATAAGCCTAAGTTATTAATTAAGCCATTAAATATGCAAAAAAAGATAGATACTTGGCGCCCGTGTATCGATACAGTACTGCCACAGAAAATATTGCGATACTGTGCTGTATCGATTTTTTCCCCCCACCGCTAGAATCTATTAGACTGTGGCTGTCATAAGCTGTCAAATGCGGCTTCACTGAGCTCATCGACTCCAGCCGAGCTGTGATATAAACAAATGCTATTGGCTATTTTTAAAAGGGGAGGAGCTGTCCTTTATGTCCCGCCCTATCTTCCTGTTTCAGTGGAAATTATGTCAACACATTGAATAATGCTGCACATTTCAAGGCACTTCATTTGGCCTCTTCAACTCCACACAGTGAGTAAAATGCTACTCAAAATTAAAAAAGATCGAATAAAATCTGCGTCATGGCCAATTTGCAAACGAATGAATGAATGAAGGAATGTTTCGTTTTAAGTTCTCAATCTAGCCTGTGTTAGCGGCTTTAATCAGACTCCATGAATGAATAAATTGTTTAAATCAGTAAATTAATCATTCAGAGCCATTAATCAGAGCTAATGTCACAACTGAATCCCGCATTGAACTGCAAGTCTATATATATATATATATATATATATATATATATATATATATATATAAATATTAGTTACGAACCGTTGTGGGTCTAGGGCTGGTACCGCAACATTTATATATGGAGTGTACTGCTGGAAGTGGCGTGTGGTGGAAAAACACTTCAGACTCATTTTGAAGAGAAAATAACTGGAATTTATTTCCATAAGCCGAAGCCACTGAATCCAGTCAAATAATACTGTGTGCTATATACAATAAATGATAGGGTGAATAAACAAACAATAAATAGGAAAATAACAAAAGTGGCGCCAAAAGAAAGAACGCAAGATAACAAAACACTCCTTAAGCTAAACTAATCTAACTAAAGTAAAATGTAGAAAATAAACCGAAATCTTCGGTGCGTCCGGCACCCTAACTAAACTATCTAATAAAACAGAAATACAAGGAGTGGCGCTCACTTCCTACCTGGTGTGTTTAACAGTTATCTGCTACGGGTGCAATGTATATCGCGATATACTTGCCTATGTTCTTTCCCCAAAAAAGCAAACAAAAAGGTAGACAACACAAATTAATCTCACCCATCCAAAAGGAAAACATGTCAAGTACAAAGCACAACCCTCATTCCGCTACTAAGAGCACAAATCACTACAAAAAGCAAAGAGTTTGCTACCAAAAGCTACAGACAGAGAGTGCATCAATGAACACAACATCCTTTTGACTAACTAGGACGGCCTCCAATTAATCATCAAGCCCCGCCTTAAGGATGAATGACGTCCGACTCGGCCAATCACAGCAACCTATAAGCAGAGATAGGGTGATAGAGACAGAGAGAGGATAATGAGCATAACGACCATAACATAACATGAGCATAACGACATAAACACACCAACGTGCATGGAAAGACACATGCGTGGAACGTAACAATATATGTATACAATTTTTACAATATTGTGTTCACCTTTTTCCTAACAAGCTTACTGTGATTTATTTTATGGGAGACACTTCCAGTTTGGGGGAGTTCCACTCAAAAAGACTGTCAAATAATTTCCAATCGTAAAGGCTGCGCCACAAATAATCATCCGTCAGTTTGAATGAGCTGTAAAATTTCTGTTCCATTTTCAGATGTGAGGTAAATGTAACAATGTCAAAAAGCTACATTCTTTTCCTCCGGATTATTCATTTTTTCTCCTTGTATTCCGCTGTAACAGTATGAAAAAAGACAACATGCATTTGTGGTCTGCTCTACTCATTCTAATTTACGATATATCCTATGAATAATTCACTGGAATGCACTCGTTTTCTTCCCCAAAATCCTCACGTCTCTTCACAAGTTTGTTTTCATATGGATGCTTTAAAATGTAATTGTCACTTCTAATCCCTATTAACCCAATCCCAGCAGGGGAATGCAATATTAATGTCTGTCAAAATGACGGAAATCACTTTGAAAAATGATCACATAGTGTTCCAGTTAATGAACAATTTTGATTAAAGTTCTGTTATATGTTACTATACAGACATATTTTAATATTACACAACGATATTTAACACGTCGGTAATATTCCTTTGGAAATAACTTACAACTGGTTTGTTGTAGTAATTTGTTGATGCTTTTACACTTGTAAATGTCCTTTTAATGTTTGATGGTTGAAGGGTGAGTAGAATCTCATTGTATCCAGGTTTTGAAAATGCTTATTGCAGTCATTTATTGAGCGAACCTTTCACTGATTGTTTAGAGTTTAATAGAAGTTACTCCCATAATTCCTGCAAAGTGTAAAAAGTAGGAGAAAAGTGGATGGTTGGCAGTTTAAACTTTTACATCTCAGAGTTTATTTTTTTTTTATTTTTATTTTTATTTTTTACTAGCAGATTTGAACTTTTTGTTAAATGTAGGTCACATTAAGACTGTCATGAAAACGTTATTTCATTTCATTTGGCTGCTCATTTATCCCGTCCCACACACACCATTGGTTTAGCCAGAAGTTGACATGTTGGGCTGCTCAAAAAAACAAATCAATATTTGTGTATTCATTAATCATGGAAATGAATCTACTCGACTGATTTATGGTTGTCTGTGCAGTTTTTTTTAACATTCAGAAACTACTTCACCTTTAATATGTCAAAAGACGACTCTTCATTAAAAACGAATTCTTGCCCTCTGCTCTGGTCAATTTATTCCTTCAGCCTGAGATCTTCAAAGCCGACAGGGATTTAGATTGCAGTTGATCTATAGTGTTTTGTTCTACATGCGTTCTGGTCTGGAGGATATCACTGCTTATTGACAGTTTTATGTGCAAATGTCTTGGCTGTCTGAGTCCTGCGTCATATTTCCACTGGTAAATGAGAGTTAATGAGATGATCGGCTGCTTAGGTTTGTAGGGTAAAGGTTAGCGTTAGGGTTGCCTAAGGGCTCAAATGAAAGCATATTGGTAATGTTCATCAGGAAAAAAAAACATTTAAGACTGTACCCAATCTCAGAGTTCGTTTCCTGTCCAGAAACCAGAACTTCTCAGAATTTCTCAAAGCTTTTATCAAAACCTCATGACGTTGCCGTCAATCATCCAGAAATCATTTGAAATCATAATTATACGGACCTTCAATTTTGTCTCGCATAATATCTATCTACCATCATATAATTCATGACATATTTGCTTATGTTTGACACTGTGGTGTTCATTTCTTTGCTTTGCATTGCAGATAAATTCCTATGAAAGGGAAACTTGTTTCTGAAAGCTGGAAGATGGAAAAGGGGGGCTTTATGTGCTTTGCTTTTTGAGTTTCCCTGGGGGGAATGCGGTGTCTCCGTTCCCTGACCTATTTGCCAAATGCTTCCGAAACAATGAGCAATTTATCTTCTACCTCATCTTTCCACACGTTTAAGATTTGGGTGGTAGTGTGAAATAAACCAGAACAAAGCGAACAGTCAAAAAGTTGTTACACAACGTTTACAGTACTAAACTTTTTGTCCGATGCTCATTTTAACCAGATCCATTTATTTCTTTATTCATTTAAAAATGCATAAATCAATTTACACAAGACTGCATTGAATAATTGCTTTATACCATAATGAAGAAAAAACGATCTTTAAAGTCCCCCTGTAGTCAACAATTTTATCCTTTAAAACTCCTATTTGATCACCAAAATGAAATATTTGAAAAAAATAATTGAAAACAAATTTCTCCATGCCTTTAAATAGCTTGAATGTAACTCTACACCCTTGCCTCATTTAGTGTATCTGATTTTTTTTTTCATGAATATGCAAATGGGCCCCGCCTCCACTCACTCACAGCAGCTCAGAGATTCACTCGTTGACAATCACACACGTTGACCTGATTGGTTACGAGGTAGTTCGTGATGTCAGAAACACCAGCGATTTCAAACCTCGATTTTGAGACTGTTTTTGGTTCACTGCAGTTTTAAGGAGAAAATACTCAATGGTGTTGACTTATGAATTTACACATGGTTTGTTTTAAAGCAAATTATAAACACCACACAGACAAATAAACAACATTAAAAACTTGATTTTCACCACAGGAGGACTTTAAATGAAATAATTAGTTCAAGAGAAAATATCAGTGAAGCCTATTTTTGGAAAACATATGTCTGCTAAATCAAAGTCATGTAGTGCAAACAACAACAAAAAAGCCATAAAACAGGAAATTATTTCACAGAGCAGTCAGTTAAGGTCAATAAATCTCTTATAATATCAGATAATTTGACCTTTTATTTCAAAGAAATTTAGTTCTGCTTGTAAAATATAATATGGTGTAACCCGACCCCCCCCCCATATTTTTTACAAATATTTTTGAAAATAGCGATTAAGATGTGCACAGTCACGTGTATTCAAATTAGGCATGTGCCGGTATCAAATTTCATGCTGCGATTAATTGATTGAGCTTTTATCACGGTATACGGTATTATCGCGATATTTTAATTGCACAAGAGAAACGGATGGATTGGGAGTATCTAAAAAAAAAAAAAAAACTTGCATCACAATGTGTAATTGTGATTGTCAAAAAAATTTGGTGTCAAAAAAGTTTAGTGACAACATGTTACAATGTTTACATGTACAATGACTGGTAGGCTACTGTGTATTATTGCTTAACACAATTTTCAAATTTCAATTCAGTTCTTGGATTTGATTTCAATCTTGATTCAATATTGACTCATTTGGATAAAAATGTTCATTTTCACAAGAAAAAATATCTCACATAATACTGTAAACATACAGAGAGAAATTAAATATAATGCGGTTTTCATTATAATAACAATTATGTAATGACAAGTAAAAATATAATAAATATGTAATATAGTGCACATATTTAGCAAAAGACTCCTCTCTGTAGCTATTTTTTTTAGTCAACTAACGTGCTGGTCATTAAATGGCTTTCCTGAGGTAAATGTAACGTTCTGTGACATAATTGTTCTCCTGCTGTTTTATTGACCTCTTTCCGTGGTTGAAAAACACTGATTGATCGATTTTTATGTATGAGGCATATACCTTTTGGTAAGTTGTACTGTATCTTTAAATAAAAAGTAATAGAAGATCGGTTTACTTGAACTGAGGCGCTACAGCGATCTGTAACCTCACATTTACAAGCGCCAAAACGGTATTTATTGTCTGAATTTCGTAATAAAATGGACAGAATCTGACAGCTGATATTTTTTTCATATCAAATGTAACCTTCTCTGTGTAGTCTGTCGGTGTCAGTGTGCTCTTTGCTCCGTGATTTTTCTCTGCGTGAGCAAATGGATGTGTGGCGTGAGAGCGTGTGAAAAGTGTGAGAGTCTCACGCTGAATGCGTGAGAGTGGCAGCCCTGCTTTCAGAAGGCGGATAAACATAGATAGTAAATGGATAAATCCTCCGTCCACCATGCTTCTTCTCCATGTGAGGATTGTTTACATTAGACTAGCGTGCACTGCGCGCATGAACACACTGCTTCTCCATGTGAGGATTGTTTACATTAGACCAGCGTGCACTGCGCGTATGAACACACTGCTTCTCCATGTGGGGATTGTTTACATCAGAGTGCGCAGGTGTTTTGCGCAGCATATACGCAGTGTTTTTTTTAAGTGGTTGATGGAAAATAAGCTAATGCGCGTTCTAAAAATCTAAATTCAGAACTATTTTTTTTCACGGTATTTTGAAGTGCCCGTGATAACAATATCGTGCATATTCATTACCGCGATTTATCGCATTACCGAATACCGGCACATGTCTAATTAAAATGTATAATATAATCAAGTTATAAGTTAATAATAAGGTAATAATAAAAAAAAAATACTTATATTATATAAATTATTTTATGTCTCTAAAAATGAGGTCTAACCAAACAAATATTAACATTTTATACAGGGCATTTTTCATATATTGTTGTAGACCTTTGACAAAGCGGGAGAGGAATGTGGGAGAGAGACAGGGATGCGGGATCCGAAAGTACCATGACCATGTCTCGTAGTGCTGCCCACGAGGCTATTGACTCCCACAAACTGAAACCTTTCATGAAAATTGTATAAACGTTTTTTCGAATCCATATGAAACCGACAACTTGGCACAAGCATTTAAAATATATTTTTTTCAAAAGAATGTTTCATTATCTTTACTTTGGACACCCTTATTCGTCATTGGCTCATAAATACCACAATTAGGCTTTTAAAGAGTTGCTTTTAAGTCTATCAAATATGGTTTGGCTGCTATTCAGCCATTATTGGAAGTGAAGGATGTTTTTTCTTTGTGAGAGAAGAGAATAAGAGCCTCTGTCGCACACTGGAAAATAATCACATTTGATCCATCCAGTTCCTCAAATGTAAGTACAGCTATTTTCTTTCTCATCCAAATATAACAGATGTCTCACAGTCTGGACATACGCGCAATTGTTGAACGTTTTTTTGGGGGGGAGGTGGCTGGATTATCCCTGTCTGTCTCATAAAGGCCACGGTTGGGCCAGTATGGAGAGCCCTACTGTCCACGCCAGGGCTTAGAGGTGTTGACGGGGGCCACGGCCCCCAAACAAGCCCCTGGCACTGGTCAGGCTGTGAAAGATGGTCTGTTTGGTTCCTATCTCCATCCTTCAACACCACCCCATCAATCCTACTAGGGGTAGCCCATCCCTACAGAGACAGTGGCCCTCTTTGTCCTCCAGCTGATGGGCTGAGGCCCCCGGCTCCGCTCTTACACCCGCTCTTAGTGACAACCACCTGAAAGAACCGGCTCCTAGCAGACTGAGACCTCAAAGGCATCGTCTACCTCAACTTGTAACCTTTAAGCCACTTTTAGGGCCCTATGATGCCAGACTTTATCTCTAGAGTTGCTCTGAAAGTCACTTCATGAACATTTCACCATCTTATTTTATTAAAAACTATCATTATATCATATGCAGAAACGTAAAGGTCTTAACGACAACTCGCCAAAAATAAAAGTGAATTTGGGGAAAAACTAAAACGGATATCATAGAGCCTTACACTTTACAAACACAAAATGGCAGCAAGACACACACGCACATTAGAGAACATGAATCATGAAGGGCTTCTGTAGGAGACTCTGAAAACAGTAGATCCGTGTGTAGGAGATCCATGTTAAACTCCAAAGGATGTGCTGGCCTATCACGTTTCTTTTATTATTAATGGCTCCAACAGGGATCCATAACTTTGATCCAAACTTCACACAATAATAGGGCTTAGGATTTTTGTGGTTTCCAGTATTCCAAGGCAAACACTTGGTTGAAGTGGAAATCACACACTTGCTGTATTCAACTCTCTAGTTCTCATTCACCAGTGGACATTGGAGTAGAAGATCGCAGCATCTTCCTGCAACGGGGGCAGATGTTCTTGTTGGCTTTTGAGTCAGGGGTTTAGGATGCGGTTTATAGCTGAGAGGTCCACACGCAGGGCTTGGCCGTTCAACTCCTGGTCTGTGATGTTGTTCAAGTCTTCATAGGGCTGTTGTTACTTCTCTGAACACTTACCTCAAACCTAGACAGATTTATTGGGTGCTTTTAACAAAAAATAAACTTGGAAGCAAAACCTTTTTTACTCCCAACCGTCTACTTGTCAGTTTCTTTGAGAAACTTCAAAAATGTAAAACGCAGGGAATTCTTCTAGAGGATATGTAAAGATTTGCCATATTGTTCAAAGTTGAATTTAAACTTTAACATTTATTTAAGAGACATACATTTATTTGTGTTTGTTTGAGAGGCTTTTATTTAACATAAAATAAAGCATAAAAATGTCCAAAAAGGGGAATAAAGTGTCCATGGACATACAAATTTCCAAATTTACAGCTTATCAAGTGTCCTTTCTGTGACTGGGAGTCATGAAGGCAGGGAGTGTAGAGGAGTTTCAGCCCAGGTAAGAGGCGGCAGAGGCTCGCACTCCCCTCTTCTGTCTGGGACTCGAGGGACGGCGGCTTCTTCATTGCAGCTGTGCTTCCCTGGAACAGTGGAAGTAAAGGGGCAAGGCGGCCTGACAAAATCCCAACCCGATGACGGCAACACATGCATCCTGCTCAGGAACGGGTCCGGCAACTCTGTGTTACGACCCCGGGGATAGTCTAGATAGTTCTATGGACGTAACATCTGCAACCTGCCGGCACGGGAATCCCTCCTGCTCCCCTCCTGATTGCATGCCAGAGGAAAATAGTCTGGTCTCTCAAGGAGAGGCGCGCTCCGCATTTAACAGCAGCAGTGATGAAGCTCCATTCCATTCAGTTGTGCCTCATTGTATTCATTAACATTGTTTTGTTGACCAAAGTCAGTAGTTCTCAAACTTTTTGTAGTGACATACCACATAAACAAAAATTGGCAAAGCCAACTGATACCAAAGCATAATTTTGCCAGACGGCTATTTTGTTCTTATTTAATTGAAATTAACTAGACTTCTTGTACTAGATCATTAATCTTATAAATCCATCCTGGTATCAGTTTATTTTACAGTCATGTTCCCCTTGTACATATAATGTACTTATAGTTATTACAATAACTGGGTAATAACTAGGGATGCACCGAATCCAGGATTCGGTTTCGGATTCGGCCGAAAATTGGGCTTTTTAACAGGGTTCGGTTTCTGCCGAACCTTATAATTTTTTTCCACCGAACCCTAGGCTTGCACTACGCGCACTACGTCGATGTCACGCTGCCATTGATTACGGGAAGGTGTTTACCTTAGGCTTGTTCAACTTAAACCGGCATCTCACAACTCGCACTTTATTCCCCAATCGAACTCCTGTAACTGTCTGTCACACGTTCTACCATCCACAGCGTTACTTAACAAAATAAGATAAAATGAGCATCAAACAGAAATAACGCGCATACATGGGGTGTTCGAGGCGCACGGCACATACAATACAGACTGTAGACAGTTCAATAGGGAGCGCGCAGCTCTTAAAGGGGATACATCTTATTTCCACTCGTTACAGTAGGCGGACCATTCGAATGCAGTAGGCTGTGAGAAAGTGAAAATGGAACTTTTGAGCAGAAAAAGTGTTGTTTGGCAGTACTTTCAGTCAAAAGAAGGCAATTCAAGTCGAGCTACACGTTCAATTTGCAATGCCAATTTGTCCCATGGTGGCAAGGAAACCAAGGTGGCAAGTAAACGATACACATCATCGCCGCTGTTAAAATGCATAATGTTGCTTATTTTTTTCTTTATTTTTTTTTACAGTTAAAATAAAATAAAATTAAAAAAGCCACGTTGTTTACTTCATTAGTGTTTACTTTGTAAATGGACTGAGGATGAGAGTAGGATTCGGTATTCGGTTTCGGATTCGGCAGAATCTTAAGCAGTGGATTCGGTATTCGGCCGAACCCCACAAACCTGGATTCGGTGCATCCCTAGTAATAACTAGGTATCAACCCTGGCCTGAACCTACACCTAAACCTAACCTTATCCCATGTAGTAGTTACCTTATATTACCTAGTACTTTCTTAGGTAATATACTACCTTCATCCTAATCATTTGTGTTAATAACATATTTAAGTCGCAGACCACTTAGAATCCTTCTTGGCCCATCAGTATGCTGCCCACAGTTCAAGAACTCCTGACCTAGGTTCATGCTCCTTGTTTCTAACCGTCCAGACTTATGAGCTGTATTTGGACTCGTCTTTAAGCTTCGTGCTGAAGCCAGTCGTCTTACATCATTGTCCAAAACCAGAACCGCTGAACACTTTCCTGTGACTTTGTGATCGGTTCGCTGGAGGGCAGTTCTGTTTTTATGTTTTATTGTAGTTGTAGTCTTCCATGGGTCTTGCTGCTTTTGGTTTCAGTCGATGAAGTTGTTAAGCTATCCTTATGTTACGCTGCAGTTTGAAATCTTTTGGCCCGTTGGTTTTTCTTTACGACTGCATTAAAAGCAGCAAGAAAGAGGAGTTTATTGTTTCAGTCTGTTTACTTTGATTATTTATGATTAATTTTGCATGTGTCTTGGTCCGGCCCTCAGGTTTGGAAAGTGTGGTGTCATTTGCATCTGGATTTTAGCTTGGTCTGCTGGCTTCTTGGAGATATCTTGGGTTTACCGCAGAAAGCTCCACAATTTGGTTTTTGGGGGATTCTGCTTTTGTCAGTGAGATTAATGTGTCATTGGCCAGAGCTGATTCATACTGCTTGTTTGCATTGGAGAAGATGTTTGGAAGCTGTCAAACTCTTCTTCATCTGTATTATTCTAAGAATTGTTGCTTAAAGCAAAAGTGCTTTCTCACAGATGAAGATCTTTTTAGATGTCTATAGTTGTATGAAATAACAGAAGGAAGACGCGTGTTTGGAAATTATACTGATATGGTTATTTGGCGTGGAGATGTGTGCCAAATTATTGAGATGAAACATGTCCTTTGTTTTGTTGAATAATTTTCAGAACTTCATTTGATGCTGAAGTTAATATGCAGAGATGTGTTAAGAGCTCTGTTTGCCCGACCAATGTAAGATGTGGGGGAGTCATTTCCTTTTGGCATTGTGTTATTATTTTGCAGATTCATTTGGTGACAGCTGTCAGAAATTGTAATTTATTCCTGTGATCAAAGCTGAATTGTCAGCAGCCATTAATCTAGTGTTCAGTGTCACATGATCCTTCAGAAATGTAAATGCATTTCATTTATTTTTTATTTATTTATTTGAATTATTTGCACTGTACTCGACTATATGTAAGTCTTTGTCATATTAATGCATTCTAATATAGGAAAATACATGTTTTCTTTTTTAGTTTTTAAAAATGTGTAGAAAATAGAAAAATAGAAAAATAACTAGTCAAGTATAAACAGGTTAAGCAATACCAAAGGGCTATGATCATAAAGGCAGACTTCAACTGACCAATACATTTATAGGTAGTCATTTTAAAGGAGATTTATTTTAATTCAGACTCTCTGCACTTTGAACACATGACAGTGATTTACAAGGGACATGACTGAAACACAAACCTTTGAGTAACTATAGAGGACAGAGAGGAAAATGTGAGGTTGCGTAAACAGTTTAATCTCACATATAAAAGGCTGTGCTCATTTTGAGACTGATCCGTCTTAAGCTGCACCATTGCTTTTCTTACTGGTGGTCATCTCCTTTTCAAATGCACAAAATCAAGGGCTCAGTGAGATATTAATGATATGGGTTGTTCGAGTTTAAAAAAGTTTGTGTATAGAAATAGCACAGAGCATTTTATATGTTTGCCTTGGTGTTAAATGGATAGCCAATTATAAAACATTAACCAAGTAGGAAAAACTAGGAGGGGTTTTTGTTTAATGATTTGTTTTTTTGTTTTGCTTTTTTTGTTTTTTTTTGTGCCTTTCGTGATTTTACTTTTTTGTTTTGCTTTTTTGTAGTTTGTTTTGTGGTGTTTTGTTTTTATTGTGGTTTGTCGTTTTTTTTGTTTTGCGTTTCGTTGCTTTAACTTTTATTTCATGACTTGTTTGATAAGTTGCTAATAACTGACATTCTGCCTTCTGTTTTAGTTAGCCTAGCCAATTTCACCAATGTACATTTTTTCTTAAAACTGAACAGTGTTTTAGTTTGCTTTTGTGAATAACTCGCTTGTAAAAATATGGCCTTTTTACACACAGATTAATCTCCCATTTCTCTACCATTTCTCTACGCCATGCTGTTTTGATTGATGTTCTGCAAATGAAACGCACCATACGTTGGCATCTGCAGGCAACATTGATCTTCAAAATGCTGGGGCATGTACAAACCACATTAGTATTCATATCAGTGGTTCTCACTCTGGTTCTAGAGATCTTGCATGTTCACGTTGGCTTGGGAGCGATACCAGACAAGTCTACAGCTCTCCAGAATTTGGCAGAAGTTAAGAGTGGAAGCAAAGAGTCTTGCCGAAGCCAGCAGGGGCTTAGTGGAGCAAATCTTTCCATTTCTATTATATCTGAAAGTTGTTTTCCTCTGTTGAGCGGTGGATAATGAAGGTTCATGACATTACACGTGCCGTGGCGTTGGGGGAATACTTAAAGAACAGTGAGAGCCTCACCGAACAAGAGCGCAACAGGAATAAAAGGCCCCAAAGAAAACAGAACCCTTGTCCAATTTGAGTCTATATTTTCCCGCCAAAAAATGTCCTGGTCTGAGGAGAAGCTGTTGCTCATTCAATTATCCTATGTGTTCCACTTGTGCTTTCCAAGGGTCATGCTGGCTTGGCTTCCAAGTCCAGCTGAGTGTGTGTATCAGACGTTTGCATAAGGAAGAGCGGTTAGAGGTAAGGGATGTATGTCATAACAACCCAAATTTTGCCATTTGTGGTGTCTCATGCTTAGGTTCAGCTGAAACTTATCAGAGCACTTTATTCTTCCAATCCTGCCGATTACGCCAAGAACGCACAATGGAGTAACCTTCTGATGCTCTGCCATATGCTAATCAGTAATAACAATGAGAGATTGATGGATGTGTGTAGAGCATATCAGCAGGTGTTTCAGTGTGAGTCCAGCACATATGGTTTGTAAAAGCCAAAGAAATGGTTTTAAAGAGCAACGCAGAAGTGTTTTAAGTGTTCAAATGGATATGTAAAGCAGACAAGTAGTGTTTTGGTTATGAAGGAGTCATTGTTTTTGAGCAAAGTGAAGAAATCTTGTAAAAGAATGAATCTTGTAAGTGAACGGATCTCTTAGCCTACTTTCACACTGTCAGTCCAAATTGGAATCTGATCTAAAGTTATTGATGTCCGATTTGTGTCCATGGTGCTCTTTAGTTTTCCGGAATATCTGGTTTCTATGGCAATGGTGTTGGATAGGCATACATGCCAAAAACAGCAACAAAAAACACAACATGGACGGGTTTTCAATAGAGATGCTGTCTTATTTACAATATGACAGTGTGTAAACACCTGTGTCTTCTGAGGCAGTGGCAGAACCATAGGTGGCTGGTATGAGTGGCTTTATTCCGTGCGGTTGTCTCCGTTGGTCTCAACATGTCTCCATTATATTGTCATTTTCTGTCTTTCAGCTTGTTTCCTTTAACATCTAAAGTTCTGTTTTACGTGGCGTCAGAAAAAAAAAAACTATGTCGAATCCGATCTGAGCAGTCAGACTGAAATAGATTTCCAGAAATGCGATTTGATTGGATTTCAAACCACATTAATTTAACACGAAACTGATTTGTAAAAATTGCATTTCATGTGATTTTTTTGTTTGTTTGGTTTTTTTTGCCGTTCACACTAGCTAAATCTGATCAGATTTCAATCGGATATGCACAAGAATCTGACCATTTGAACGTAGCCTTAGGTGAACGACGTATCTTGTAGGTAAACATGTAAATGAACGGATCTTTTAGGTGAAGTCATTAAATTAAATAGTATTTTTAAATTATTTATTTAAATGAGTAATTTATAATTCATTAATTTAATAATTTGATTTCATTATTATTGTGGATTTTTTTGATAGTTTGATAAAGTATGAAGTATGATATGTGGTGAAAATGCTTATGTCTAAAAATCTCAAAAAGAAAAAAAAACTAGGCTAGGCTAAACGTCAAATATGCATACTGAGTGAAATATTAGTAATTAGTGTATCACTGACCTTGTTTTGTTCTGTTTTGTTTATCTCCAGGTTTGTGGATTTTTCTGAGGTGGGATCCTTAAATTAAAGATACATCAATAGGTAGGCTGTGCTTTTTTCTTTTTTGACTCTTTGTAAGCAGGTTTTCCTCCTGTGCCTTTTTTGTATTTTACTTTTTCTCCCATTGTCTGATCATCTTTCTAGATTTCTGTAGATAGTCTATGTCTGGTGGGCTACAGCTATCTACAGTAAGTTAGCACTGTGGGTTAGATTTATAAACCACACAGTAAACATTTGACGTCACTTAAATGTGAAGGAAGTGATTCTGTAATTCTAGAAGAAAGCTATGATGTCATATTTTTAAGTGAATTTAAAGCCTCTACAATTTGACGCAATTTGTATATCTGAATGTATCTATCCTTTCCAAAGTTGTGTGGGTTTAAACTTCAGTTTGAGTACAGATCTTTTATTCTTTTGGCTTGTTTGTGGTAATTTTTAAGCTGTTTGATATTGAATCATGAATAAGCTGCAAGTTAGGTGGAAGAAATTAGTTAGCAAAAATTAAATTAATTTGACACAAATGTTGCATTCTGATCATTCCTTACCTGTCCTTTAAGACCATTGACTTTCAACCTCTCACATGCTTTTCAACTCTGCCTATATGAGTTTGGGCTAATTTCCTGATCCCCTCAGTTGCTTGTAATGCTGATTGGCAAATGTGTTCCAGAGCGGTTGGCGTCATCTTCAGTAAAACCTCAGTGCTGATGATGTAAAGATTTGGCTGTAAGCTGCTATAAGCTTATGAGCTAGTCAGTCCCAATCAATTTACTCTCCTCTTAGTCCAGTTAAACCCCGACGCACAGAGGCCACAATGGCGTAATGTTGGCGGCTATGGTCTGGGTCGCACAACTTCTCAGTTTTGTTTTGGCGGCAGTGTGACGCTGGGGTCACAGAGAGCTCACGGTTTAGGAAGGAGTTGCCCAAGTTAAAGGGACGTGCAGTTAAAAGGTAACAATAGTTAGATTGATTACAAAGGAAAAGAGAATGAGGAGTAGTAAATAATGAGACTTAAAGCCCCCCTGTGGTGAAATTCAAGTTTTTAATGTTGTTTATATGTCTATGTGGGGTTTGTAATGTGCTTTAAGACTGAAATGTGCATAGATCAACACCATTGCTGAGTATTTTTTTCTTAAAAGTGCAGTGAAAAAGCATGCTTTGAAATCGCTGGTGTTTCTGACGTCACAAACTATATTGTAACCAATCAGGTCAACATGCCGGCGGGCTTTAGCATATCATTAGCAGCGAAACTAGCAGGGGAGTCGCGATAGAAGCCAGGTTATCCTGGTATGTTTTGTTGATATGGAAAATCGGGTAGATTTAGCAATATAGTAGGTGTTTGATGTATTTTACGATGTTATGATGAACAATATGCCTTTCTCCACTGATGTTCTGAGTTGTTCAAAGCGTTTCTGATGATTGTTAGAAGGCAGACTGAGATGGCGAACGGGAACATGGTTTGTGTAACATTAGCAAAACACGAGTCAGGAAAAAAGAGCTCAAAGACTTTAGGTTTAAGGTTTAATTTAGGTAGTACTTGATTTAAAACATGATGGAGGATTAACCTTTTAGCACCACTTAACGGGTATTTCAATCCAGAACTGCTGTGAACGTAATAAAACGTTGCCAGATTCACGTTCTTCTGTTTATGATCAAATTGATCATGCTGGATATTTCACTGTGAAAGTTTCGCAAAACGTGCAAGACGCGATGTAATTTCATTTTGCCGAAATGTTGCCACATGCACGTCTTTCTAACGATCCTGGGTTAAGAGATTGTCATAATTACAATCAACAAGGTCACATCTGTATAAAAACATCTGCAATTTAACTTCTTATGCTAAAAGCTTTTTGTAGTACTACTTAAATTTGTTGATGATTATAATAATCCTAATATTTAATTCTATTTATTTAAACCATTTGAAAGCCAGAGCTCAAGACAGCATGATGGACAGTGTAACTACATAAGCTTGTCAGTTTAAGCATACAAAATATGTTGAGCTAAAACATGTAATGAATTACAATGACAGACTGAATAGTATACAGTAAAATAAAAGAGAACCTGTAATATATACCATGTTATTGCCATTAGAGTGATTTCCGATTAATAACGGAGCTAAAGGTGGGAAGATGTGATGAAAGAAAAAATCAGCGTCCTGTGAACGATCAGTTAGACAAATACAGAGAAAGAGAAATTCAAGAGAGACAGAGTGATGTACGAATTAGTTAAGACAAAATAAACCAACAGATAGAAGATGAGAAGACAGAAAAATAAATTTGACTACCCAGCGTCAGCACAAAAGAAACATACGTCTTTCCCCAAATACACAGAGAAAAGACAAATAAATGAGTGTTCTTACAAAGTGTAAGCATGTTAGAACATCCAAATATCCTCTTGTGTGAATGATGTAGGATTTCAGCACTAGGAGACAAAGAAAGCAAAAGGATTAGTTTGAGTTATTTGTCTTTCAGCAAAAGCTTTTATCTAAAAAAAAACGTACTGGGGGAACCTCAGGTTAAACACTCTGCTCAAAGGTGTAATGAGGATAGGATGAGTGAATCTCACTAAGAAATGGCCGGGTCATGTTTCCCCCTAAAACAAGGGAAAAAATGTAAAATATGGATGTGATTCGTATTATATTAAAACTGTGATTTGTTATATTTTTTGTTAAGTTAATCTGCATAGCATTTAAAGGATTTGATTCAAACTTTTTAATTGACTGACAGCACTGTTGGGACAGAATACAAAAATATATATTTAATTTCACAATTTTAGTCATATAAGATATTTTTTAGATACAATATAAGATATTTTTTATCTAAAAAATATATATTTTCAGGGAGAATTAGCCAGCGATGGGAATCGTAAATGATTGATTCTGGTTCTGACTCTTGAAGATTTTGCTTCCTTAAACTTTCATTGAGGATTCTTTATTCTGCAAGTACAGCGTAATAGAGTAAATTGTATGATATATGTTTTTAATTCACTAAAAAGAACTGCCTCATAAGATTCACTCATTCAGAAATTGAATTACACTGGTTGTGTTGAATGTGTTTGATTCACTAATGAATAATAAAATGATCCAGTTCATAAGATTCATTCGTTGGGGAATTTGACTACTCTACTTGTGCTATATATGTTTGTTTCTCTAAAAAATAACCCACTCAAAATATTTATTTGTTGGCATTTTTACTACACTGGTTATGCTGTATGTGTTTGATTCAGTAAGAACCTGCTCATAAGATTCATTTGTTCAAGATTCTGACTACAATGGTTGCACTGCATGTTTCTGATGAACTCAAAAGATTAATTCCTTTGAGAATTAATTGGACTACTCTGGTTGTGCTTCACTTTTCAATTCACAAGATTCACTTGTTCGGAAATTGGACTACAATGGTCACAATGTATGTTTTTGATTCACTAAAAGAACCTGCTCATAAAATTAGTTTGTTCTGCGACCTGACTACAATGGCTGCAGCTGTATGTCTTTGATTCATGAAAAAGAACTGGCTGAAAAGATGAATACAGGAATTGGACTGTTTTTTTTTTTTTTTTTTTATGGAACCAGTTTTGAAGGCCCAGGGTTCAGTTACTACTCCTGATCCTGAGTCAAGAAAATTTTGATATCCTGGCAGTTAGCTAGAATTGTTGTGTGTGGTATTTTTTTTTCTTTTTTTTTCTTCATGAGATTCCCCCAGATCATCTGATTATCTGCAATCTTTAGGTTGACAGCCCAGGTTTAAACCAGAACCAATTACACAGTGAAGTGGAGAAATGCGTGAAAGAACAAGAGATTAAGAGTGTAAGCACTGCAGGATGTGTCCTAAGCTCAGGACTGAAGAGCATGTCTGTCTGAGAGCTTTTTCGAGACTGGAAGCTCGGGATTTGTGTGGAAACTGGGATAACGTCCATTGTGCAGATCCACATGATCCCTGCCAGAGCAATCAGGTATCAGAGCTCACACCAAAGTGCTACATTCCCCTTGTGCACTCAACAGATGGGGATTCGCACAGATTCGGCCTGCGCTTTGAGCCAGAATCCTGAAAAATCAAGGGAAATAAGTCCCCTTGTTTTCGGGAGCAGTTGCCAGATATTGTGTTTCGGTAAGAGCTTACAGGGAAAGTAAAGCCATTTGAAGCAATCGCATTAGCTTCTACCAGTATCGACTCCAGGGAAGGACATTGTTGCGATGCATGCCGATTTAAATACACGTTTCCGATACTTTTGAAACCTAAGGTTTCTCTCACAGGGAAATGCAATGCATCCTTTCCAACAATGAAATCACAGCTCATTTTGAATGAGCTCATGTTGAAAACAATGAGTACCAAATTGAGTAAGACTTGCCTTTGTCATCTCATGAATAAATTGGAATACTTATTAATTACTTTTTTTTGTCAAATCACTAGTTTTGATTTACTGAGTATTTTAGAAACTGCTGATCTACTGGGATTTTCACGCAGAACCATCTTTAGGATTTACAGAGAATGGTCTGAAAAAAAAAAAGAAAATATCCAGTGAGCGGCAGTTCTGTAGGTGAAAATGCTTTGTTTATGCCAGAGGTCAGAGGAGAATGAACAGACTGGTTCAGCTGATAGAAAGACGACAATAACTGAAATAACCAGTCGTTACAACCAGAGTCTGCAGAAGATCAACACGTCAAACCTTGAACCAGATGAGCTAGAAGCAGAAGACTACCTAAAGACAGGACCGCCTGTCCTCACCGGTCTGATGGGTCTCGGTCTGCAACATTCAGATGGTAGGGTTTAGAATTTGACAAACAACATGAAAGGATGGATCCATCCTGCCTTGTATCAGAGGTTCAGGCTGAAGGTGGTGTAATGTTGTGTTGTAAATGGCCTCTTAGTACCAATTGAGCAAGATTTAAAAGCCACAGCCTACCGGAGTATTGTTGCTGACCATGTCCATCCCTTTATGACCACAGTGTATCATCTGATGGCTACTTGCAGCAGGATAATACGCCACGTCACTTCTAAAACTGGATTATTGAACATGACAATGAGTTCACTGTAATGAAATGGACTACCGTCACCAGATCTCAATCCAGTAGAGAATCTTTGGATATGGTGGAACAGGAGATTCACATCATGGATGTGCAGCCGACAAATCTGCAGCAATTGCGTGATGCTATCCTGTCAATATGATGCAAAATCTGAGGAATGTGTCCAACACCTTGTTGAATCTGTGCCACGAAGAATTAAGGCAATTCTGAACGCAAAAGTGGGTCCAACCCAGTACTAGCAAGGTGTACCTAATAAAGTGGCCTATGCATACATAAAATGCATGCGCAGACATAATATTTTTAAAAGAAAGCAAAACAAATTAATTATACAATATGTACCTAACAAAAATCAGCCAAATGGAACAAAAACAAACTATACAATATTCACATGACAAAACCAACCAAAACAAAATAAACACACATTTGTGAATAAACAGAAAAAACAGTGGTCTAGTTCACAATCAGCTCCCAGATGAATCTGCCAAAACATAATACACATTCAGTACACCTATATGTATACACCATTAAAATATACAAATTACCTTTAGACCATACATTTCAGTTATACATATCTATAACATAAAAAAACACAAAACATTCAATTATCTCCACAATATGTCCTATATTATATCACAAGTCACGACTGCGATGCCAATCTTGTTGCTACAACGAAACAAACGCTCAAGAACAAACAACGCACTGTTTATTGCACATAATAAATCAAATGACTTACCCTGCAATGATTATCAGCAACATGAACAGGGAAAAAGCTAACGATACGAGACGTACAGCTCCAAATGAAGGACCGCAATGCCAGATTTGTTACTATAACAAAAAACAAACACACATGCTCAAGCACAAACAATATTCTGCTTTTTGCACATAACAAATCAAACAACCTACCCGGGTATTATCAGCAGCACAAACAGGTAAGCAGACGATACAAGCGGCACACACAGCGTGCAGCAGCTCGCCACGCCAAACAACCATGTCTCCCACAGTATCGCGGCGTACACCCTTTAACTCGTTTAGGCGGAAATTACACGCCACGCATTCTGCCGTGACGTCAGCCAAAATAATACAAATAAATGAACATTACAAACCCACTACATATAAAATATGCATTAAGTCATTCTTTTTTTTAACTAACTCCCCATCACATCCATGAATATTAAAGTGGTTTACATGATTGGAGTGGTGTTCTGAGAAACAAACTCATTTTTCCTCTCTAAATTTGACTTGAATAATATTTCTTCTCATCACTTATATGCTTGCCTCGTATATATAGATGTCTACAGGCTGACATCTTGCTGTAGGTAGTACAGCCACTACAGTCTAACCATTTTTAATCTACATTCCCTTTACGATTATCCTCCCAGAATTTGAAAATGAAGGTCCATGTAAGTTATGCATATCACTGCATTATCGTTTTAATCTCAGATGAGAGTTAAATCAGCTATAGTCACATTTTCTCAAACTCTTTGAGTTGAACATTGTTTTTGTGTCTACGGTGCAGGCAGGAAAACACCCCCAGGCTTGGCATAGTCGGCAGCAGAGCTGGTAAAACCATTTAGGCTTTAAAGCTTCATTGTTTATGCTTCCAGAAGAAAGAAGAGACTCCTTAGTGGTCCGCCACAGCGACGGACATTGAGGATTTTTTTCTAGTCAATTGTGGACTGCTGCACTCGTTCTAACCCATTCCCCCAAAATAACATTCACCCAGCTTCTGTGGATCCTTATTTTATCTGATTCTTGTGTGGAAACAGCTCTTGAACATCCCCGTGGTGACTTGATATACTGTATCTCTTAAACTTCTGTTCCTGCTGTGTAATGTGTATGTACATCTGTTTATTATGCATGTGCCCTATTGATGGGTATTTTGAACTCGTTTATTAGCTTACTAGTTGTCACATTGATGTATTGGATCTGATATTTTAATCATTTCCCAACTTGTGGTTCCTCTATTACTGGCCAGAGGTCTAGACATTTACATAAGAGATTATAGCTCTGTCTTAAAACTTAGTGAGCTGCCTATCTAGAAACATTTCAAGGCATCCTAAGTATACTGCTGAATCAAAGTCTTTCCAAAAGCTAGACAGCAACATGATGCTGCCCTTTGAGACACCCATTATGGTCAAATTCAAGGCAACATCTCATATATCTTTTGTGGAGAAAGCAATCCCAGAATGAATGCAATGAACACAATAAATTGGCAGATGGAGTTGAGAAAAATGTGACTATAAATATTTCCTTTGGTACTGAAAAGTTTTCAGTCTGAATAATTTCCTTAGTAATTTCGCATGATATTTGTGTGCTAAGTGTTTTTAGCCTTTTTAACAGTATAGTGTGGTTAGCTTAGCAACATGCTAATGTTAAACTATTGGAATCAATTGTGAGTTGAGACTTACTGTGCGTTAGCATGTTGTGTGGCATACATTGTTGCTACCTATGTTGAATGTCCAAATCAGTTACTTAAGAGATTTCATTTCAGTGGATGCGGTTTATGAATGGAGTTCACTTGGTTATTATGGCTATTATATATCTGCTTCCCAAATCACATACTTATGCACTATTCTAGGCCGTTTTGTAGTATAAGATTCAAACAAGTGTAACCAGACCTACTCAACTCGTTTGGGAGGTGGGTGCGCTAACAAGGACGCTATGTCACTTGATGGCGGGGGAGTGAGGTTTACACGAACAGCTCTTACTGGCCTACGTCTGATACACAAGTTCACTTCAAATATCCAAATGATGCACTCAGGGATGGAAATTAGCACCCGCCACCAGCCAAATGCGGCTGATTGTGTTGTGGCAGGTAAACTCGCTTCACCAACCGGCCACCGTGGCGGGTAAATAAAAATAGCATACTGTTTCACCCGGACGGCGGACACTTTGAGGAGGCGCACCTTCAACACCCGCGCGCTTCTTCCGTCGAGGCTTGAGCGCGAGAGGTGGGAGCTAGCCGAGAGCGCATGATGTAAATATTACAGAACAGGCATACCGTAAAACTTCAAAAAATAGCCCGGGCTTTTATTTTCCCAAATCGTCGAACTGCACCGGCTTGTATTTGAGACAGGCCTTTATAATTTAGTGTTGAGATGTTGTTCCTAGAGTCTCTAATCACTAAAAATCCCCAAATGCTCCACGTGAAACTGCGGTCTTCCGACCTTTTACTATCGTGTCAGTTGATTTTGATTAATATGCGCGAGGGAGAGAGAGCAAGACAGCGCTCGTGTTGTTTGAAGACGTGAGAGTGCGCGCGCGCGGCCGGGGCTCTCTCTCGCTCTGCTCGTTAAGCGCCCTGCCATGCGCAGCAGTCATTCTATTCTACATCACTCACCGATCTAAAAAGGCTTTGTCGGCGGGCGAAAAAAAAGCGGGCGATCGGTTCAGTTTTTTGTTTAATCTGCCCTACTCATTTAACAAAATGTATATCAGTTCATGGTTTGTGTGTGTGTACAAGAGAGCAGGGATGGAAATTAACTTTTTTGTCCACCGGCCACTCTGGCTGGTTAATTTCCATCCCTGGATGCACTTAATTAACTGAAAACAAGGAGGTGTAGAATGTTGACACTTCATGGACTTAACTGTTGCTGCTTTCCATATGTAGCGGAGGTAGGCGGGCTATTAGACTCAATGCTGGATGACAAACTAACTTTCTAAATGTCATACATGCAACATAAGACTACATTTAAGTACATAGTGTAGTCTCAAGTACATAGTGTAGTCATTTGGGATGCTACTTAAGTTTCTAGCCCAATTCTTTAGCATCATTCTAATCAAGTACATTGATCTTGGCTGATTTCCAGTGTTCTGAAGTTGTTTTTAAGGAGTTACGTAAAAGAGTTCAAGACCCTCTTGTTGTTCTTTTTATGTTTTCTCCATCCTTCACACCCCACCGAGAAGCAAACAGGGATGTAACTTGTCCCACACATTTTTTTAAACTTTCTTCACATACCAGACTTTACGGTGTCTTAAGCAAGACGGAGAGCAGATACAGTGGCCTTTACTTCAATTTACGTTCTTCTACTGTGAAAGGCACCAGACAGGAGTAAAATGCTTAAAAATAAGTATGCTGGGAAAATATATGTTGCTAAGTCCATTTGAAGGCTGGTCGAAGTTGAGAACCCATGTGAAGTTTTATTGACAAACATGAATCAGATACAACACAAACAAAAACATGAAACTAGAGTATAAACTAGAGCACACTCAAATTTAAGATTTGCTGTAGAGTACATATCGCTTCTGCATGAATCAGAGTAAGGGGTAGGGGTGTGAACCTACACTGGTCTCACGGTTCGGTTCGATTACGATTATCATGTCATCGATTCAGTTCAATTCGATATCTCGATGCATTGCGATGCACCGCATCCTCAATTTTCAATTTTACTTCAAAGTGATGTGTGCGTGCGCGCGCCCGCGTGTGTGTGCGTGTTCGCCTGTTCGGGAAGTCGGAGTGACATTCCAGTTTAAGTTTCAAGGGAGTAACGCCTGTTTATGCCATTAAGGAAATTGAATTCTGTCAAATCAATTTTGTTTGAAAGAAATGTGAATTTAAAAGCAGCGCTCATTCATCGGTGTATAATGTTACCAGATGCGCGCATCAACCATCGCCGAGTCTGTGTTGAAAGTGACGATCATCCATTTATAATCACGCGTAACAACACAGAATAATTGTAATTTGACCATCGGGTGCGGATGCTTAAATCAGAGAACATTATTAGTGCGGGTGGATGATGATTTTGGCTGCGGATTCGGGCGACGGAGCTCATCTTACTCTAATTCATTCAGACTCTGCAGGCGTTAAAAGCTCGGGTGAACACGGCTAACGTGGTTTATCAAGTTAGTGGTATTACCTCCTGAATATATTCTATTTGTGCGTGACATGAGCGCACACAGCGCGTGCGTGTCTTCTCCAGGTCTGCTTACCAGGTTCTTCATAAAAGCCATATGTGCCCAGATGTAGGCTCTGAAAAGTAGTTGGAGCATGTTTAATTACTCGCACTCGCGTCTCGTTTCCCTCTGTCAGTGTATACTACCGCGACAAAGCACATACACGATAAATGATGTCATAAAAGCGTCAGTACATTATAATCGGTTATGGTCTATTACTGAACCGATACCGAATCGTCCTTGTCTGCATCGCGATGCACCGTAGAAACTATTAATTTCGACACCCCTAGTAAGGGGACCATTAACCAGGGAAACGTTGACCTCTTGCCCCCATTTTCAACACCTCCATTCCAAAATGAAGCCATTGTTTGGTATGTACCCCAAAGAAAATTCCCGATGGAAAAAATCAAATCCTGTTTTACTCAGAAATATGTCAGATTACGGAAGTCAAATGGGATGCTGATATTTCTCAATTTGAGTTGAGTTTTATGGTCTCACAGAGAAAATGTTAGGGTTCATACCAGGTATGCTTATTCTAGAAGTGTGTAAAAGGGTCACTTTGCGCACACTGCATCAACTAGTGGCTCATGTTGACACAGAGCTGGGCCCATTTCAACAAGTTATACGATATGCTAAGCAGATTTACAATGGGTAAACAAACACATTTGCTGAAACGGTGTGCTGAATAGACATGCACATTAATTTTTAGCTATACTCAATTCCCTCAGCCCAAAACTAAAAATACAAGCTGTGTGGTGGGAACTCTTTGGTGTGCACGTCTGCAGGCTGACATATGGGGCACATGTACATCTATTGGCAACTGGGGTGCAATTGCGGCCTGCTCCAGTTTGAGTAACAGATGCAGGCTGTCAGCTTGTGCGGGAGGCTTATTGGGGGCTATAAGCTGAGTTTGCGTTGTATAAAGTTGCCTGGGATTATCACAGGATTGGAAGGTGCGATGTTGTTAATATTCCCTAATGGCCCATGAATTCGGTTTGGGTCAAAACCTGATACGTCCACACTAAAAATCGAGAAACTACAAAGGCCAGTCAGTGGAAAAGCCAAGAAAGTCTGGCAAATCTCAGAGGCTGTGGAAAAAGGACTGCCCCTGTTCCTATAGTCCCAAGTTTTTATTCATCAGCGGAGAACTAGTTTTTCGTTGTGCATATTATGCGGTTGCATTAAATGACATCATTACATGGCTCTTTGGAATACTTGATTCTCATTGGTCAGTCACGCCATTCAGCGGTATGTTATTCCCTGATAACAACCGCTGAAAACAGATAAAACAGGCTCATTTGGGTTACTAAATTCAGCAGCAGAAGTCAGAACGGTTTTTCTTTGTGGAAGTTTTGTGTTTGGTGAGCTAATCAAATCAATATTTTGTGTACAGTTATTTAATTATGTCATCAAGTATCATGGATTTGCTCTCGTTTCATAACGCAGCTGCTGCCATTTTGCAACTGTTGTTTTGTACACTGTTGGATTATAATATGCAACAAACAAGTACGATTTTAAAACAGTTTCTCAAATCAATATCTCTGATCCCCATAATTATGTGGCGAAATGCTGTGCAAGTAATAGGCTATGACTGTACATTATCCCTTAAATGTCAGTCTAGTTTGAACTTGCCACGCTAGCAACTGCTCTCTCCGTGGAAGCTTTGCATTTAAAGACCTAATAAAAGATTTCATGTCTAATTATTAACTTATGTGGCAAGTAGATCTTCGCTTCGAGTCGGGTCCTGATCACCCTGTCAGGGTTTATTCTGAGATAACCGTTTGGATGTACATTATCCCTTACTCAGCTCTCAATGTGCAGAGCAGTTAGCTTCATAGAACTGCACTGTCATGAATCGTCTGTTCGTTCAGCTGCTTTCCATGTGTATCCGGTTTGAACTGTCTTATTTGGTTAGGGACAGATGTCGCCACTGAAGCGGCAAATTGGGCCTAATGTATGCTCTAACCCTCTGGGAAAACTGCATCTCAGATTAAACATCTTTAAATGTGGATTACACAGTTTAATGGGTCACATTTGGGGGTTTTATGGTTTGCTAAAGAAGAGGGGTGTCTTTTTTTTTTTTTTTTTTTTTTTTTTCCACAACTAGTGGGACCAAACAGAATTACAGAAATTATGAATACTTGGTGGTCTCTGTATGTTAAACTGAGATAATACTATATCATAATACTATTCACTTACGCTAACTGGCTAGCTAGTGGTTAGGCTATTTATGATTCTGTAGATATGAAATATGAATACATGAACATAGGACTATTAATTAGGCTTTAAGGAATCCAAATAAGTATGAATTAATTTGGATAAATGCTAAATGGGCAGTTTACGTATCTTTAGTTTTTAGCCTGTTGCAGCCAATTGAGTACTAAGCTTGAAAGTTGTTAGCATCTCTTCATTGTGGAATGTTTGCAGTGTCCCTGAAAGTTATACTGACTGTGTTTAACTTTACAGTATAATGACTTTACAGTGGTTTTGGAGACCTATATAAAATAATTTTGTGTTAAAGTAAGCAATTTGCTACGATACAAGCTTGGTAGCTACAAGTTGTCAAAATTCTACTTATTTTATGATCTGTCTGACTGGTTGGCTTAACTATTCTTATATTCAGATATTTGTGTCAATTAATAGAAATTAAAACATGAACAATTAAATTGAAAAGGTGTTGTCAATATGGCAGAACTCTTGCAGGCAGTTGTGTATTGTGTAGCGATGTATAAAGCTCAGATCACACAGTCACTTTCAAACAAATCAGCTTTCTGTTGGCCAGCAAAAAAAGTGAGGGAATCCTTCGGAAATTTTTGCTTGTGTGAAATTTCAGTGTATGGATTCCTTTTGGAATGACTGGATTTTACACACACACACACACACACACACACACACACACACACACACACACACACACACACACACACACACACACACACACACACACACACACACACACACACACAGACAAACTTATATGGAATTTAATTTCTTCTGTGGAACGCAAAAGACATTTTAAAGAAAGTTTGATCTGTTTTGTCCATATAAAGAAAGTCAGTGGGGTGTAAAACAACATTAGGGCACTGAGGTATTCTTCAAAATTATTTTTTTGTAATCACAGAAGAATGTAAGTCATACAGCTTTGGAAAAATAAGAGGGTGAGTAGCCTAAATGGTGACAGAATTGTCTTTTTTTGTGTGTGTGAGCTATTCCTTCAACTATTTTGTTGCTGTGGCATGGGTGACTCAGGGCTCCTAACCTTTGAGAGCACCAGACCCGCTAAGTTCTACAGATGGTGGCGTTTACCTGATTTGGTAAAGGTGAGGGCTCTCTCATTATAAAAAGAGCGCTCTTTACTTGCTTTCAGTCATAATGTGATTTTTTTTTTTTTTTAATTAGACATTGTGACTCAATTTTTTCCATATTATGGAGTGGAAATGGCGAAGGCGTCAATAAGTACTCATCTACCGCCATCTACTTGTTATAGTAGTTACTTCATGTCTTTTTGAAATAAAAGTGATTGTTTGCCAGTGTTAATTTTACATATCACATTCAAATTTTATAATATTTAGAGCTTCGAAGTGCTGGAAAAAATGTGAAGCACTTGAAAGCCCTTTGAAAAGTGCTTGAAATTCACTCTCAAAAGGTTGTACGAACCCTGAGAGGAATAATACAAAAAAAAAAAAACATTTCTGCCACAATACCATGGTTGCAGTTAGCATTGCTACATTAAATCCATGGTTAATGTTGTGGATTGAAAAGCCTGATAAACGGTCAACGAAGCTCAAATGAGTAGCGCGATTTCGTCACACTTTCCTTTTGATGTCTCTTATGTGCAACAGAAATGGCAGCTCTTATCAGTCGCCCAACGTGGTGGTGGCACCAGTGCGACCTCTAACTAAATGTAGTCGCATCAGCAGGAAAAAAGGTCGCAAAATGCAACCATTTGGTCGCAGTCTGGAGCTCTGTGACTTCAGAAGTGCCTGAGTGGAGGGCTGATGTGTATGACTGATATACTGTGTGTGTGTAAAAGTAAAGAACGTTAAGTAGAACACAAGCCAAGAGCAGTAAAGCTGCTGTATATCAGGCATGAGGGCTGCCCTCAGTCTCTCGCTCTGTTTCTCTCCTCAAGAAGTCTTTCTAATAGAATAATGGTCATATTGCATCCATAATAGAAACACGATAGATTAATCGGAGGATTTGCAGTGTTCAGTTTTGCCTGATGCTGTTGATCTAAGAGAGTTTGTTTTACTGTATAATTGTAGAAATGTTTAAGTAAGTTTTAAAATGATTATATACTTGTATGTCCTGTTTTTACAAGCTTTTTATGTATTCAATGTATTATGAGTTTTCCTGTTCATCTGGGAGGGCACACTGCAATCCATATCGGATAGGTTTAAGACTCATGGAAATGTATTCTTTGCTAATTATCTCATAGGGAATGGGTACTTGTAATCAATAACCCAAAAATAATCCTAACTGTGGTACATGAGAAAGCCATAGTCTCTTGGGACATAATAGGATCCAAAGAGGTGTGTGTCAGGAATGAAATGTATTCATGATCTGTGAGAGTATATATTGTATTTTACTAGTTGTTTTGTTTGCACTCGTCTGGCTCTCTCTCTTTCTCTGCCATATGGTTTTCCCTCCCCAATTCACCAGTTGCTCCAGCTGAGGTTGCAGCTGGTGTCCATGTCTGCTCGGCTCATCCCAAGAGCCGTGATTCACATTGTCAGGGAAAGCAATTCCCACAACGGTTTGCACATCTCTGGATGTTGTGATTTGGTGAGGTTTTAAAGCAGAGAATCTCCAACATTAAATTAATGATGAATCACACCATCTCCAGTGTTTGACCGAACATCTCCACATATTTGAGAACCTACACAGATGTGCACAGGAATACACGACTCCTCGTGTTCTCGAAACCTCCCACAGGTACGAATGGAGCTATGGATGTGTCATCTGAAATAATACATTACTGGCTAGCCTGCAGCCATTAAACGTTAATAACCTACATGGGATGTCAGATGAAAAACAGCACTTTTGAGACGAGCGCTTATGTCGGGAGGTGGTGCTTGTTTAGCACGTGTCTGGAATGGGATTTTATGTAGAACATATGGAGCTATTGAAGTGTGGAATATTTCTGATATGACCGCTGTTTTTTGTAGGAGAAGAGAATGTCGATTTTTTTCCATTACATTTCTGGTCCATAATGGTGCCTGCTGCGGTTTCAATACGCTTTAAAACTACAACTGTGTTTATTAATGGAGCTCTGGGGATGTGGAAAACTCATTTTTTTTACATTTCAAGAAGTGCTGACATGTAGTGACATCATATGTGTTGGGCGATGTTTTGGTATTTGAAATGACTGACTCGCCTCGGGACATAAAATTGGGGTAAAGGAAGCAAACCGAAATCTCCGCAGTCGAGTCATGTAAATTTGGAACCGTCTCTTGAATTAAGTGTGTTGTGGGATATTCGGGGAGTACTGTGGGAAGAGAACATATTATTGAGGGATATTACGCAAGGGGAAAATTGGAAGATTGTTTGCAAAAAACAAAAATAAAAAAAATCGGAATAATATTTGATACAGTAACTACTGGTCAGACTGGGGATTCAGTAAATTAAAAAAAGAGCGTGTGGAAAGTTTTTGCAGCATTTTGGCTCCTGGATTTGTGGGTTCTATAGTGAATGAATGGAAGTGATATCGGACATGCTCGAGATGCATCCATATGCGTACATTTTCATTTCATGCAGACTAAGATAAATGAGTTCGAGAGCTAGAAGAAAACAATGAAAACTTCCATTTGAAGTCTTGCCTCCAGCTGTGTCTTTTTCTCTGCTAATCGTACGTAAGGTATCCTTGGCTTTTGATGAAACCTGAATGTCATTCAAATGGCAAACAAATGTCAAGGCTGGGAAACCGGTCACATATCCTATTCCCATCTCAATGAGACACAAAGAGGTGCCAGCAACTGTGGAAAGAGAAAAGAAAGCAGTGTTCTCTGGAGCTGGAGATGTTGAGGGCAAGCAATAGATGCACTCATCCCTCGGCTCTGACTTCTGTGGAGAGGAAGGCCTGCTGGGCAAAGATGTGCCGTGGATGGATGGAAATGAAGCGTTTGCTCCCTCCTTCACCTCAATGGAAAACATACCATAAAGGTAAAACAAATCCTGTATTGATTATGCCTTTAACGTCCCAAATGGCACCCTTTCATGACATCATGATGCTTCCTCGGCTGGCTACTTTTTATGGTTTTCCTTGTGGAACTTAAGAGAATTGTTGTGTAGTAATGCACAGATATTTTTTTTCTGGATAAAAGTGCAACAGTCGGATTCCTGAAGTAAAAATGTCATTCATTTTCTCCATTGGGGTATGGAATTTTAGGGGTATGGAATTCATAGACGCTTGATACCTGATAACTTTCCCCATGGGAAAACAGGAGGATAAAAAATTGTTCTGCAACCAACCTTGCTGAAAATGGATGGCACTGTTGCATTAGCCGATAATTATTTTATTTATTATGTTATGGCCTGTTTAAAATAATTAATAAAAAATAAAATAAAACGCTAAAATATAAAATTAATAATTTAAATGCTACATATTAATTTACACCAAAAAATTGTAATGTACAGTATGAAAATGGATATTCATTTTAAGATTATCTGAAGATTACATTTAACAAAGTTATTAAATTATTAATGTTTTAAAAGACTAATTTAAGCGTGGATGTCTGCAAGTAGTCTAAATGTATAAATGGAGGAAATGAGCTTCAATTAAATATCCAATATCAATCGTTATTGGTAAAAAACTAACTCTAATATCTGCTGATAACCAAAATAGTACAGATATATTGTGCATTCCTAGTGATGTAATATCCAGTATTTCTTATTCAACTTCCACGATCAGTCTCTCTTTGTCCATATTTTTCACTAATATGTATGAAGAACGTTCCAATGAAATTGCAGTGTGGGCGGGACTACCCAACAAATCAAATGGATACCAAGTGGACCAGAGTTGTCATGGTCTGTGCGGTTTAAGACATAATGTAATGGAATACCACAAAAAGATCATGGTCTCAATCTTCAGGTCCCTCATCACTCCAGAAGAAATACCAGATCTTTTGTTGTGTTCTTGTTTCCCTGACGTGTCTTCTACATGACACTTCCATAAGCACTCTGACTTAAAAGCGATACGTACAATGTAAGGATTTTTTTCAATAAAAATACATGCAGTCCCAGTCTCCAGACACACCTTGGAATGGAGAAACAATGTTCAGAAGCTCAGATAGATAAGAGTGTCTCATCCGAGAGAGAAATGTGTGCATACTGTGATCACTTCAACAGATCGACCACTGCTCAACAAACACCTGAAAACATCACGAATGTGACTGGATATCTCTTCAGGGCCACCCGTGTGTGTTCAGACACATTCGTGCACCTCAGACAGCATTCGGTGGAGACGGCAGTGGTGCGTCAGGATTGTTTTGGAAAGTTCGTTCTCAACAGCTGAGCCAGAAAACCGACGTCTTCTCCCACTTCGTACATTGCGCCTTGTTTATCATTCAGTCTCAATGGTTCCCGCTGAGCAGTTGAAATATGTGACGGCTGATTTGAGGCAAGTGGAAGGGGCTTAAGTGTGAGTGGAAAGAAGAACACAACTGTTTCCATGAGAGCGCTTCTCTTAATCCTGAAGCGCAGCCACTGGAAGAAGCTGCTCTCCTCCGGACATGTGTTCGATATTAATCCAGGAACTCCTCACACTTCAGGAATCCTTACAGGTTTTGCTTCACTGTGGTATTATCCAGACTCCAGTTGAAGCAAATCCCTTGTCAGATCATGTTGTATCAGAGTCAAAGCTGGAGCTGGTTTCAGATCGGCCTGTGAATTTCAGGCTCTTTGTGTCTTTTTATGAGCGGTGGCTTCAATACAAGAGGTTGAGCTTTATTTACGGCCGTCATTAAAAGCACTGTAATGCATCTGTGATGATAAAAGATGGAACTGGCAAATAGTGTATGTGGCGAAGGAGGTGCGATTGATAATGAGCAACACCTGGGTAGCACACTGGTCTCGCATCTCTCACGGAGGAGTGGAAGCATAAAGGGGGAGCGACGACGTTGATGATCGAGAGAGGAACAATCCTGTATTTTAGTTGTTTTTGTTTTGCGCTGGAGTGAGTTCCCGGGGGGACGGCCGAGCTTGCTGCCGGCCGCCTGGGAGTTGGAGGGGCGGCTGTCGTCCGGGAGGGAGCGGGGGAGTCGCCGCCGCTCACCGTCCGGGAGGGAAGCGGGGGAGTCGCCGCCGCTCGCCGTTGGCCGGAGCTTGCTGCCGTCCACCAGGAAAAGGGGAGCAGCAGGGAGTGGGGGACTCCTACCATCTGCCCTAGAGCCCAAGGAGCCATCGCCGTCCACCGGGCGGCGAAGGAGCGTCGAACCGCCCACCGAGGGCTACCCAGCGTCCCCGCCAGGCACCGCGGAGGGGATCGCCCAGCTGGTTGGGGACCAGATGGCAGCGCGTTATGGGAACCGGACCAAGTTACCCCCCGGCCTGTGAGGGGCAATGGGGGTATGTGGCGAAGGACGGCCGAGGGACGTGAGAGAACGGCGCAAGGCCGGTGGTGCGATTGCTAATGAGCAACACCAGGGTAGCACACCGGTCTTGCATCTCTCACTGAGGAGCGGAAGCATACTCGGGAGCGACGGGAGCGGGAGCGACGACGTTGATGATCGAGAGAGGAACAGGCCTGTATTTTAGTTTTGTTTTTGTATCTGTATTTTACTTTAGCCAGCAGTCGTCCGCGAGGGGCTGCTGGCAGTTAAATTTATTTTCGGTAGCCAGCAGTCGTCCCTGAGGGCTGCTGGCGTTATTTTGGTTTGTTTGTTTTATTTTAAATAAAGTATATTTTGATTGTTCGCCGGTTCCCGCCTCCTCCTTCCCTGAACATTGCTACAGTGTAGATTATGTAATTTTGTGCAGATGTTATTTTCCAAATGAAAGAAAAGCTTTTAAATGTTGCCGACTCCGGGAGCCACTCTTGACCGCGTTTAGGGGAGATGTTCACATAAATAAGATGTGTGCTTGTATTCAAAAATTGAGTTTTTTTTGCTTTTATTTTATTTAATTTAATTTTCACATTTCATTTGTTTTTCATTTCATTATTTCATTTCATTTCACATTTCATTCTTTTATTTCATCATTTCGTTTCATTATTTCTTTTCATCCATTTCATCTCATTACCATTGAGCTTAGATTTTAGTGTATTATGTATGTAGACAAAATAGTATAGAATTTTAGTTTGGCCATTTATTGGACCACTATCGTCAAATACTATGACAATTAGCATACATTTTGGATTGGCGGTCTGGTTCCGTTCTGGGCGAGAACTCCCTGCGCATCCATGCAGCCTAGCATGGATAAGAGCAGGTAGACCAGCAATAACCCCTCTAAGGGTAACAGAACAGAACCAACATGAATGTATTGAAGATTTAAAGCACAGCATAATTCAAGAATTTATTCTGATTCAAGGGCAATCAGAATGCCAAATCCTGACTGAGACAGGAGGAGCTGGGGACGGAGGAGGGTAATTCGCTCCTGAGAAACGCAATAGCTGCTGATAATACTGAAGAGCTTATATATGTATACAGTGATAGGCGTCGTATTCCTATAGGTAGACGTGGATCAGCTGAGAGTCACTGATGTGAGCTTGACTAACGTGACCTGCCAGAACTGACACTACGCTTGATTATCGACTTTATTTGATATCTACCAGATTTTTCATGTCAGTGCATAACTAATTTGGATGTCATTCACAGTTAGAGTTAGAGATGAGCCGTTTTATTTTAGTATCATTGATGTACTATTAAAGTTTTTGTCAATATTCTGAATTAGATTTTATTTTTATATTTTGTTTCCATTTTAAATTTAGTTCGTTTTTTGTCTATATTGTTTTTTTGTTGACCATATATTTTTTTTTAATAAAGTTTTAGTTTTTAGTTTATTTAATTGTAGTTATTTTACTTCAACTTAAATAAAAATGTTTATATTCGTTTTAATTAATATAATAAAGTTGGAGAGAACCAGTGGCTTTTGCTGATGTGCTGGTTTTTCAGAGCTTCATGTATAAGGGATGATTGTCAGTAGATAAGGACTGAGATCTTAGTCTGTTTCTCACAAAGTTATTGCACTACTGGAAAAAAAAAACGTAGAGCATGAAATAAATGGTCTATCTTTATGCTTGTAACAGTCAATGTTCTTGTAGACGCGGAAGGAAGAGGACAGGGTCGGCTTCAGGAAAAAAGGGGATTTTTATTCGTCCCAAACAAAATAAACAAGCAAACAATATCAACCAAAGGATGCGCCACACGCGCTGGTTCACATAAACACAAATGACAGGTCTCACTCTCGCTCTCACACTCGCACTCTCTCTCGCTCTCCACGCACACACTCGTCCGGTTTTCATCTCCCTTCTTTCTCCTTCCTCGTGGCTTTTATCCGTCTCCCCACGCCAGTTACTGAAACAAGACACAGGTGTTTGTCATTCACACTTAGCCCACTCACGCCGCACCTGTCTCCCGATCCTCTCCCGCGTCACGGACTTCGCGGAACCACGCCCCCGCTGCCACATACCCCCACCGCCCGTCTCAGGCCGGGGAGCCGTCCGGCCTGCAGCCTCCCCCCCCCCCCCTCCTGGAGAGGAAGTCAGCGACAGCCATCTGTGCACCCGGCCTGTGGACCACCTGGAACTTAAACGGTTGTAAGGCTAGATACCAACGGGTGATCCGCGCGTTGGTATCCTTCATGCGGTGGAGCCATTGGAGGGGCGCGTGGTCCGAACAGAGGGTGAATTCCCGTCCCAAGAGGTAATATCGGAGGGTGAGGACAGCCCACCTGATGGCCAAGCATTCCTTCTCGATGGTGCTGTACTTAGTCTCTCTCTTTGAGAGCTTGCGACTAATGTACAGCACCGGCCGTTCCTCGCCCTCCACCTCCTGGGACAGGACTGCACCCAGCCCCCTGTCCGACGCGTCGGTCTGTAATAAAAAAGGGAGAGAAAAATCAGGAGCCTGTAGTAGCGGCCCTCCACATAGAGCAGCTTTTACCTGGGTGAAAGCCTGCTGACACTGCTCCGTCCACTGAACCGGATCTGGCGACTCCTTTTTAGTGAGATCAGTCAGCGGGCTGGCAAGGTCCGAATAATTAGGCACAAACCTTCTATAGTATCCCGCCAGCCCCAGGAACTGTCTCACCTCCTTTTTGGTCTTGGGTCTCGGGCACGTTGCAACAGCTGCTGTCTTATCAATTTGGGGACGCACCTGCCCGTGACCCAAGTGGAATCCCAGATACCTGACCTCTACGCGCCCAACCGCGCACTTCTTTGGGTTGGCCGTTAGGCCGGCCCGTCTCAGCGCTCTCAGGACCGCGCGCACATGCTCCATATGGCGCTGCCAGTCATTACTATAAATAATGATATCGTCTAGATAAGCAGCGGCATAAGCAGCATGTGGCCGGAGAACCCGGTCCATGAGACGCTGGAAGGTGGCCGGAGCCCCGAACAACCCAAACGGAAGCGTAACGAATTGGTGTAATCCGAACGGCGTCGTGAAGGCTGTTTTTTCTTTAGACATAGGAGATAAGGGGATCTGCCAATATCCTTTAGTTAAATCCAGTGTCGAAAAAAAACGAGCAGTGCCGAGCCGATCAAGCAGTTCGTCAATCCGGGGCATTGGATAAGCATCGAATTTCGATACAGCATTCACCCTGCGGTAATCCACACAAAAACGAACCGAGCCGTCGGGTTTAGGTACTAAAACTATCGGGCTCGCCCAGTTACTGTGGGATTCTTCTATTACCCCCATTTCAAGCATCGCCTCTAATTCCGACTGAACGACTTTTTTCTTGTGTTCAGGTAAACGATATGGCCGGCTGCGCACAACCACGCCCGGCTCGGTCTCAATGTGGTGCCGAATGAGATTGGTTCGACCGGGTAGGAACGAGAACACGTCAGTAAACTCCGCTTGCAACTTGGCAACGTCAGTGAGCTGGCACGGTGAAAGATGATCTCCGCCCGGAGCCAGAGCGAGCGATGGTGATTTGACATTCGCCTCTGGCCCGAGATCCTCTTCCACTCCGATTACCGTTGCCAGCATCCCTGACTCCGCCTCGCTCCACTTTTTCAGGAGATTGAGATGGTAAATCTGACGCGCCCCGTTCCTATCCGTTCGAAGAACCTCATAATTGAGATCCCCGACTCGCTGGGTGACCTCAAAGGGTCCTTGCCACTTAGCGAGTAATTTGGAACTTGACGTGGGAAGCAATAGAAGGACTTTATCTCCCGGTGAAAATTTTCTCAGTTTTGTTCCCCTATTGTACAACTGGGTCTGTTTGTCCTGAGCCTGTAACAAATTTTCCATTGAGAGCCGCCCCAAAGTGTGGAGTTTTGTTCTCAGGTCCAGGACATACTGAATTTCATTTCGACTCTCCGAGGGTCCCTCCTCCCAAGTCTCCTTTAGCACGTCCAGCACCCCGCGGGGTTGACGACCATAAAGGAGCTCGAAGGGGGAAAACCCCGTGGAGGCTTGCGGGACCTCGCGCACAGCGAACAACAAGGGTTCTAACCATTTATCCCAATTTTTGGCGTCTTCGTGAACGAACTTACGGATCATTGTCTTTAATGTGCGATTAAATCGTTCCACCAAGCCGTCCGTTTGTGGGTGAAAGACGCTGGTGCGAATCGATTTAATGCCCAATAACTCGTAAAGTTCGCGTAACGTACGTGACATAAACGCCGTGCCTTGGTCAGTGAGGATCTCTTTCGGGATCCCCACTCGGGAGATTAGACGAAACAGGGCATCCGCCACACTTTTCGCGGAGATGTTGCGGAGTGCCACTGCCTCAGGATATCGCGTTGCATAGTCCACTATGACTAGGGCAAAGCGATGTCCCCGTGCTGACCGTTCTAATGGCCCGACGAGGTCCATCGCAATTCGCTGGAAGGGGACCTCGATTAGAGGAAGGGGGCGCAAAGGCGCTTTTGGGGCGGCCGGCGGATTTACCAGCTGACATTCACGACAAGCCGCGCACCACCTGCGCACGTTCTCGTGAATGCCCGGCCAAAAAAAACGGGCCATGAGACGGTTAAGTGTCGTTATTTGTCCTAAATGTCCCGCCATGGGATTTGAATGAGCCGCCTGGAAAAGCATTTCCCGACGGCTTTTCGGTACTAACAACTGGGTTGTAGTCTCTTTTGTCTGAGTGTCTTGTATCACCCTATACAACCGGTCTTTTAAAATTGCAAAATATGGATAAGTGAGCGGTCGAGCAGGCTGGAGAGGCTGACCGTCGATGGTACGGACCTGTTCAAACGCATGTTTTAACGACTCATCCTGAGACTGTTCCAGGGGAAAATCATCACGCTCTGGGAGAATCTGTCTCCCAATAACGTTCAGATCCCCTGGATCCAGTCCCGGAGGTCCCAGTTCAGCCTCACCCAACCGCACGACCGCCCCGCTCTCCTGCTTTTTATTCCCACAAGAGACATCCGCGCACAATAACCCCAATAATTCTGTAAAGGCTGGCCAATTAGTTCCCAAAATCAGCGGATGCCTGAGGTGCGGGTTAACTGCCACCTCCACCCTATGCTTTTGCCCCCTGAATTTAATCAAAGCCGACATGAGCGGATACTTCACCACATCCCCGTGCACACACCTTACCCGAACCATGCGGCTCGTATCCAATGTCTCAGGTTGAATCAGGCTTTGGTGGATCGAGGTTTGGTTACATCCTGAGTCCACCAGAGCCTGATAGGTACCCCCCTTTATACTCACGGGTATCTGGTACCGGCCAGCCTGATCGTGGGCAGCCTGCGGGGCATCCGGGACCCGGATCATTGTCCCCACCTCCATCAACGGACACCTGTCAATAAAATGGTCCGGGTCCCCGCAACGCCAGCAGGCCGGCCCAGGCCTCCCCCCCGCTCTAGAGGCAGGAAGTGGGGTAGGTGACTGGCGTGAGGAGAGGGAGGGAAAGGAAGCCGGGTCCGCCCCCCCGGTAGTGAACCCCGAGCCTCTGGGCTGGGGTCTCCGGCCTTCCGCCGGACCCAGTGAAGATCCCCCCCCCCCCCGGGGAGGGGCGCGGAACGGTCCGGGAGGACGGGACCTGGGAAGAGGAGACGAGGTAGAAGAGGGGGAGGGAGAAACAAAGGGGGAAGAGAGCGACATATTGGGGAGGCTCTCGCCGACCCTGGAGCACGCCACCAGCTGGTCCTCCGCCAACTGAATGGCCAAGTCCAGCGACGCCGGTCGGTGGCACTGGACCCACTCGGCCGTTTTCCTCGGCAGACGGCCGATGAACTGCTCCAGCACCACCCGATCGATGATCTCGTGGACGTCGCTTCCCTCAGCCAAGAGCCACTTGCGGCAGGAGTCCCGGAGCTGTTGAGCCAGCACGAAGGGTCGACCGCTCTCGCCCAGGCCCAGGGACCGGAACCGCTGGCGATGTTGCTCTGGGCTCCGGCCGACCCGCTGTAGGATGGCTCGTTTCAGGTCATCAAAAACCAGGAGGTTCTGGACGGGTAGCTGTTGGGCCGCCGCCAGCGCCTCCCCGGTCAACAAAGGGATGAGGCGCACCGGCCATTGCTCCTTTGGCCACCCACCTGCCTCCGCTGACCTCTCGAAGAGGTCGATGAACGCCTCCGGGTCATCCTGTGGGCCCATCCTATTGAGAGGCAGGTGGGGGTGCTCGGCCGGCGGCGGCGTTGGACCCGGCCGAACCTCCCGGTCCATCCAGCTCCGGAACCTCTCGCGGTCCTCCTGTTGGCCTTGGACGAGGAACTGGAACCGGCCTTCCAGATCGGTCCTCATCTCGACCAGGGCCCGATGTTGATCTTGGTGGAGGGCCGCGAGGGAAGCAACCACATCCGCAAGCGGCGATGGTGGCGGTGTCTGCATGCTGGCGGCGGCTTCCGTCTTCCTTCCCGGGTTTTCGGCACCAGTGTAACAGTCAATGTTCTTGTAGACGCGGAAGGAAGAGGACAGGGTCGGCTTCAGGAAAAAAGGGGATTTTTATTCGTCCCAAACAAAATAAACAAGCAAACAATATCAACCAAAGGATGCGCCACACGCGCTGGTTCACATAAACACAAATGACAGGTCTCACTCTCGCTCTCACACTCGCACTCTCTCTCGCTCTCCACGCACACACTCGTCCGGTTTTCATCTCCCTTCTTTCTCCTTCCTCGTGGCTTTTATCCGTCTCCCCACGCCAGTTACTGAAACAAGACACAGGTGTTTGTCATTCACACTTAGCCCACTCACGCCGCACCTGTCTCCCGATCCTCTCCCGCGTCACGGACTTCGCGGAACCACGCCCCCGCTGCCACAATGCTTTTAGGTTAACATTATAAATCACCATCCTCAGGTGCACTATCACTTTAAGTAAATTTAAACGGTTTCACATACAATCTAAATGCTGCCGTAGGAGTTAATATTCTTTTCAAGGTTCCAACATCGAGGATTTATTTTGCTAACTAACTACTACAAGATGTTTTAACTTTTGAGGCAACTCATCTAGCTTTGGCTTCAGTGTTATGTCACCGTCAGCTTTTCGAGTCATAAATACGATCCCATTTTAATTCTCGCTGTCCAAAAACGCACCAATCTAATTCAAAACATGTCCTTGGACTTTGTCGTTGGATTGGGATTTTTTCTCTCTCTTCGTCGTGCTTTGGCCCAGACAGAAAAAAAAACAAGAGAAAGGAAACTGGCACAGGAAGTTCATAGATTATTATTAGCAGTTATAAAGCACCTTTAAAACACTTATTGCTCGATCATTGTGCTGCTTTTTGATTGGCTGCCGTACAGGCCCGAAGCAAACTGAGGTGACTGCTGACCCTCCACCAGTTTGTAATGTTTCTTTAATGTTCCAAAGAAATCTTAAGATAATTACTTCTGGAACTTGGGTTTTGTGTACGTCATTGCGAAAAAGAGTCTGAAACATGGTGGTTCATAAATCAATATTACAGCTGATTTGATTTACCCTGTCAAAGACCCTGATTCATTCCTGCTCGTGTGGCTGAGGTCTGCGTCCATGAATGAGAGTATAGAGTTCTCCTCAAATAACCAGCCGTCCAGGAGCTTCGAGTGGCAGTTTAAATATACAGAGATATTCTCAAACAAACCCGTGTGCCAAGGGCAATAACTGCTTATTATTTATGTATTTATTGGGATTTCCTGTATATTTATAGATATGCTGGAACCTGTTGGCTGGATAAAAAGTGTGTGTGTGTGTGTTTGTTTGTTTGTGGAGACCAGCAGTGTGCTTGGCTAGACACTTTCCTGTGTAACAAAAGTGAATAGTGTTTTTTTTGGTGTTTTTTTTTTATTTAATGAAATTTTTCCCCATTATGGTATACCAGAATCTTTTTTGTAAAGAATGGTTTGTTTATTAATTTGTATTTATCTATTTATTATTAAATAATGTTAAAATACTATTAATAATAATAAACCTTATTATTGTAATTATAATATGATAATAATATTATATTTTATATTAAATCTCAATAGTTTAATAATATAATAAACATATTAGAATAATAATTTGAATAATCTATAATTCTATAATCTATAAAAATTAAAATAATTTTTTAATGAAATAGAATTGATTTGAATAGAGTATAAATATTATTATTATTATTATTATTATTAATAATATTAATTGAAATATAAAATGTATATATGTGAATCCCTATGAAATTGAGCATGAGAACCTTTTGTGCACAGACAGTAAAAGAACATGCGTATGCAATTATTAGTGAATGTGTCCGTTTCACCTTCATTCAAAAAGAATATGGTATGAATTTGGTCTCTGTCTTATGCTATCAATAACCCCCCCCCCCCCCCCCCCAATAAGAGTCTGTAGGTAACTGAGACCTTTACTATAGCACTGTTTTTTACCATGCACATTTTGTGATGATAAATGTATGCTTTGTATTGTTGTTTTTGTATCTTATTGCATAAGCTTGTCTGTTATGTTGTTGAAGGAGAGAAATAGTTTCCACTCTGATGGTACATTCTGTGGCATTGGTGAGTTTCTGACAGAACAGTCAGCAACATTTAACAAAAATATATTTGAAAAGGCTTATTGACCTGAAAATATATCACTTCCACATTTAATAGTGTTCTGTGATGTAAAATAGAGACAATATTTACCCTAACATGCTAATTTTATTATGTAAATTATTTATGAATACAGTTTTAATTCACTACCATTGGTAACTCTTTTGCTGACAGTTCCAAAACCCAAGTTGTCATGATTTTTCTTTCCCTTCCCCTCTTTCTGGCTTTCTGGGCCTGAAGAAACTCTTGCATCTTTACACGATTATGATCAGTATGGGTTTGTTGGCCTGTAATCTGTCTGTCTGTCTGTCTGTTCCTCTCTATCTGACTGTCTGTCTCTTCCTCTCATCCGTCTATCTGACTTTCTGTCTCTTCCTCTCATCCGTCAGTGTCTATCTGGCGGTGTGTCTCTTCCTCTCTTCAGTCAGTCTATCTATCTGACTGTCCGTCTCTTCCTCTCATCCGTCAGTCTATCTATATGACTGTCTTTCTCTTCCTCTCTTCAGTCAGTCTATCTATCTGACTGTCTGTCTCTTCCTCTCATCCGTCAGTCTATCTATCTGACTGTCTGTCTCTTCCTCTCTTCGGTCAGTCTATCTATCTACTGTCTGTCTCTTCCTCTCATCCGTCAGTCTATCTATCTGACTGTCTGTCTCTTCCTCTCATCCGTCTATCTGACTGTCTGTCTGTTCCTCTAATCAGTCAGTCTATCTATCTGACTGTCTTTCTCTTCCTCTCTTCAGTCAGTCTATCTATCTGACTGTCTGTCTGTTCCTCTAATCAGTCAGTCTATCTATCTGACTGTCTGTCTGTTACTCTCATCAGTCAGTCTATCTATATGACTGTCTGTTCCTCTCATCAGTCAGTCTATCTATCTGACTGTCTGTCTGTGCCTCTCATCAGTCAGTCTATCTATCTGACTGTCTTTCTCTTCCTCTCTTCAGTCAGTCTATATATCTGACTGTCTGTCTTTTCCTCTCATCAGTCAGTCTATCTATCTGCCTGTCTGTCTCTTCCTCTCATCCGTCAATCTTTCTGCATGTCCCATCCTATTTATCCATCTGTGAAATTGCTTTTTTTTAATTCTACTGATGTGTCTGTCCAATGTATCCATTGTGTTAGATTTTTCCCCTACGCACCTGACTTAGGTTGAACCTTGTGTCCTTGACACCTGAAAATATTATACTCAGTTGAGTTACCTCTGAACGAGCGAGTTGACGCCTAAGGCCGCAATCTAACCCCGCCTTAGTGTTCTAAATGGGGCGAGACGTCGTTCGATTCTATCACTTGGGAATAAGGTCTCTAGTGTTTTTAACTCACTCCACACTATCACTTGGTAGTATGGTCTCTAGTGTTTCACTAACTAACTTTGCTGCGCAGCAATTACAAACAGACAGACTTCAACAAATGTCCTTTAAATGCTTTAATCATGGCCGGGAGAGTAGTTCGAGCAGTCGAGCAGTTCTCAGAGCATCTCTCCCAAGAAGAAGCAAGGCCAGAGGATCTCAGACAAATTCCATTGAGAATCCCACCAGTTAACACGAATACAACAGTTTTTATAGAAAAGGAGACAACAAATTCAATCATCGCGACTAACATGTCACCTTCTATCAATATGATTTCTTCAATTGGTGAAAGCAAGCCCCAACCTTTCTTCCCTCTGTTACAGAATTATCTCGAATCATCGAATCATCAAAAAAAAATTAAAGGGTTACGAGTTCAGTTGATTACTCAATATGGCATGACACAAATGCAGACAGTATATTATTGATATTTGTCATCATCAGCACTTTAGAATTTTCCATAACACAAATAAAAAAAAGAACAGAACATTTTTGGTACATTCTGTTTCAAAGTGTTAGCATTTTAGGCCTAAAAGGGACATAAGGTTAGATGTTAGAAACATGGTTTAAAAGATAGTTTACTATCTTATCTATTAAACATCCATCACAACATCCATGTGGTCTCTCTGTCCATTCCTTTATCCTATCTGTCCATCCATTAATCTGTCCTTTCTTTTCGCAGCTTTTTACTAATTCTGAGCTGACACATTTCTTGTAGTATCGGTTGGTGCTTGTGCTTGTGCTTCAAAATTTAATGTATCTGCATGATTGTCCCGTACATCAATACTGGAACTTGTCTACAAAGGCATGATTCATATTATTTTTATTGAATTGTTTTTTAAATTTTATAATTAATTGCACAAATTAACCTGTTAAAGAGACATCTGTAATGAAACCCCTTTTTCACCAGCCAATTAGACTTGGATTATCTCCATAAACCAATGGCAAACAGACATCTTTTATTACTTAAATAAGTCTGAAGAACAAGGCTGCAGTCTGCTGTAATTGTCTGGGCATCCATCATCGACCAGGACCCAGAAAGATGTGCTACTTAAACTAACATGTAGGTAGTCTCACAGACAGTAATGGTCCTTGACAGAGGGACTCTGTCTCTCTGCTTAAGGAATGCTGTTCAATATAGAAAGAGGCCTCTGACAGTGTCTTCTGTCAATCAAACTAGTCACAGAGCAATCAAAGAAGTGCGGACAAGAACTTGTGCCATGACCTTTTCCCCTCTTCTTTCAGAAAAGACTGTCTTTCACGTACAGACTCAAGCACATATGCTCGTGATGACTCGCATGCCTGAGAAAGGCCTCCCTAGGTCGTGTCTGTTAGTATGATAGGCATGACTACTGTAAATATCATTTTCTAAGTTGGAGAGGTTATAAAAGAACTACAGGGTTGAGGAGTTATAAATGAAATGAGCTATTTTAAGAATATGAAGATAAAAATAAAACAAATCTCTTTACAGGACTGTTTTCAAGTTAATACGGAATTGATCTATCAATCAAAGTTGACCATGCTTATCTTTCTTAATACACACTCCTGGTCTTATTTGGCATAATTCTTTGTATCTTGTACCTATACCGAAACAACCTTATTCCTTATTCCATCTTTCACATCCTAGTTTCAACAATGCTTACTTTTCGGGAACCTATCATTGCCTTGAATGATTGCTGATTAATATCTTGTTTCATTCATCACATTTTCTATATATTTATAAAATATGATGGTTGAGACTACTAGATATTAGCACCAATCACATAAGGACACCCTTTAGAATTGGTTTTACGTATCAGAACATCTGGTCGTTAGCAGGTTTTAAAATTGGGTAAATACAACCTCATGTGAACAACAACAAAAGACATATTACACAGTGTCATTATTTATTTAACAAAAATAAGGCCAACATTGTCACAGTTCTGTCACCCTTGTCTGGGTTTTATCTTGGTTTAGTGACAGAGCTGTGACACTCCCAGTTTGTCATGCGTTTGTCTGGTCTGTTGTGAGCACATGGCTGTCATGTTATTCCTTGTGCCATGTGCTCTCCTGTCAATTGTCTAGCCCCACCCATCTTATCTCATTATTGATTAATTTCCCCCACCTGCCTGCTTCATTACCCTCTTATGTTTGTTTCCCTATTTAGTCTCCCTGTGTTTGCAGTCCTGTGCTGGTTCGTTGTCCAAGTTCCTTGTTTCCTTATCCTGTCTGTTACTGTTCTTGTTTTCCCCCACGAGGGAGTTTTGTTCGTAGTTTGTTTGTTTGCTTAATAAATATAATACCCATTTGTTTCTGCACTTGAGTCCTCGCATCCTGAATATACCCATTCCGTGACAAACATAGAAAGCCATGGGTGAAAAACCAAGTATACCTTATGATTCAATTGCTTGCACTGTAAAAAGTGATCAGTTGACTTAACTTAAAAATTGAGGAAACCTGTTGCCTTAATTCCATATTACTTAATTGTTTTGAATAAGCATGAAGTTTATTTGCTTAATAATGTTGTCTTAAATTGAACTTAAATTTTTCAATTAAGCAATTAGTTCATTTACCTAAAAAAAAGTTAGTTAACCCGTTGCCTTAAAATTATTAAGTGAGTGAACTGAACACTTTTTACAGTGTGTAGAGCCACTTTTAGCAGCAATAAGTTGAAGGAATTGTTTTCTGTATGACAGTATCAGTCTCTCGCATCGTTTTGGAGGAATTTTGGCCCGCTCTTTACATCGTTGCTGCAGTTCACTGAGGTTTGCGGGCATTTGTTTATGCATAGCTCTCTTAACCCTTGACCGTGTCCACCAAAGCATTTTCAGCCAGCTGAAAAGCTAGGCACTCTGCTGAAAATGTTCGAGAGCGTTTTGGCATCGCAGTGTTTTTTTCAGTTGAGACCCTTCATTGCTCTGATACAGAATATCCGCGGCACAGTTTACTTGTTCGGGTAGTTCTGCTGGTTGATGTCGTTGTACACAAAGAATGTTGTTGTGACAGTTGGTCTGTGTGGTATTTGTCCTGCCCCTCCTCCACTGTGATTGGTCGGTTGGGTAAAAAGTGACAGCTATGAGCACTGCGTTTTACCCAAAGTTGAACATTCTTCAACTCTCGGTGGTCTGTATAAAAATCTGACCGCTCAGCGCCTCTGCGTGAAAAAAAAAAACCGCTCAACGCCAAACGCCTCGTTACCCTCATGCCGTTTTAAAAACGTGGCACTCCCATTGAAAACAATTGAAAAAAAACACGCCAGCCGCGTGAAAAAAACGCTTTGGTGGACACACGACCCTAGGGGTCTAAGGTGTTTTTGGGGTCCTTGAGAGTTTTTGACATGCCCTGACATTTGTGCTTTTTCAGTTGCTTATACACATATTAATGGCAAAGGTGTCATTACACTCTACTTAGCACAAACAGGGCCTCCAAAATATGTGAGCAACATGTACAGTATCTCACAAAAGTGAGCACACCCCTCACATTTTAGCAAACATTTTAGTATATCTACTCAAGGGACAATACTATAGAAATTAAACTTGGATATATTTTAGAGTAGTCAATGTGTTGCTTGTATAGCAGTATACATGTACTGTCCTCTGAAAATAACTCAACATACAGTCATTATTGTAAAAATAGCTGGCAAAAAAAGTGAGTACTTTGGTAGACCGGAGTTCATGGTCAACTCAATGACTGCAAGGTGCCCAGCTGGTCTTGTGGCTGCAAAACAAGCCAAAAGTCCTCACCCCTCCATCAGTGTGATGGACATGTAAGGGGTGTGAATTGAGATGCATTTTTAATCTACATTTTTTCATGTTATACGTACGATCTGTTCATTGATTAAGTGATTTGTATTGCCATGCTTATTTCCTACACGCCTGTTGAGAGATTAATCGGTGACCTAGTGTCATAGGCTGTTTCAGGTAAAGGTGGAGACTGTTGCCCTTTAAGAACGCGTGCTTGAGAGACTGAGGGGTGTGTTTTTGGACTGCGTCATGTCCGTGCACGTCAGTCAAGCTGTTGAGTGAGTTGTGAACAGGTGCGGGCGTCTGAGCAGGAACACTGAGCAGCGATAGTCGAACTTTTCACGGCTGTGCGGAAACGAGCCGGAGTATTGTGACGCAGAGTAACCACGGCGAAGCTGTTTGAAGACGAGTGAGGTAGCGATCCTTCGGAGACGAGGCAACAGCGGGTGGTGAGCACGACGGCGGCTAAGCAGAGTAGTCACGTTGCATAGCTGTGGAGACGCGGAGCCAGCGTGTGTTCGGACTCGGAATCGAGGTGTCAACAGTTGCTGTTTGAAGACGAGTGAATCAACGAGCGCTGTTCCGAGACGAGTGAGACAGCGGCTGGTGAGACGGCGACGGAGGTTTGCACAACGCTGGAAATCGTCTAGACTGGGTAGTGGAAAGTATTGTGTACTCATTGTGAGTACAAGCCAGTGAAGCTCGTTTGAGGGATGTTGTGACCATTTTGCATCTAAATCCAGAAGATAGATTAGGAACTGATTGCCAGTATAACTTATTTTCCATAGCCCTTTATTATCTTTGTGGTGGTGTGATTGATTGGGTTGCAGTGTAGATTGCATGGTGTGGGTATTTTTGTGCACGAGTGGTAGCTAGATTTGTGCTTACATTGGGCTTGAGATACTGGTAGTTGTTTCTTATTTCTTCCCAGTAAACTATACTGTCTGGACCTGTGGATATCTGTGTGCCGTGGGACCAACCCAGGACATTCATTCATTGACTTAAGGACATCATACCACACCGTGTTGAGGACTGCATTCCCGTTTTCCTAAAAAACTGTTTTTAATATTTAGATTCTGATTTTATGGTAATAAAATACTTGTGTAATCAATCTACCATTGGTTGAGTGTCAGTACTGTCCAGCCTTCAGGGATAATTGACGTAATTTAACGTGGGTCCTGGGTCCCATTACTCCAACCCAGGTGGCGTAGTCGGTTATTTTGATTTAATGGGGGTCTAAAACCAACTGTATTGTTGGTTTAGGTTGTAGAGATTATAAGGAAAACCTTCAAATTATTCTTTCATTGCGCCACGCCACAGACAGATGGTAGAGGTGTTTGTGCTGATATGCTGTTTAGTTTTTGCCTAACTTGGCGCTCTGTATTAACATCTCCACTTTGGTCTTGTCTGTCCAAAGGACATTGTTCCAGAAGTCTTGAGGTTTGGTCAGATGCAACTTTGCAAACCTAAGCCGTGCTGCCATGTTCTTTTTAGAGTGAAGAAGCTTTATCTGGTCAACCCTTCCAAACATGCCATACTTGTTCAGTCTTATTCTAATTGTACTGTCATGAACTTTAACATTTAACATATAAACTGAGGCCTGTAGAATCTGAGGTGTAGTTCTTGGGTGTTTTGTGATTTCTCTGAGCATTGCACAGTTTGACCTTAGGGTGAATTTGCAGGGATGTCCATTCCTGGGAAGATTTGCAACTGTCTTGAATGTTTTCCACTTGTGAATAATCTTCCTGTAGAATAATGCACTTCAAATTGTTTGGAAATTACCTTGTACGCCTTCCCAGATTAATGGCAACAACAATTGCTTCTCTAAGATCATTGCTGATGTCTTTCCTCCTTGGGATTGTGTTAAAACACACCTGAACACTCCAGACCAGTGAACTACCAAAACAACTTTTTATAGAGGTGATCACATTCGTTGATGATCAATTAATCAAAGATATTTGACTAGCAGCACCTGACTGCTACTTACCCTCTTATATCCTATGGAAGCAGTAAGGGTTTACTTACTCGCCCATGGCTTCTCCATTTTGGTCTAATAAATAATGACATTGTGTAATATGTCATGTCTTGTTGTTCATCTGAGGTTCATCAGATACATGACAGCGGTCAGGTATTGTGCTATTGGGAAGAAAACATCGCCCACAGCATAATGCCGCCGGCCTGTGTCCGCCCAATAGTGCATCCAGGTGCCATAGCCTCTGTTGGTAATCGGCGTATCTGCGCTCGGTCGTCGACTTGATGCACCAGGAATCGTGATTCGTCAGACCTGGCCACTTTTTTGCCAATCATCCACGGTCCAATATCTGATGATATTGGGCCTATTTCATGCGTTGTTGGTGATGGTGTGCAGTTAACGTGGGGACCCAGCTAGGTCGTTGGCTACGCAGGCCCATACGCAGAAGGTTGCGATGAACTGTGCGCTGTGACACATTGCCCTGGTCACCACTGTTGTAGCTACTGGTGATTTGTCGCACTGTGGCCATATGGTCACTGTAAACAATACATGACAGTCTCCTGTCCCCTCTGGCATTGATGAGCTGCGGACGACACATGGCTGGACGACGGTTCATCGTTTGGCCATCCGTGCACTACTTTTCATATGTACTCACAACAGCTGGCGCAGTGCCACCACCATTGGTCCTTTTATCAAACTCTGATAAATTGGAACAGGCCCCACCCACGTTATTCAATCAAGAGCAGTGAGTGTTTTTCTGTTTTTTCTTTTTTTGTGTGATTCATATGAAATTGTGTGATTCAGCATATACAGTAAGAATGGCCGAGAGTACTTGTACGTGACAACGACGATCAATCATGAAAACAATGATCACCCTGACTTAAAAAAAAAGTATTTATCTTTTTTTTCTGATTGGTTATTGCGGCGTTTGGGGTGGTTCATTATGTCTGTTTTGTTAGCGTTCGACAACATGCCTTCCAGACCGGCGAAATAAAGTGAAACTGGATTTGAAAGTATGCACCGCTTTGATGCCCGGAATCACTTTGTTCTTGAAATGCAGTTAAGTGCAAGATTTGCAGCGCCAATATATCATATGAATAACATTATGAGAACGCGATTGTAATAGAATGTTGTAAATTCTCTGTGCTTTAGTTTTTCAGCGTGCTGTTAAAGGGAAGAGCCACAACAGAGTCACACATCAGACTAGCACGGTCAAGTTCATGTGCGCTTTCGCGTCCTTTTGTGCAGATGTAAGTTGTAAGATAACTTTAATGTTGTCTATCTCGGGGGTTTTCAACGTGTGGGTAAGTGTGTGCCATTGGGTAAGTTGTGTCAAAAGGGAGGCCCACTGTCTTAGACTTTGAAAACCCCTGGTCTATCTGATTAATTTCAAATATAAGACTCGTTTGTTTGAGTTTAATAACCAATAAGCAGTTATGGACTGCTCAAATGCAATGTCTGACTGTCAAGATCTCAAAGATCAAAGATCTCAAGAGAGAGGACCCAGGCACAGAACAACAATGAAGGGGGGGTTTATTAACAGGACTGTAGACAAGGCACAACAAGAAGAGTGAGATGTGCAACACAGTTCAACAGTAGGGCAGGGCAGACGACATGATGACAGGCAGGAGGGATGACCACTGAGACCAATCTTTGGTGACAACGGACTACAGGACAGCTGGGGGGGGGGGGGGGGAGGTTGGGGAGAGCCAGACAGGAACACAAGGAACCTGAGGCTTGATGCTTCATCTCTCAGAAGTAGATCCAGTCTTGGCTAGATCCAGTATAATCAGTGGCCAGGAAAATTTAGGACAGGACAGGAACGAACACAAAACTCACAATGAACAAGATAAGACACAAGATAGACAGAGTAAATAATTAAAAGGCAAAATAAAAACTGAAACAGAACTATTACTAGAGAAGCAAAAAAAAAAAAAAAAAGAATAAAATGACTGGACCTTGCAATCATAAAATAAAATAAAAGAACGAACTTGCATGGAACTAAAGACTAGATACTGGAGATGAAATACTGGAGATGGAAGTCAAGAGTAGAAATAAAATCAAGAAAAGAAAACTAGACTTGGATGCACAAGGGCAAAACCTAACTAGAACAAGACTGGAAAGAAAAAAGAATAAAAAATATTCACTAGAGCTAGAAAAGAGATCAAATACACAACTAAAATGTTTAACCGCAAGCAAACAGGAACACACCACAAAGCACACAACAAACCAGCAAAGACATGAGCGAAAGAGGCACAATATAAAGGAAACAGAGCACATGAGGAACAGGTGATCACACTGAAGCAAACGAGGACTAGACAAGGATTAAACAAGAGGAGCACATGGCCAACACAAAGACAGAGCCATGTGCTCAGGCACAAGACAAACAAGGAAACATTAAACAGTGACAAGACAGACAAGACTGTCAGGGAAGGACCCTGACACCATTATTTACTATAATTAGTTTTTTTGAGACAGTCATATTCCTTTCAGATAGGCTATGTCTTTTACAAAATCATTGATGATATTAATAATGCAGCAGTGTTATATTGTTTTTATTTTTTAACAGTAAACCTATTATATTTAAAGTTGTTTCTCGTTAACGAAAACACGCAGTGTTGACTAATCACTTTTTATCATGAAAAATAAAATTGTTCAAGATGTGCAGCGCTAATATACATGCCATATTCAGCATTATAATGAGAACAGGATTGTGATAGAAAGTTGTAAATTCTCTGTGCTTTAGTTTCCTGTGTATCAGTCTTGTGGACGTTTTATGGCTCTGTATTTTATGGTTGTTTTGTGTCAGTGTAGGGCAACAGCAGAACGTCCCTGCTGAGACGACATCCTCTGCCAGTTGTTTTGGTTGATTGAGTCATTTAAAAAGAGCTAAACAGTCTACAGTTCTCAAAGCCAGTGGAGTAAGCCAAGTGTAATCTGCTAAAAGAGAATATATTACTTTTTTTTGTTGGTTTGATGGACGGCTTTTTGTAATTGTATTTATAACTTGCTCTTCTTCCCTCTATCTGCTTGTAATGTTACACTTTCATCCCAATTTGCTTATGTTTCTGTTTATACAGAATGGAACGGTGTGCGATAACATCATAACTGTGCGGACAAGAGTCAAAGTGACCACAGAGTCTTACTTCAGGCAAGATCAGAGCAAAGGAAAAGTTTAGAAATCAACCCGAGCTGCCTATTTGAGGATGGAATCAGTCAAACCAAGCCAGATTTTGCTGCGTTTGAAAACATTTATTTTTATTTGCAGTATTTTTCCATCCCAAAAATATGGATGAAAATTTGAAGTAATGATTAGTTATATTTGTGTGATGGGGAATGAGTGTGTGTGTGTGTGTGTTTTCACATATTTTACAGGGGCCTGCAATCCATTAGAATTTCAGTCTATGCTGAATTATTACCATAATAACACTGGTCTTTCACACACCACATTTCATCGGTTTGGTAGTCCGTCATTAAACTCTCCTCAGCCCATGGACTTTTAATCATCAACCTCACACCTCGTCCAATTGTGGAGATGGGTTAGTAAATTATTTTAACCACAGAATAGGAGTTGAAATCATCTATCAGCACAGGGTTTTGTTCAACAGTTCCTACGGCTTGCGCAAGAGGTGTTCGGAGGTTATAGTAAAGCACGGCTTACTGATTGGTCAATTTGTGTGGCATTTGCTGCCAAAATGTAATCCAACATGCATATAAAATGTAAACATTGTCTGTTGCATTGTCATCGTATGTACTTGCATGCAAAGCAAAATTGACAAAATGAATATGGCATGTCAACAAAGTGTATTGTTTACTTAAGCATAATCACTTTCAGGTTATTCATGTAAACACACCTCAATGTCTAGTAAATGTGGCAACTGAGAATGTTTGGCTCATGGCTAATTGTTTGATAAATTAGATGTTGCCTCAGGTGTTGCTTTCTCCAGCCGAGTTTGGTTTTGTTGAGTTAGTCCTTTGTTTCTGAGTTTACAGGTCCTTCTCAAAAAATGAGCATATTGTGATAAAGTTCATTATCTTCCATAATGTAATGATAAAAATTAAACTTTCATATATTTTAGATTCATTGCACACCAACTGAAGAATTTCAGGTCTTTTATTGTTTTAATACTGATGATTTTGGCATACAGCTCATGAAAACCCCAAATTCCTATCTAAAAAATTAGCATATTTCATCCGACCAATAAAAGAAGTGTTTTTAATACAAAAAAACCTTCAAATAATTATGTTCAGTTATACACTCAATACTTGGTCAGGAATCCTTTTGCAGAAACGACTGCTTCAATGTGGCGTGGCATGGAGGCAATCAGCCTGTGGCACTGCTGAGGTGTTATGGAGGCCCAGGATGCTTCGATAGCGGCCTTAAGCTCATCCAGAGTGTTGGGTCTTGCGTCTCTTAACTTTGTCTTCACAATATCCCACAGATTCTCTATGGGGTTCAGGTCAGGAGAGTTGGCAGGCCAATTGAGCACAGTAATACCATGATCAATAAACCATTTACCAGTGGTTTTGGCACTGTGAGCAGGTGCCAGGTCATGCGGAAAAATGAAATCGTCATCTCCATAAAGCTTTTCAGCAGGTGGAAGCATGAAGTGCTCCAAAATCTCCTGATAGCTAGCTGCATTGACCCTGCCCTTGATAAAACACAGTGGACCAACACCAGCAGCTGACATGGCACCCCAGACCATCACTGACTGTGGGTACTTGACACTGGACTTCAGGCATTTTGGCATTTCCTTCTCCCCAGTCTTCCTCCAGACTCTGGCACCTTGATTTCCGAATGACATGCAAAATTTGCTTTCATCCGAAAAAAGTACTTTGGACCACTGAGCAACAGTCCAGTGCTGCTTCTCTCTAGCCCAGGTCAGGCGCTTCTGCCGCTGTTTCTGGTTCAAAAGTGGCTTGACCTGGGGAATGCGGCACCTGTAGCTCATTTTCCTGCACACGCCTGTGCACGGTGGCTCTGGATGTTTCTACTCCAGACTCAGTCCACTGCTTCCGCAGCTCCCCCAAGGTCTGGAATCGGTCCTTCTCCACAATCTTCCTCAGGGTCCGGTCACCTCTTCTCGTTGTGCAGCGTTTTTTGCCACACTTTTTCCTTCCCACAGACTTCCCACTGAGGTGCCTTGATACAGCACTCTGGGAACAGCCTATTTGTTCAGAAATTTCTTTCTGTGTCTTACCCTCTTGCTTGAGCGTGTCAATGATGGCCTTCTGGACAGCAGTCAGGTCGGCAGTCTTACCCATGACTGCGGTTTTGAGTAATGAAACAGGCTGGGAGTTTTTAAAAGCCTCAGGAATCTTTTGCACGTGTTTAGAGTTAATTAGTTGATTCAGATGATTAGGTTAATAGCTCGTTTAGAGAACCTTTTCATGATATGCTAATTTTTTAGATAGGAATTTGGGGTTTTCATGAGCTGTATGCCAAAATCATCTGTATCAAAACAATAAAAGACCTGAAATATTTCAGTTGGTGTGCAATGAATCTAAAATATATGAAAGTTTAATTTTTATCATTACATTATGGAAAATAATGAACTATCACAATGCTAATTTTTTTTAGAAGGACCTGTATATCTGCTTGAAATGATGCATAATTGCATATCAAATATCCAGAGTCAGCTAAGCGAAATCGTAACAAAGAAGGTGTTGATATATCAGCCGAACTGTCACACTGACGGCCCGGCTGTTACTGTTTTCATTGTGGTTACCTTGTTTCTCTTAATCCATCTCTCTGTCTGTCTCTTTGCCCAGGGCACAGCACCCGTCTGCAATTTTATGAACCCCACATATGTACTAGTGGGAGAAACCGAGGTATAATAAAATGTTTTTTTTTTTTTGTTTTTTTTTTTTGTAATTTCGCTGATTATTTCCATATTGGTCAATGCCCTAGTTACGCCAAATACTTCAGCCAAATCAAGACGAGTGGTTCAGACCTTCGTCTTTTAGCGGTTGTAGATCTTTGCATACCACTTTTGTGACATAACGAGTGTCCGTATTATTCAGTAACATAATAATTGCCATCATTAATGAATGAATGGGCTTCTAACTCTTATTTTCTTTATCTGTCTTTTCTGTCAGCTGTTTGTGGCTTGCAATTATACCCTACAGCTCGCTTTGCTGGCCTGACATTCCTTTTGCTCCTTGCTTTGATTAATTTCTATTTTATTTTGGATTTTCCATTTTTCTCTGTGAGCCCCAATATTATGCTGAATTATATAATATCCCACTGTTCCATGCGGCAATTGGAAGCAGTAAAATCTAGCTTGTGAGGGCAGTTTTATAACGAGGCTAATCTTTAAAGTGAGTCATAAACCAAACCAGATTCGACAACAAACCCCCCGAGACAGACTGCTACGTCAACAACACATAAACATAAAAACAGATATGCAAAGACATACGTGTCCATACGGAAATGTTTTAATATCATCAGCTCACAGTATATGTGTGTGTGTGTGTGTGTGTGTGTGTGTGTGTGTGCGTTAGGCTAGTTAGTGTCAGAGTGAGTGAGTGTGTGATTGTTTAATTCTTTATAGGCTTTCAATTAGTTTGCGAGTTTTATGAACTCTGTTATTCCAGGCCATTCAGTTTGTCTGCCATGTCTACAGTACATATGATTTTTATTTCATGGTGGTCCAGGCTATTTTCCCACTTCATTGTAATGAAGACTTTCTTAGACTTGACAGAAAGGGGCATTAACCCTGTCTTTCTTTATCTCTGTAGTGAATTATGGTAAATATACATTCATATCATATTTGGCCTGCTTGTTTTTCCTCTTGATTGCTTTCTTAAAGAACATAAATTCTGTTTACTTAAAATCTTCTCATATTTGTTGTGGAAGACACTTTATTTGGTTCAGCAGACCACACAATAAAGCCCCTATTTAACATATTAATTTTGACCATCCATCTTGTGGAGTTCTGTTGATGGAAACTTTTGAGTTCTGGTGGTTTTGTTGTGACACTGTCAGTCAGCTTGCTTTTATTTTTTCTTTTCCCTCATATTAGCTGGCCTAAAAGTATAACATTTCTGGTGGAAATGGTTGTGTGTGTATTTGCCAGCTGTATTTGACGCTGACGTTTATTAGAAGGGTTAATGTACTGGAAATTAACTGCCTGCAAAGAGACGTTGTTAGCACCCATTTACCGCACTAAAATCTACTTTGACTTTTCCATCTTTGACTTTATAAACTAATCTGGCTGTGCAAGAACAAAAAATAACTTTCTCTCTGTAATGGTGGCTGTGCTGACTGTGATGAGTATCTGCTATATTTCATAGCACAGAAAATGTAACAAAAGTATGCTTCTTTCTTATTTTAAAGACACCCTAAATATAATATTCAGGCATAGTTTAAACATTCTCATGTCTTTTAAACCCTACATATGTTTCTTCCTCTAGTGGAACACACACACAAAAAAAAAATTAAGTGAATGGTGAGCGATGATCGACAAGCAAGATTTTCTCTGAATTATGACCCCAATATTAAAGCTGTCATCAATTACTCATCCTCATGTTGTTCCCAACTGATATCTGTGTTTTACAGAATGCTGAACCTTACATTGAAAGTCAATGGAGTCCAAAGCTATCCAAATATATGAACCCTCATCTTACATGATGACCGAATGTTTTATTTTTGGTGAACTATTCTTGTAAATTAAAGTCTGTTCCTAACACAAAGCTATCTTAAGATACTTTATGTGCTTTTTGTCCTATTTGGAGATTGGCAGCCCAGTTTCATGCCTGAACATTCTTCAGAACTTCTCCTTTTATGTTTCATTGAAGAAAAGAAAAAAAGCCATACAGGTTTGGAATGAAACGAGGGTGAGTAAATGATGACAGAAGTTTAATTTTAGAGTGAACTATCATTTTGATATAGAGCAGTTTTAATGAAGGCAGCTACCAACTCTGATAAAGCTATTTTTTTCTTCTTGGTGGTGGTGAATAAAACCGCAGGTGTCAAGATGGCTGCAGACATGGAGGTGTAGCTTTGAGTTATGAGCTGAATAGTGACTGAAAATGACCTGGCCAGCATTGATTTCACAGTAAAGTTCACAGTATTCACAGTACACAACATTTTATTGTAAGAAATTACTTTAAAACCTTGTAAAATCCAGGCATTTTTTACAGTGTATAAAGTGTGCACTTAGCTTTAAGCTCTTTCACAGCATTAATGGCCTTCTCTGACACCTTTACGAGAGATAAACTTTCACACAAGCTGGAAAATTGTTCGGTTTTCAGGAGCTGTGAATATAGCATTTGAAAACCACTGTCATTTTCCCACAATGCCCCAAACAAACAGGAATGTTCTGGTGTCTGACAGCGTGCTTAGCGTGAGTAATGTTCAGAGCTTTAGAGACCCAGTCGTCCTCCGTCTCCCCTGCTCTTGAAAGCCCGTAGCCACCGAAGTTCTCTCCATGTACTTAACAGATCAGTCTTGTTCCTGCCAGTTATTCAGCCACAGATCTGCATCCAAGCCAAACTACGACACAGCAGTCAACACTGCGCTGCTGCTTCCCTTCAAACTTAAAGGAATAGTTTAAAAAATGAACGTTCTTTGATTATTGAATCACCATTGTGTCAAACCCAAACCCCAAACCCAAATGCTCTTGTTTTTCTGTGGAACACAAATGAGGACTTTAAAAAAAAAAAAAGAATCTTCACCAGGTGTGGACCACCTTTTCCATACAATAGCAGTTCATTGCAACCACAGCATGTTAAGCTCCAAAACTACCCAAAAAGTAAAATTTTGTTGAGAATATTCCTCTCCAGTGAGCTGTAAGCTTGAGAACTGAATCATTGAGTCAGTTTAATTCATGAACTTGATCTACGGATCAGTGATTAACCTGGTTCATTAGATTTACACATCTAACTTAAAGATTTATTTGTATTCATGGTTCAAACTTATTATTTCGCTGCAGATTGTGGGATTGAATGAGTAAAGTCCACTTTGGTTTCGGACACCACTACAAATGGCTGTTCCCTCCAATAGTGACCTATTTAAGGGTAAAGGGGGCAATTTCATACACATCTTAGTGTGTTCCTCAAAATCATCAAATGACTTCAGAAGACACATAAAGCCACACAAAAGTGGTTTATATGTCTCGTACAACATATTCTGAAGTTGTACGTTAGAGTTGCTTGAAACACAGATGGAAAATTAAGTCATTATTTACTGAAAATCTTCCCCTCCAGTGAGCTTTTAACTTGTGAATCAAATCAATAAATGAATTTCGAAGAACCAATTTAATCTGATTCACAAATCTGACACAGTGGTTCATTCATTGATTGGACTGATTCATTCATGAATCTGAGGTCAGCTGATTCAGTGAACCGGTCAGTGACCTACATATTAGTGTGTTCCTCACATAATCATTATCATATGACTTCATAAGCGGACTGTCTAGTGCAACTTATTTCACATCTCCTGAAATCATACAATAGCTTTGTTTGAAAAAGAAAGAAATTAAAGTTGTTCCTTCTGAGAATGTTCACCTCCAGTGAGCTGTTAACATAATAACCAGATAATTTAATAACTGAGTTAAACTTGTGAACAGGATCAGTGAATGATTCATTATTGTGAACAGGATCAGTGAATGATTCATTATTTTGAGTCAGTGTTTTTCAATGAACCTGATTTGTCCAGTTCACAAATCTGATTTAATGATTCATTTATGGATTGGACTGATTTGTTCATGGTTTAGACTGATTCAGCTCTGGCCTTCAAGGTCCACTTTCCTTCAAAGTTTAGCTCCAACCTTGATCAAACACTTGCGTATAATTTTCTAGAAATCCTGAAGACCTTGATTAGCTTGTTCAGGTGTGTTTGATTAGGGTTGGAGCAAAAATCAGCAGGAAAGTGGACCTGAGTCGAGAACCCCTGGATTAGACGGATTCATTCATGAATCTGAGGTAAACTTACTCTGTGCACCAGTCAATGGCCTACATTTTAGTCTGTTCCCCACACAATTGTTTTATCTTCAGAAGACACAGAGAGGCTCCACAAAGTGGCCTATAGCCTATGTTTCATGCGGTGTATTCCACATCTTCTGCATCATACAATGGGTTTTCATTGGAAACAGAGTGAAAATTGACCCTCCAGTGATCTTTTAACATGTGAACCGGATCAGTGAAAGAATCATTCCTTTGAGCCAGCCTAATCCAATTCACAAATTTGATTCAATGGATCGTTCATGAATCTCAGTTCATCTGATTTAATGAACTGGTGTATGATTTAAATTTCAGTCTGTTCCTTACAATCATCCTATGACTTTATATACATTATGTACAGAGTCACTTTTATGCTTTCTTGGTGTAACCTGTGTAACAATTCTTTAAAAAAAATCTTAATTTTATGTTACACAAGAAAGTGGAACAATTTGAGGCTGTGTAGTTGCCAGAATTGCCATTTTTTTGGTCAACTATTCATTTAAGTACATGCTGAACTGCAATATGACATACAACATTCATGCCGGCAGGATTCTCATTTTCCTGAGGCTGGACTAACGCTAATTAAAGACATCAACTGAGCAGCAGGAGCCAAATCTGAAGATTTTAACACCACCAAGATGCAAGACGCCACAGGGTTGACAGAGCTTATAATGTCAATTTTGCTTAAAAGCCCTATTATGTGTGATTGTAATTGAGATGCTATTTAAGTCAAATTAATGTGCGACTTTTGCCTTCTTAAACTCAGTTTGGCTGGTCATGGCAGGCGGCGAGTTGATTGATGTCTTGCAGTAAATCTCTGATGTTTCCCCAACACGTCTATGACCTCATCAGCACTGCAAGCTTTCACATTGAATGTGGCAAAGTCTTCATGTGCAGCTCAGGCCATGCGTTTAATCTCACAATATCAGCTCCCCCACAGCTATTACACTCCTGGAGCTCCGCCACACACTTCGTGTCCGCTGGGCACACTTAAAGACTCACAGCCTCTTGTTTTTTTTTTGTTTGTTTTTTGTCACAAGTTAGAATAGAACTCTCACTGTTGTGAGAGTGAGGTGGTTACTCCATGATTTTGCTGCAATTATTGTTAATTGATGGCATGGCACAAAATATATCCATTGATAGAAAATTAAAAATAACCAGGTCTTCAAGAAATATTTTTTTATTATCAATGTTGAAAACAGTTTTTGTTGCTTAATATTTTATTCGGCAAGTATTGATCAAAAGTAACAGTAAAGGCATTTTAATGTTATAAAAGGTTTCTATTAAAAAAAATAAAGGTTTTAAAAAATATATATATTCTAAAATATAAAAAATAAACTTTATAATAATCAAAGAATCCTTTTAAACTTTTTCATCAGAGAATCCTGAAATAATAATAAAAAAAAGTAATCAGCAAAACTTTCAACATTAATAAGAACCATTATAATTGATAATAGATGATAATTGAGCATCAAAGCATCATATTATACTGAACAAAGTTATAAATGCAACACTTTTGTTTTTGCCCCCATTTTTCATGAGCTGAACTCAAAGATCTAAGACGTTTTCTTTGTACACAAAAGGCCTATTTCTCTCAAATATTGTTCACAAATCTGTCTAAATCTGTGTTAGTGAGCACTTCTCCTTTGCCGAGAATCCATCCACCTCACAGGTGTGGCATACCAAGATGCTGATTAGACAGCATGATTATTGCACAGGTGTGCCTTAGGCTGGCCACAATAAAAGGCCACTCTAAAATTAGCAGTTTTACTGTATGTATAAACCAGTCAGTATGTGGTGTGACCACCATTTGCCTTATGCAGTGCAACATCTCCTTCGCATAGAGTTGATCAGGTTGTTGATTGTGGCCTGTGGAATGTTGGTCCACTCCTCTTCAATGGCGGTACGAAGTTGCTGGATATTGGCAGGACCTGGACCACGCTGTCGTATACGCCGATTCAGAGCATCCCAAACATGCTCGACGGGTGACATGTCCAGTGAGTATGCTGGCCATGCAAGAACTGGGATGTTTTCAGCTTTCAGGAATTGTGTACAGATCCTTGCAACATGGGACCGTGTATTATCACGCTGCGACATGAGGTGATGGTCGTGGATGAATGGCACAACAATGGACCTCAGGATCTCGTCAAGGTATCTCTGTGCATTCAAAATGCCATCAATAAAATGCACCTGTGTTCGTTGCCATACCATAACCCGACCGCTGCCATGGGCCACTCGATCCACAACGTTGACATCAGCAAACCGCTCACCCACACAAGGCTATACACGCTGTGTCTGCCATCTGCCCTGTACAGTGAAAACCAGGATTCATCGTGAAGAGCAGAGGTGGAAAGAGTAATAAAATATTCTACTCAGGTAAAATTTTATTGAAGTAATAATACTTTTACTTAAGTACAAGTAAAAGTACCGGTCTAAAAATCTACTTAAGTGAAAGTAAAAAGTAGCTAATTTAAAATGTACTCAGAGTAAAAGTTGCTGAGTTACTTTTTTAACAGCGGGGATGGGGTGGGGGACTCTCCTGTGTAGGGTTGTAACGGTATGAGAGTTTCACAGTATGATAACCTTCTCAGAAAAAATCACGGTTTACGGTATTAAACAATTATTAAATATATAAACTGTATTATTAAATTATGGTTATTATTATCATCAGTTAAAATGACAGTTAAATAAATGTAACATTTGTTCAATAAAACATATCTAATCAAATAATTTCAATAATTGATTATGAATTAAATTAATAACTTATTTTTATCATTGATAACTTATTAAAATGTTTAAAAATAGAGTTCTATGAAATGTTTTTTATTCAGAATTATTTTCTTTTTATGATTTAATACAAATATATTATCAAAAATGGTGGTTATCAAATAAAAGTTTATCAAACATTTTATCAGTTTTTTTTTTATTTATTATACTGTAAATTCCATTTTTTTCTACATCCAAAGTATTCCCATACCGGCCAGTGCTTCACGTGTGTGTGAAGAATTCGACAGCCTTTGGCTTTCAGCTGGGTCTGCACCACTGGCGTCTGTCTTGTCCGTCACCTTCTACAAATTTTTTTGTGATTTTAGCGCGTCTGTTCTCCCGCCTTCAATCAATCAATGCTGTAGTTTCTAGAGCGCGATGTTTTCACCTAAAGTATTTTATTTTTTCAGAATTATTTTTTTACTCAGTAACGGATATGATTTAAAATGTAACAAATTCCAATACTTCAAACAAAACATACTTAAGTAAAAGTAAAATGACAGATTTTAAAAACTACTTAAAGTAGAAGTACACAAAAAAACGACTCAATTACAGTAACGTGAGTAAATGTAATTCGTTACTTTCCACCTCTGGTGACGAGAACACCTCTCCAAAGTGCCAGACGCCATCGGATGTGAGCATTCGCCCACTCAAGTTGGTTACGACGACGAACTGCAGTCAGGTCAAGACCTCGATGAGGACGACGAGCATGCAGAGGATCTTCCCTGAGACGGTTTCTGACAGTTTGTGCAGTTAATCTTTGGTTATGCAAACTGATTGTTGCAGCAGCTGTCCGGATGGCAGGTCTCAGATGATCTTGGAGGTGAAGATGCTGGATGTGGAGGTCCTGGGCTGGTGTGGTTACACGTGGTCTGCGGATGTGAGGCCGGTTGGATGTACTGCCAAATTCTTTGAAAACAGCTTGGTAGAGAAATGAACATTATATTCAGCAACAGCTCTGGTGGACATTCCTGCTGTCAGCATGTCAATTGCACACTCCCTCAAAACTTGCGATATCTGTGGCATTGTGCTGTGTGATAAAACTGCACATTTTAGAGTGGCCTTTTATTGTGGCCAGCCTAAGGCACACTATGAAAGAAATAGTCCTTTTGTGTACATAGAAAGAGTCTTAGATCTTTGAGTTCAGCTCATGAAAAATGGGGGCAAAAACAAAAGTGTTGCGTTTATAATTTTGTTCAGTGTATAATGATTTCTGAAGGATCATGTGACCCTGAAGACTGGAGTAATGGTGATGGAAATTCAGCTTTACAATTACAGGAATAAATTACAATTTAAAATATATTCAAATAGAAAACTTTGTCTTAAATTATAATAATATTTCACAATATTACTGTTTAACTGGGTTTTTAATCAAATAAATGCAGCCTTGGTGAGCATAAAATGCTTCTTTCAAAAATATAAAAAAAAACTATTCCAAACTCAAGTAGGGCTTGGGTGTGGGTTAGGTTTTAATATTTGTAACTAGCTGCATACAAAAACTAGAAGTCTGTGCAATGTCCCCATTTAGATAAGTAAAGAGTGTGTGTGTGTGTGTGTGTGGTCTAGGTAAACCTTATGTTAATGGGACAAAATGTCTCCTCCAAGATGGCAATATCTGAAATCCTTGACCGTGTGCACATTTTTGGTCCCCATGAAGTAAAGCTTATAAATCACACTGTGATGTTTTTTTAAATTGTAAAAATGCAGAAAGTTTTCTGTGACTTGTAGGTTTAGGGGTTGGGGTTAGGGGATATAATATACAGTTTTTTTACTCTATAAATATTAATACAAACTCTATGGAATGTCCACATAAAACTTGAAAACCCAGCGTGTATGTGTGTGTAAATATTTTAATATTGTATATTTTGATTTTTTTATTTGTATACTTCAGCTAGTCAACTTCACTTGTATTTGAAGGGTCAATGAGTTTCTCCCACCTAATTACCCCCTTGACATCTACAGAAAGCAACAGCAGATGCAAGGCAGCCCTCAGTGCATCATTCCTGCACTCATTTACACATCATTACAGCCTTGAATCAGTCAGTTCAGATGTACCGTATGAATGTTCGGGCCTCGAGGGAGCCATTGAACAGATCCTCTGGGCTGTGCTCTCTGCTGGAAATGTTGTGTAAGGGTTGTATAACAAACTCCGTCTAACGTGCCTGACACCTGTGGTACAGGTAGAAACAAATCTCCTCAAATTTCTAATGCAGTAAGCCAGACGAAATGGGGTTAAAAACCAAATTTGATTACCGTCTCCATTTAAGATGAAAAATCCACTAAAATGAATTGTATTTGTAGGAGTAGTAGTCATAGTAATAAACTATTTATTTTTGTTCATATTTAAATGTAAAATTCTTCTTATTAAATCATGTATAATAATACTAATAATTTTTACCTTTTACACATTTTTAAAACAAGTGTATCATTATTATTGCAATACACTAATTATCTTAAAATATATTATATATAAATAAAAAATGATTATTATTATTAGTAGAATCATAAATCTACTTATTACATTTCACTTCAACATCAGCACAAAAGGGATAATCTTAAAATTTGGTATTTGGCGTTTAATTATATATAATTATTTTACTATTTAAAATAGAGAAATGTATTGTTAAAATAGAATTTGAATGTGCATGAAGTTTTGGCTTTCACACATCAACAGTTTTGGAAACATATATATAGTTACCATACATAAATACATACACTTTGGTTAGAGTTTATTCATGAGATTACCTGGGATGGCCTGTGTTATTTCAAAGATTATTGGTTTATTTTTGTGTTTTTGTGCATGTGTGAATATTTGTATATGAGGTTATATACCACTGCATGTTCATGTGATGTCTATGTCACAATGTCAATGTGTGTAGAAGTATATAGGGCTCACACACACACACACGCACACATCGTTTTGCCTTCGAGTATGCACTGTGCCTCTAGGCCAAGGTCAAAAAGTCCAGTATGTTTCAAAAATGGAAAGCTTAACTTGTGCCCTTTAAAGCTCTCAGTATGGGAACTGTGTCCATTTTATGGTGGGACGGGGTGTGGTGAGCAAACACCAAATCCAGCACTAGGTGTGGAAAACTGTCCCATCTGTGTGGAGTTACCAACAATCCTTCTGTTTATTATGCTGAAACTGAAGCCTGTTTGGAGTGTGGCTTTTCCTGAATTAGTGCCTACAGGATCTATGTTATAACTGGCCGATCCGCTTTCTTTTTCCACTGTTTAGATCTCCACACTGAAGGATGAGCTCAGAATCTGTGGTGCGAGTCTGCCGTGATGGTACGAAAGTTAGTCACACATCTGAGGTTTTAAAAATAGGCCATAAAGGAGTCCGCCTTCATGTTACTGTAATTTGATACAAAGGGTCGGAGAGTTATGACAATAGATCAGCACGTGGAGTTTTATTTATAAGCTATGATGATCGCTCTCAGAGGCATTGACAATATTATTATTATTACTAAACAACTTACTGTTTTTGCTTTAATTTATATTTTATTGTAAAATATTATTGTATAATAATAATAATAGTTGTTGTTTTTATTTTTAAATGTACATGTAAAAAAATATTGTATAATAATTATATTAATAATTGTTGTGGTGGTTATATTTAAATTATTTATGATTATTATTATTATTATTACTATAATATACAACTTGTTTTTTATTTAAATGTAATAATATTGCATAATAATAATAGTTACATTTTAATATTAAAAATACATTTATTTTTTATTATTACTAAAAAATAGTAAATAAATAAATTAAAATAAATTAAAAATGAATAATAATACAAAAATAATCAAGGAACATTAAAAGCAATGGAAAAATAAGTTTTAAGCAAATATTTAAAAATCTGTAATGTTGGAGCAAATCTAATGTTAACTGGTAACCTGTTCAAGAGTTTAGGGTTTAGCAACCTATGACTACCGGAGCGAAGAGCTCGAGAAGGGTAATGTAGAGATAGAAGTTCAGATAGTTATGAGGCGGCTAAGTTGTTTAGGGACTTAAAACAAAAACTAGGGTTCAAAACTCCACTCTAAACCGCACAGGCAGCCAATGCAATGATGCTAACACAGGAGTAATGTGAGGGACTTTACAGAGGCCCAATAAAAGTCTTGCTGACGCATTTTGGACCAACTTGAGACGGGCCAAGAAAGTAGTGTTCATTCCACAATACAGTGAGTTACAGTAGTCTAAACATGATGATATAAAAACATGAATTACTCTTTCAAAGTCGTGAAAAGAGAGAAAAGGCTTAATTTTGGAAAGACAGAGATTCAAAGAAACTAGATCTAACCACTTAGTTCACTTGTTTGTCAAGTTTCAACTCGCTGTCAAGCCAAGCGCCTAAGAGAGTTTTGACTTGAGATGCTTGAGATGTGACATAATCATTAACAAACTTTGTGAGAATGCCACTAGGGGGACCAAAGAATAAAATTTTGGTTTGCTTTTCGTTTAGATTGAGAGAATTTGATGACATCCAGATTTTTACATCCTTCAAACATTCCATCAAAGGGCCCAGGATGATCTTGCATGAGCGTTTAAATCTGGGTGTGATCAGCGTAGCAATGAAAAGACACACTAAGCTTTCGGAAGATACAGCCTAGAGGGAGCCTATATAGAGAAAAAAGGGCAGGAGCTAGTATAGATCCCTGCGGGACCCCTCATGGGTTTTGGCAGCTGATGACATGAGAGTGCCAAGATGAACAGAGAATCTCCCGTCCTTTAAATAGGAACTGAACTAGCTTAAAACGGTTCCCGTCATGCCCACATTGGTCTCGAGATGGGCAATGAGAATCTCATGATAGATCAAGTCAAATGCAGCAGTAAGATTTAACATCACCAATATTACACTATCACCCTGGTCAGTTACCATATAGATATTGTTTAAAACCTTAAATAAAGTCGACTCAGTACTGTGAAATGTTCTAAAACCTGACTGAAATGTTTCATAATTTGAAAGATCAGCAGGGTCAGGATTTGGCTTCTTTAGAGATGGAACTACCAAAGCATGTTTAAGATCTGCTGGTATTGCACCCAAACTAAGTGATTTGTTGACAATCTCCAGAAGACTAGGCCACAAGGTATCAACTTTTTTTTAATATATATATATATATATATATATATATATATATATACGAGAGAGAATTGTATCAAGTGAGCAAAAAGTAGGTTTTAGTTGAGCAATGATTTCTTGTAGGACAGGCAGTGAGATGGGTTCAAAACCACTCCAGGTGAGAGTGCAGGGAAGAGATTCAGAAGTGTTAATGTCAATTTTGACAGTCTGAGGTCTCTGATCAGCAATCTTAAGGAAAAATCTGAGAAAGTATTCAGGTGTTAAAGATGACACTATTTGACCTTTTGCCTGTTGATTGAGAATCGAAGCAATAATAAAAAAGAGCCTTTTGGCTTATGCCAATTTAGATTAATAATGTCTGAGTAATAATCCATTTTAGCAATTTGCTAAATTTGCTGCTTTTTGGAAATTAGACAATGCAACCTGCAAGGCTTTAGTAAACTTGAAGTTTGAACTTTCTTCATTTACTTTCTGCTTGTCTGCATTTCTGCCGAAGAGAGAGAGTATTTTCATTTAACCAGGGCATTGTTTTAACTTTAGTAGGTTTAGATTTCAATGGGGCAGCAGATTCTAAGATGTTAAGTGGAATTACCACTCGTGCTACCATCTGGTTGCGCCATGTGGTTTTACATTCTGAACATGTAAAGGGACAGTAAAGAGAAGAGGCTTATGATCAGAGAAGTTATGATCAGAGATAGTCATATCAGAGACGAGCAGATTATGTGACAAATCCAGGTCTAGCATATGACCCTGAATGAGAGTAGGGCCTTTCACCCATTGTATGAGATCAAATGATTCAACCAGGTTTTAAAAGTGCTCAGACAGAGAGTCAGATCCACAACAAATGTGATATTTAAATCCCCAAGAATTATCAGTCGTATTTAATAAAAAGTTCACTTAGAAGGACTGCAAATTCCTCAATAAAATCCTTGGAAGGTTTAAGAGGACGGTAGATCAAAGCCTCCACCAGTGGATTAGAGGAATTAAACTGATATAATTGCAGTTCAAAGCAGTGGAAGGCATTCGTGGGTAGAGTCCGGCATAAAAGGTTATTTTTAAAAATAAGAGCTAAGCCTCCGCCTCGTCCCGTTTCCCTAGGTGTAAACAACTAGAGTAAAGCAGTTAAGTATACAGTATGTAGTGCACAGTTTCCAGTACATATTAAACCCGTGTTCCATTCCAAACACTTTTGAAAGCTTTATGCATTTTTTTCCTCAGTCCATTGTCACTCCTCCATGTTTTTTACTGTGTCCGACTTGTTCTTAGTTTCCACATCCTGTTAATTTGAGCATCATTCCGAAGGTTTTTGGCTTTAGTCCCACAGGGCATTTCGTCGAGAATCCCAGCGTTTAGCTTCTTTAATATCCTTCTGCTCTCAGGACTGTTGGCTAACTGGTTCGTGCTCCTAGGGCAAGCTAATAACAAGCTCTTTGAAGAATGGAACCGCTTTAGCAATTTCAGTCTGGCCAGGGGTGACAGATGTCATGAAAGGGCCATTGTCATATACGAAGAAAGCTATATTGAAGTACGGCTGAGATGCTGTATCACCAACACACATGGCCTAGCCTCTTCTCACCTGTATACCCGTCTACATTCTTTCAGCTTGACGCACTTTCCCTCGCTTTGGCTGATCCGACAGTCACGCACACCTGATATAGCCACTGGCCACAACATTTTGAAGGCGAAGGGATCACCTGGAACAGTTGGAATGCTGTTCTGAAGCTGTACGAATCTAAATATCCCACTGCAACCGAACACAGCGCATCTCCTCCACCTCAGGCTCAAGTCCTGGATGGGACTAAAGATTTGTAGCACAAGAGATACTTGTGTGTCAAAGAGAAGACAGGTATGGACTTGTATGACCTCATGGATGGAGCAGTGGTTTCTTGAAATCGTATCCAAATTGGACCATGGATCACACACAGCTACCGTTCTGCTGCCCCAGGACAGTGTCACCTGGTGTGCTCATATAATCGTCATGTTCGCAGATAGAAATGTGCTGAATGGTCACTGGCATTTTTGGTGCTGTTACTTTAATGATGCAGCATCTCAGAGTTTTAGTGTTTTATGCTTTATTATGTTGTGCTTTAATGTGCGTTAAACCCTCTCGGAAATGTTGCATCTTTAATTTCACTTATACTGTATCACTGCCATCGGAACGCCTCTTGTGTGGCAAAATCACACTATTCTTACAAAAATAGGCAGTAGGGCTGTCAACGAATATTCTAAATTCGAATATATATTCGAATAGTTTTAAAAAACAGAAATTCGAAGGTGAAAATTAATATTCGAATGTGGAAAAAAGAAAACGCGGTAGCGGAGGCGCGCGCGCTGCCTGAGGGATCAGGAACAGGTCACAGCTGAGTCGCACTGGCACAGCGTCACTGCTAAAAGTTGACTTACATGGAAGATGGCAGAAAGTGCAAAGCCCAACTCAACCGCAGCAGAGAAAGTGATTTTAACCCCCCAAAATCTAAAAGCCATGTCTGGAAGTACTTCGGATTTTGGTCGGTGAATGGTAAAATTGTGGAGCCGCAAGATAAAGTTGTATGCAAGCTATGTAAGATGCAGTTAGCATACCAGTCGACCACTAGCAACATGAGGTCACATCTCGAAAATGTGCACCCAAATGAGCGAGCGAGAGTGAGGTCTTCGGTCTTTGCCATTAGTTGTTTTACTTGTTTTTGTGTAGGTAATGCGTTGTTAAATGTTTAAATTTAAATAAACTACCTATACAAGTAGTTATGTCTCTTTGTATTAATTTGTCCTGTTATTGACGTAATGCGCGTCATTGAAAAAATGCGCAACCAGATATTCGAATAGTTCTAGAATATAATAGTTCGTGTTTTTTCAGAGGGAATATTCAAACGTCATTTTGTAATGTAATTTTGACAGCCCTAATAGGCAGCTACTGTTGGGTGTAAGGTTGTAATGATGCACTCTTTTTCCTAATGCATCACTTTAAAGAAATATTCGCGAAATCTTGCCAATTCTAATGCATCCATCTTAAAATATGATTTTTGAATCATGAATCGTTTGTTGTGGTCAATAACCAGCTTAGTCACCATGAAATCAAAATTGACAATTCTTATTTTTTATGAAATACTGCAGTGTTTATTATAAACGTATCTGTTTAAATCATTATTTCTTTAAAAGATCATCTGCCCTCGTTATCTATAATCAAAATACCTTCCCCTCCTTCTGTCAGTGACTTCTCTTCTCTGATGATGTTCACTGGTGCGAGGGCGGGACAACCTGTCACTCACAAGAAATCCACCAATAGCAAACCACAACCATTTAACAAGCCAATCATGTCATGTCCCACCATACATTTTGTCTTGTGAATCAGCGTCTCAAACACAGTAGAGAAGAAAAGATTATTGCCAGTTCCCTTTTTATGATAACTTTAAAATGCTAAAAATCAAATAGACTTTGATTCAGCAAAGTGGGCAAATAAATATATATACGGTTTATAAATATTGAAATGTTATATTAGTTGTTTGAATTGCATGTACGAATGAGTGGAAACAACATGGCATCGCTTTCTAGCTCTCTCACGACAGATCTTTTACAATTCCAATGGAAAACCTGAAAGTATTTTTATTCTAAAATTATTTTTCAATCTTCATCAATACATACACCTATGAAACATGACGTCAGATAATGAAAGCAAATCTCCTGAGGTGCACTTACAGTACGATTATGCGTACACGCTTGGACATGTGGATCCGCTTGTGAAGTCTTCATTGCGTCTATCCTGGAGACATTGGCTACAACTACAGGAGAGGATTTGAAAAGTTCCAATGATGTGATGAATATCTAATGATCCTCCCACTGTTTATTCCATCTATTATCATTGGGTTTTTAACAGGCCTCTAATATCTCAAATGAAGATATTTTAATTTCACTTTTTGACGCTTCATATGGATTCGTAAAACTAATCCACATGAATTGAGCGGTTTAGTCCATTTTTTTGGAGAGACTCGATCGCTTTATATGATGAACAGATTTCATTTATTTTTTATTCATAAAAAAACTTTAATCAGTGAACATAAACAGAAGCTCAACCCAATGTGTTTGATAAGCAAGAACAAACATCTCACAGAAGCTCAAACGTGCTGCGTAACACGAGAATGAACCTCATTGGTTCTCACACATGATACAAAGTAGAACGAACATTGAACAAGGCAAAAAAACACAGGGCTTAAATACATGGGGAAACAGATCAGGGAAACGAGACACAGCTGACAAGACTAACGAGGTGACAGGTGAGACAGATGAACTAATAATGATAATGACACGTGACATGACGACAGGTAGACATGTCCAATGAAAACAAACTAAACGGAACACAACTGTGACACACATCAAGCGAACATGCTTTATCTTTCGTTTATCATATCTTATGTGTGCATTGATGAATGTTTAAATAGGTGAATAAAAGATTCAATCTGTTCATTATATAAAGCGATCGTTTCTCTTCAAAAAATTTGGACTAAACCACTCAAATCATATGGATTAGTTTTACGATCTCTTTATGAACTTTTTGAATCGTCAAAGTGGTAGTTGTGTAGCTTTCAATGGAGGGACAGAAATCTTTCAGATTTCATCAAAAAGATCTTCATTTGTGTTTCGAAGATGAACAAAAGTCTTACGGGGTTGGAACGACATGAGGGTAAGTAATTGATGACAGAATTTTATTTTTTGGGTGAGCGATCCCTTTAATGAATGTGCTCCTTGCTGTCTGCATTTATTTTCACATGCTTCAAGAGCACTTAGATTGAGTCGACAAGGCCTTCAGATGGAGACAGCCTGCCATCATCTTTGTTTTCAGATCTTTCCTATTACAAACAAAACGCATGGCTTCAAAAAGTAGTTGGCTTGTATCTGATGACTCCGATCGTGAGAACACGCTCCATGTGTTCAAGAGTTGGAAACACTGAAGGGTGAAATAAACTTTTAGCTTTCTGCTGCTACAGTTTCAAGCATTTTGAATGCATCCAGAAATCATTTCTATTACACCATGGGATTTTTGTTTTATTTGATGAATTGTAATGATTTGAGACCTTTGGCCAAATGATTTTTCCTAAATGTTTTCTTGAGTCATAGCCTCATTCAGGTCTTTTGGACTTTGTCCTGATTGTTTTAAATTTTAACATTAAGGACATTGGTTGAAATAAGACTTAAGATTTAGCCTTTGCCGTGACAAAAAATACTTCCGGCATCTTGGATACAATGTGGATATTGTAAAACAGTACAGTTCAGCAAAACATTCTAGCTATGGTTAGTTAGCATATATTAAGTTAAGCTGTTATTCTTTTGAGTTGGATCTTTTCAGTGAGCTATTTGAACAGTTTTACAGAACCATTCTGAAAGACATGTTCACTAATTGGACTCAGTCCGAAGAATTCTCGAGTTAAGCCCCTTTCACACAGAGATTCCGGAAAATACACGAATAATGTGTCACGGTATCGTTTGATTTTGGTTCATTCACACTGCCAGTGATTTTCCGGAATCTGTGAGTGCGTTCACACGCATCTCGTAAAGACACGTGACGTCAGGATGTGACGAGTAACTTACGCGTCGAACGATCTCAGCTTCAGCGCAAATAGTAAGGAGCTTCCTAGTCTCTGCTTCATTCCAGTTTGCAGTTTCCATTTTTTCGTTCTTTCTTCGAACACAAACTTTCTTCTAAGAGCAACAGAGTCGCACGATGACGTTCGTCATCGCTACAACATACCCCTTACGGCATTGGTCCTGCAGTCATTCCGGGACTGATCCCGGCAATGTTACTAGGTTCCCATCCCGGCATCGATCCCGGCATCGATCCCGGCATCAATCCCGGGACGTTTGCGTTCACACAAAAGGCACTCCAGCAATTTCCCGGGATCAACACGCTGTGTGAAAGGGGCTTTAGTAACACACTGACTCACTGAACCAAAAACTCTTTAAGACATGTCTGACTCCTATTTAGCAACAAACCAATGATATAATGTTATTAGTGAGTCAAAGAACCAAGCTGATATTTCAATATATCAAGAGTATTTGAAGTGATCTGTGGATTTGGCTGATAGAATGAAAAATCTCTTTAATGTGTGATTGGCTATAATGTTAAGATTAAATTATTTAAACCTTTCAAATGTATTAAATATTAAATAATTATTATCAAAAGAGGCAAAACCTTTTCCAGGCAAGATCAAAATGAATTGTATTATTGGTTATTGTAAATGCAAATTATAAATAGGTACTAAATTGTTTTTTTATTAGCAAAAAATTATAAAAAACACATGGAATTAAATAAACACCCTTATTAATAATGTTTACTTAAAATACCATAACAATAATAAGTCCCTACGTATGGCTTTTTTGGAAAGTTGTGGAACATGTAATAGCCCACACCGGGATGTCAGAGACCATGTGATGTAAAAGAACCACTGAATCAGTTCATTCAAAACGAACTGTTCAAAAGAACCAATTTGCGGAAATAAATCAGACTTTTTTTGGAATCTTAATCGTGGAGCACATCAGCCAATGCAGAACCGTTTTAAACATCCATTTGTTGTCCAGAACTTTATCTGGCTGTTTCTTTATGTTTTTTGTATGAATTGGATGTCAAGTCAATGGCTACCGTCAACTACTACCTCAACTTCTTCAGCAACGGTCTTAAGCCGGGTGCACACTGTGCGATTTTTAAAAAGTCCTTAGACTATAGGAGATTTCATCTTAACCGATTGTGAAATCTGGTTGCATCACGTACATAAGGAGAATCTTCACAGATGTTCTTCTTTCAAATCTCAAACCTGCACACACTACAAGATTTAAAAATCCTGGTGCATCATACACTACAAGTTATTCTAAAGATTATCATGCCAGATTAGAACCTCACATGTTCTCACAGGGAATCTGATGTAAACAACATGGAGACTGTGTCGGGGCAACTTGCTGTATCAATACTTTCTATTCTTTGTAGCGAGAAAAAACAGCCGTGTAATTGGGGTTGAATGACTAGTCGACTTTAATGCTCTTCCAATGACGCTTTAAGCTTGACGTTGAATTCATGGCCTATTGAGGGCGCAACAGGATAAGAGATCTTCGAAGTGCTTTTTTAAGGGCCGTTTCCAAACCGTTAAAATGACAAATAAATGCATATTCAGAGAGCGCTCCTCAAGATATCTTTGATTATACCATCTGGATGCTCCTAATTGATTGACTGAATGCACATTTTACACAGCTTATTGTACACCTAAGTTAAACGCCGTTCTAAACTGCTGCTGCATTATACGCACACACACAACGGCAGTAGCGCGCATATCATGTGAAGATCATGAGTACACAGAATCATTCAGTAGCGCAGAAATGTATTGTTAACTCTGTTCTGTGATTTATCGTGCGAAAAGGCAACCCGCGTTCGAGTCTCAGCTCGACGTTCAGGCTTATTTGTTCATCAATGACGTCATCAGCGACAAGTCGACGTCGACTTTTATCACGTAAACCTGTGGTGGCGAAATACTATTGGGTAAATTGGCAACGTGCGATATCAGACAGACCAAAACAAAAACAGACATTCCGACACGGAATGCACATTTCAAAGTAAAATAACTGTTTTTCAGATAAAACATATATGAACACATTTTTCCTAAATATCTGCAAACATGTAATGGTATTTTTATGCTTTAGTACAGTCAAAAAGTTACATTACACAATCTTTAAACACCAATAATGTATCCCCCTCTGAAATGCTGAAAAGCCTTCTGACGTAATTCATCTTTGCGTCTTCAGTTCATACCTGCTAAGAGCAGCGCTGTCAGACCAGGACTTAGCATAAACCCTTCTGCTTGAATATATGTGGGAAAGTCCTCATGAAAGTGTACAGGGGTACAGTTTGCTGTCATGTTGTGATGGATGGCCCACAATCTGCAACAGTTGTTAGTGCCTTTGGTGACATAAGAGTCTGCGGGACTTTATGAGTGACGGAGGCTTTGCGGTGAACGTTCACGTAAGCACTAAATCCTCAAAGGTCATTTACAGAGATTTATTAGCAGAGAAATGATATGCATCTGAAGTCAGGTTTGTTTCTCTGAGTCTGACCATGACCAGCAATGCTGCTGCCAAAGCCTTTAAAAGCCAGTGGTATTCTTCACTTTGAAGAAAAGAAAGAGATGTGGGCATGTCCACAATGGCAAACTGCTATACTACTCGTTTTTAATGAGCTTGCATGGCAGCATTACATTTCAAATTCTTATTTTTTTTTAAATCTTTTTTGGTTTACAAGTAAAAAGATGTCGCATCGCAGGATGTGTGATGTCTGACACAGAGCCGCGCAGACAACACATGAACTCTGAATTCAGTTCTCTTTGATCATTGAGAAACATTGATCGTTTTGCTCACGTCTCGTGTCAAGCATATCACATGACACACTGTTCTAAAAATGTGGCGTTCAAGTGAGTTTTAAAAAACATTTATTTGAATTCATTTTCCATTCCACTGCCATGGCTTTCGCGTTTCTAAACACACAAAAAAAGTACTTTGTGAACAGCCCCTTTCAGTGACAAAATCATATGAAACAGATTGATCATTAGAAAAAAAAAAGTGCATTTTTAAATAACACAGATGTTGATCAAAAACTAAATATCAGTCCTTGCTTATACTGAATTAAACATGCCATGCTGTGAGGTCACATGCCAATAATGTAATTGTGCACCACATGCTGTTTCACATGCAGTTTTTGGAGAGAGTATTGAGTGTGACATGGTATAGGCTCAACTGCTTGTAAATCCAAATTGAAATTTGGCAGACACGCAGAGCACTAAAATAACACACTTTGTTCTTTTCGTTCCCAACTCTTCGAATAGAGCCAGAGTTTGTATCACCATCCTGTGGGAAAGAATTGTTTTCTCCATCTGGCTCCAGCATTCATTTTTTCCAGCCTCATATAGTTTTTTCGCCCTATATGTGATAAGTTATTGTGGGTCTGTATAATTTTAAGGTGGTACATTGGTTTAAAATTAAACAAGGACAGCGGGACCCTTTTAAAAATGCTGGATGGCGATCAGGGGCACAGCTGGGTTTTTTTTCTTTCTTTTTAACAGTACTGCTGGAAAATCGTGACAGATCTTTTCTGACAAATGTCTATGGGTCATAAGTGTGTAATTTTTTGTTCTTTTGCCAATATGTGCAGAAGCACATGCTATAGAAAAACTTTTATGATGGATCGTGGTTGAGTTTGACCCATAAAAGAATCTCGAAGTTGAGAGAATGTGAAATAGTTGAGAGAATGTGAAATAATTCAACTAAAAGCGTTTCTTTCCTAGTCACAAAGTCAATGGATTGATGCTAGTGCATTCAAAATAGCATCTCAAAACAATACTGACAAATCCAACCTTAGCAACTGTTGCTATCCACCAATTTGTAATTGCAATGTTACGTTGTTTATCCAAAAAACAATTATGTTCTTGTGAAATATTTGGCTTACATTTGAAATGGGTTACATTGTTGGGAAAACACATTTTGAGGTAAATGTGATAACAGTATGTAAATGTAAATTTGTGTTGTGAATGTTGTTTATTTCTCAAAGTATGTCTTAATATCTCACACTTTTAAGTTTATTTCTCACAATTATGACTATTTCTGGCAGTATGACTGCGTGTGACTTAATATGACTGAATTATTTCCCGCAATGTAACTCTTTACATCGCAGTAAAAAACATAACTGAAAATATATTTCCCTCAATTGCAACTATATCATGCAATGTAATCTCACAGTTGATTACTGTATTTCTCACAATTGAGACTTTCTTGTTGTATTCTTCTCACATTTGCAACTATTTCTCGTAATTGTGACTTTCCCGTAATTGCGTCAATATATCACAATTGCAAGTATTTTTTATAATTGAAACATTCTCGTTGTTATTATATCTCACATTTGCAACTATTTCTGGAAATTGTGACTTTCTCGTAGTTGCAAGTGTTTTTCATTATTGCGACTTTATAGTTGTTGTGTTTATCTCACATTTGCAACTTTTTCTGGCAATTGAGACTATTTCTCGTAATTACATCTATCTCACATTTGCAAGTATTTTTCATAATTGCGGCTTTCTAGTTGTTGTGACTTAATATCTCACATTTTCAAGTATTTCTCACATTTTTTACTATTTCACTTTTTTTCATAATTTCAACTTTCTAGTTGTGACACAATTGCAAAGATTTTTCATTATTGTAATGTTTTCACTCTGTGACTATTTTTAGTAATTGCGACAATGTCTCACAATTGCGAAATTTTCCATTATTGTAACTTTCTCGTAATTGCATCTTATTTTAACTTTCTCTTAACTACCTGTTGTATATTTATATGCTCTGAAAAAAAACTAGATTTCATGTTTTCTTAACAAAATAAGCTGAATGAAGGTAGCTTCAGAGTTTCAAGAAATCTGTATGCTGTGTATTAACTTATTTGATTATCTAAATCATTTAATGCCTTTGAATGTCTTTCTCACTCCACTGTATCTCCAGAAATTGAAATATCTACATAGATATGAAGTTTAGCTGTCAGCTGAAATATTAATTGTAAAGTATGGGCGTTATTCCAAGCCTTTTCCGTATACCCTGAAACTTCACTATCCAGGGTCCTGATTTTTTTTTTTTTTTTTTTTTTTTTTCCCCCGTCAGTTTGGGGCTGGGCTCTGGACTCAGCTCAGGAGCAGTGGATAAAAGGAGGGTGCTTTTGTTAACTTTGGCTGATGTTGAGAACGGAGCCGGAATCCTGTGCTATTCTCGATCTCTCCCCCTTTCCTTTCCTATATCTTCAGGTCCCCAGTAGTTCACGGTAAAAATAAAACCGCACTAAGCCTGGCATCGTGCTCAAGCAGTGGTTAAAGCTGATGGATCGCTGCTGGCTGGTTGCCTGGAGCACGGTATTATGGGTCTGAGGGGATCTTGGGAACCCCAGGATGTGGAGCTTGGCGCTGGGTACGGATGCAGGAGGGAGTAAGGGAGGGTGTTGTGGTTGGGTGGACATGAGGTGTGCGCTTGTATGAACACACGGATCCTGGCATGAATGCATTTTCACATGTCTGTCAAGATAGTAGATGGTTGACAGTAGTACACACCTCTGCTTAAGTTAATGAGGGTCTTTCTAGCTATACTATATACAGTGTGTGTGTGTGTGTGTGTGTGTGTGTGTGTGTGTGTGTATATACAGGTCCTTCTAAAAAAATTAGCATATTGTGATAAAGTTCATTATTTTCCATGATAAAAATTAAACTTTCATATATTTTAGATTCATTGCACACCAACTGAAATATTTCAGGTCTTTTATTGTTTTAATACTGATGATTTTGGCATACAGCTCATGAAAACCCCAAATTCTCAAAAAATTAGCATATTTCATCCGACCAATAAAAGAAGTGTTTTTAATACGAAAAAAAAAGTCAACCTTCAAATAATTGTTCAGTTATGCACTCAATACTTGGTCGGGAATCCTTTTGCAGAAACGACTGCTTCAATGTGGCGTGGCATGGAGGCAATCAGCCTGTGGCACTGCTGAGGTGTATTGGAGGCCCGGGATGCTTCGATAGCGGCCTTAAGCTCATCCAGAGTGTTGGGTCTTGCGTCTCTTAACTTTGTCTTCACAATATCCCACAGATTCTCTATGGGGTTCAGGTCAGGAGAGTTGGCAGGCCAATTGAGCACAGTAATACCATGGTCAGTAAACCATTTACCAGTGGTTTTGGCACTGTGAGCAGGTGCCAGGTCGTGCTGAAAAAGGAAATCATCTCCATAAAGCTTTTCAGCAGGTGGAAGCATGAAGTGCTCCAAAATCTCCTGATAGCTAGCTGCATTGACCCTGCCCTTGATAAAACACAGTGGGCCAACACCAGCAGCTGACATGGCACCCCAGACCATCACTGACTGTGGGTACTTGACACTGGACTTCAGGCATTTTGGCATTTCCTTCTCCCCAGTCTTCCTCCAGACTCTGGCACCTTGATTTCCGAATGACATGCAACCACTGAGCAACAGTCCAGTGCTACTTCTCTGTAGCCCAGGTCAGGCGCTTCTGCCGCTGTTTCTGGTTCAAAACTGGCTTGACCTGGGGAATGCGGCACCTGTAGCTCATTTCCTGCACACGCCTGTGCACGGTGGCTGTGGATGTTTCTACTCCAGACTCAGTCCACTGCTTCCGCAGGTCCCCCAAGGTCTGGAATCGGTCCTTCTCCACAATCTTCCTCAGGGTCCGGTCACCTCTTCTCGTTGTGCAGCGTTTTTTTGCCACACTTTTTCCTTCCCACAGACTTCCCACTGAGGTGCCTTGATACAGCACTCTGGGAACAGCCTATTTGTTCAGAAATTTCTTTCTGTGTCTTACCCGCTTGCTTGAGGGTGTCAATGATGGCCTTCTGGACAGCAGTCGGGTCGGCAGTCTTACCCATGATTGCGGTTTTGAGTAATGAAACAGGCTGGGAGTTTTTAAAAGCCTCAGGAATTTTTGCAGGTGTTTAGAGTTAATTAGTTGATTCAGATGATTAGGTTCATGATATGCTAATTTTTTGAGACAGGAATTTTGGGTTTTCATGAGCTGTATGCCAAAATCATCTGTATTAAAACATCATCTGTATTAAAACAATAAAAATTGGTGTGCAATGAATCTAAAATATATGAAAGTTTAATTTTTATCATTACATTATGGAAAATAATGAACTTTATCACAATATGCTAATTTTTTGAGAAGGACATGTATGTATGTATGCATGTATGTATGTATGTATGTATGTAGTAAGTTGTCATTTGATTATATGATTAGACATTTTGAGCATGATGCATACCATCTGGAAAGCATTGTTTTCTTTTTTTGAATATCTGATAATCATCACAAAACGATCAGATTCGTATGTGTTATAATATTAAACCTTGAGAAATCATCAGTTGAATGTCATTCTAAATTAAGTTCTGATTGTTATTCTAAATTAGCAACGTATGTTTGTTTTCAGTTAAACTTGTTTGTAGAATATTTGAGATGTTTTTGCATATTTTTTGCATCTCAATGTCAATTAAAGATACACACACACACACACACATAGGATTAGGAATTTAGAATATGGTCATGCAAAATAAGGCATTAGTATGTGCTTTAAGTACTAATAAACAGCCAATATCCTAGTAATATGCATGATAATAAGCAACTAGTTAATAGTGAATATTGGACCCTAAACTAAAGTGTTATCAAATCAATAGTAATAATAAGCCATTGATTAGAGGAGAAAATTATATGATCAATTATTTGACAAATGTTTTTACATTGTATAACATAAAAAGTTGGAAATTGCTTAACTTATTTTGATGAGTTAAAGCATTTCAAAGATTCAACAATTTTTTTTAAATCAGTTAAATGCAATTTAAGTTGAAATTACTTTACATCTAAGTTGATTGTACTTAAAAACGTAAGGCAGCAACTTTTTACAGTGAGGGTGCTGTGAGGAACACAAGCATTAGCACTGAGATGTTGTTCGGGTGGGATTATGGGAGAGGTTAAGGGGCCGGAGAGGGTCAGCCAAGGCGGGGCGCTGGAATCCAGGGTAAATCAGGTCTGTCGCTTGGCCCCTTTACCCACGGACAGGTGAGCGACGAGGAACAATGAGGACTTTGTAAGACAGCAGGACAGGTGCACTGTTCACCCTCACAGAGCCTAATGGTACCAGCCAGAGCTCCTGCCTCCATGTCTCTCGTTTGCTTTATCTCGTCTCGTCTCAGGCCTCATTTAACATAACTCTGAGTTTCTCAATGCATGCAAAGAAATACCCTTGAGAATGTACCGTAGTTCTGGCGTGGTAATCAGTGTGCTATTTGCAGTAAAATCAAGAATGAATCAGTTTCTATAAAACAAGTATGTGTTATGGAAAAATATGAAATGTGATGTGTCGCAATACAACACACATACAGTCATGAGCAGGCTTTTGAAAAAAAAACTGCATTAAAAATTACTACAGAATTTAGAAACATAAGATATACTCAGGAGATTGTCTTATTTTAAATGTTTAACATTTTCAATGAACATCTAACTAACACAAATATATTTCTAACATTTTATAACACTATTAGTCAATAATATTTAACAGATCAGTAGTTTATGAAAATTCAAATGTGAATATGTACTGTATGCAAATATGTGAATCAAAATTTGGTGACATTCATAACTATTTAATGCATTTTGACTGATGATCTGTTAATTTTTTTATGAAATATTCATGTCAAACATTTGTGTTGGTATAAACAGGCCTTTACTTGACCAAAGATGTCCAAACCAAATAATGTCTGCATAACTTAGTGTAACTTAACAGATTTCCAGCCCAGTTTGAATTGTTACAATGTCGGTTGTATATATATATAAAAAAAATAGACGTTGTTGCTCATTTTTTTGTGTAATCTGGACAGAGAAATTCATTTATTTTTCAGCAAAAGTCTGCCGGATGCGCTTTTGACTCGTGAAAACTACAGATTATACTACCACATTTTTGTGTTCCCACCCATTGGCCGTCGGATCCACAGAGGTTTATCACTGAAAATTGTACCATACTCTGTCCACTCTTTAAACAGCTTTGCTTCAGGCCAAACTGAGTTGTTCCCCTCTGTTTGGTCTAAAACAGTGTTTGTGGTCATTCAGTTACAAATGTTGAAAACAAACACGTTTTTCAGGTTTTCTGCAGCAACGTTCTCTCCCTGGACAGCAACATGCCCAGTGCATTGTGGGTGTTGAAGTTTTCTTACCCATTGGCAAAAGGGAAGACAACGGTTGACAACTGTGTTTTCTCTAGTTAGGTAGCACCGATTTAAAAAAAAAAAAGCCTTTCTAATGTATGCCAACATTTATTGAAATCAGTAAATTACCCCTTTAATTTTAGCGTTAATTTCAGACTGAGCAAACACGTGGACTCAGAAAGCAACAAAGGCGTCAATCACCATTTCTGATAGTATTATAAAACTTCTTGAGCTTTGATCAGAATTCAGTGTCACTGTGGTGATGAAATAATTTTCCGCATTTGCAGGCGTAAATGGAGTGAAGTGCTTTCACTCTGAAGCCCTGGCCATCCCTTTTGATTTATGATGACAAATTGGTTTGATTATGCAGCTGTATTTGTTACAGTAAACGTTCACATACTACCATTAGCATGATACTATGCTTCCATTCTTTCCATTCCAGTGAGTCGGTTGACATCTGTGTCATTGAGTCGTGTGTATATTTCCTGTGGAGTAATCACGGTGCTGTAGATGATCAGGCTATGTGAGATGTTGCGTAATTAGTTGGTTAGTCTTGTGGTGGCTGCCTAGTATTTGCTAAGTTGCTTTTGAAAGGTATGCAGATCAGACTCAAAATGAGGGGAAACATCTCAAATTATTGGAGAAGTGCTCTGGCTTGTGCAGCGAAACCAGTATGGTTTCTTTTTTCCACAGTGGCACAAGGCCGTTTGTGCAGAGGCAGAGTTTGCCCACCCAGCTGCAATCGCAAAAAAATATTTTATTATTGTTTTAATGTGAAAATAAAGGTCAGTTTCCAGGGATCTCAGAAGTCATCATAGTTGGGTAAACTTAGTGGTGAATGGAAACTAAAACACAATATATATTTTTTTGTTTTCCCATTTGCTCCAATTGCAAAAGAAAAACAATCCATGATCGCGTTTCTATGACTTTCCAAACATTTTTTTCAATTGATTACTTTAGTCAGCAGAGAGAAAGATGTCAGTGTATTGCATTTGATGTTGTCAAGAAGTTGTATTAGAAAAACTAACATAGCACCGTTAACCAGCTTTCTGGAATTGAATGCCTATTTTTAATGCCTATACATTTTTTTTAATTAAAACATTTTAAACTTTAAATTGACAATGTTAATAACTGTGCAAATACATCATCATAGTCTGTGAAAAGGGTCCATAGATTTTATTGCAGGTAGAATGGTGCAGTTATCATTAAATATTTGATATATTTCCCAATATTTATGTATTCATGGGTTAAAAGGGTCTTGTTTCCCTACAACCATCATTTCACTTTAACAAAATATATTCAAAACAATTTTTTAAGAAATAAACATGGTTTAAAAATGATCAAGGCATTGCTAGCCAGTAGTTCTAAACAGTTCGAAATAGTGATATTTACAGTTACTTATTTTTTTTATTTTTTTTTTTTTATAGTTTTGATTTATTATTTGTCTTGAAAAACGTTGTTTGCTATCAATTGACTAAATGGAACTACTGTGAAGATCATCATGATGAACAAAACGTTTAAAAATCATAAACTTTTGTTGGTAACAGAGCTTATTTTTGGCAAAAAGCCAATTGAAAAATCCTATTGGGTTTTTGTTGAGAGATCCAGGGTATCAAAAACACAAAAAATACATCATTACAACAGCACTCTATAGACCAATTTTCAGTTGGTAAACATGGTGATGTTTTTGTGGGCGGAGCTTAGGTGGTGGCAGAACAATCCCTTTGGCCGCTTCACTAACGTAAGTCTGCAAGTTTTGTTAGCTTGTTTTTAACAATGACTGGAGAAAATCCGATTTTATCTTAATGTGCAAGATCACGCACTGTGCAGGACCGCGATTGTTATTTGTAAAAGTTCATTTTAACGGACGGAACCAGATTGGCCGACCCGTACACACAATGGATGGGCGATCTTACAGGATTAACGTTAACGCTAACTTTACCTCCGGGTGAGTGGCCTGACTTCTACACCTCTCCTATAGAGAAACAGAGCATAAATCTTTTGATGCCTATAACTATAGCTGAATGGTCATGTAGACTTGTGTGGTACGATCCGCAGTCCTGCCTTAGCCAGCGCCAAAGAGTGACATTTACGGTGCAATTTTAATGAGGTGAATATTTTCTAGAAATAAAAATTGCAGATACAGCATATTCATTTTTCTTTGATTCTTGCAACCAACAACACAACAAGATGACATTTAATAATAATAATAATAATTTAAGCTCCTTATTATGTAGTTGGATCTTTGCTGGTTTGTATTTGCTGCCTCCAGTTTTCCCTTTCTTCTGCCACCAGCTAGCGCCAGAAATTGGTCTATGTTTTGTAAAGAAGATTCGCAAACTTGAGCCTAGTGGCATGAATTTAAGAGAAGGAAGTGATGTGTATCAGACAGGAAGTCGTTTTGATAAATCTTTCAGAAGGTTGCAGTGGCCAGTGGTGACCCTGGTTACGGTACCATTTGACTCTCTTTTTTTCCCAGCTGTAATGGAGCACAGCCAACTGTTCATGTTATAGGCTGGAGATACGCCAACTTCCTCCTGCTTCCAGTCACCTCACACTCTGGCATCTGGCCATACAGATAGAGCCCCGGTTAAACCCTCACACACCCATTCTTTCATCCCTTGGCATTACCTTCTCACAGACCTTCCTGTAGAGCTCAATCGGCCATTCAATTCGACACCTTTTGAGTTACGTGAAATAAAGATGCAAATATTTTTATAAAGCCTTTGCTTAATATGAATGACAAATTTAAACTTACCGTATGTAAAAGGCACTGAAAACTTTTCCAAAGTCAAACAAACAATTGTCTTCACAGATGATGATCTAGGAACGGTTTACATAAATTATACAACAATTAAGCAAAAGAAAGTGAATGGATACTAATAAAAACATAGTGAAATTTCATCTCACTCCTTCTGTGGAAATCTGGATGATGATGGAGATGCTGGAGTGATTGCCAAACCACAGCAATTTGTGATTCCTATTCCCTGAGTCCCAATAGGAGTTTTCTCTTTCCAGAGGGTAGGTTGTAACGATGACCACTACCGAATGGGCGGCACTCCAGGAAGTGTTTTCCCCTTGTTTATTGTGCACACCTGCTCTTCTCTTCATTCTGTCGTGTTGCACAATATAACTTTATTATGTGTTCTGGACTGTGTGATATTTGTTGTATCTAGTCTCTCTAGTGAGTTTCTGGATTCAGTAAGTGTTTGCTATACGTGTTCAGTATCAAGGACTTGTTTTGCCATAGTGCCATATTTTGCCAGCAGTTTTTGGAATGAAAATTATGGACACACTCAAGATATATTTATGAAATGGCTTTTGTTTAGAATAACAATCCATTTTAAAATATATTCTACTTATTTAATATATATATATATAATATATATTTTTTTAATTGTCTTGAAATAGCTAAATATATTTAAGTGTATTTTATATACTACCAAACTATAGTTAAAGCTGCAATATGTAATTTTTTTATTTTTATTTTCTTTTTTCTTCTAACAATATTTTAGAGCTTGGCATAACTAAATAAAATGTATATTCATTATAAAAAATATATACAATTTAAATGGTATATTTTTGTTTTATTTTAGTGCTTATTTTGTCCCATTTTAAATTATTTTAGTCATCTTCAGGCCCGCTTAGAAAGAAAGGCTGAAAGAAAGAGTTTCTTTCGACCCCCTATTGGCCCTGGCCCAATAGTTGACTACCAATAGTCAATATGTAGTCTGTATGTGTTGCTTAATTTAATATTACTGTTAAACAAACTCTTGTCCCAAAAGAATAGATGTCTTTGATGTGCAGACGATGTTTGAATTTGGATGTATCATCGTTACTCATTCACATTAGATCTAATTAGTACTTGTCGTTTCCTGAGCACACTGCTTATTGTCCATGTGAAATATTCTTTTATTGGATGTTAAACAATTGGTGTGCACATTTCCAGCCAAGGTTTTTGGCCTCTTGTGAACATTTTTAGACATTTTTGGCTGCTGAAATTTCAGTGCATCTTTAGCATTTAAATCAGTTTGGAGATTCATTTAAAGATACAATTTTTCCCAGAAGGTTTTAACAAAAGTAACAGCTAAAGCTAAGAACGCTGTCCACAACCTTACTGATTGGCTGGCTGTTGGACAACTTGCAGAGCTTTATGACCTTAATGCATCACACGACCTGGCATTGAAAGCTCCAAATGTTCTGCAGTGAATCCAATACGTCCATATTGCAGTGGCAGGTTCCTGGAACTGAACGACCAGAAGTGGTCTTCCCATAATCAACTAGTGACTCAAACGATTGGCCCACAATGCTCTTTTTTCCGGGAAGAGGGTGTTACATTAACCCCAAACAAAGTGCCCTCCAAACCCGCCATCACGGGGAGTATCAGATCAACTGCTTTGCGGTAAGACATGCCTGGAAGAGTCCATGTGTAAGCTCATCGCATTGCACTGACTGGAGCTTCCCCATCACACAATGGCACAGCTGAAGAAAGGCAAACCAGAGAGTGCAAGTCTCAGGCCCAACACAAACACATCTGCGGACAAGGAACGCGCCACACACCATGCGTGTTAAGTGCTGGACCCACTGTCTGCGAACTTGCCCACTCGATTTCTGTGCGGTCAGAGCAAAAATGGCACGTTCTGTCCCTCTTGGACTTAAAGATGGGTCTGCGCCCTCTGGAGTTCGTTTGCCGCAGACGAATGTGAAATGCTTTCTCCAATCCTATTTCCCCGGAACATTGGCGCTGCATTTGGAAAGCCGCCATTAGAAAGATTGAGAACACAGTAATACTGTCAAAATTTGCATTGCTTTCATCACTGGCACACATATATCTGGTTCATCTGTTTCAGAAAAAACACATTTTGTCGTGAGCTACATGTTTAAATGTATTATCTAACAACACGCCAGCACTTTTCCTGTGTTGGGTGCAAGGAGCGGCATTGGGTTACCCCTCTTCTGTACTGGTCATTTGTAATAGTGTTTAGATTTACTTCGGTGTAAATCTCTCACAGGTTCTCAAATGAATGTTCCATCTGGAGAAACCATCATCTCTCCGTGTGCCATTAAATTTCAGTGTGGGGTGCTGCGTGTTCCCTGCTTTCTACTTCAAATCACATAGAGGGGCAATGGAAATCTAAATAACCCATGACACAAACTGGAAAGACTTTACTCTTCCCCTTATGGAAAAAAAGCGGTTCTAGAAGAAAAGGTTAAGGTGGATTCTCAGGAAGCTCTTCCAAATGCAATCAGCAGACCCTGACAAATCATGAAAGACATGGGAAGTCATAGCACTTTATGTTCCAGAACTACTGCTTCTGGAAAGAGAACATGTAAAACTACATATATTTATGATGTCTCTACGCTCTTGAATTTTTTGGAATTATGCTTGCTTCCCTCTCCATGGTTGCTTCTGTTGCTATACAATGTCTTAAAAGGGTAGTTATCTCTATAATATATCTATTATCTATAGTCCTATCACTATTTACTGACCTTCATGTCATTTCCAAAAGTAATTTGGAATCAAATTATCAATAAAGCTTTGGGATCTGTGTACATTTGTTGATGATTAGTGATTTTAATTGATTTGTGTGTGAATAACTAATTAAATTTAGCTCTTTGCATTGTGGAAAGTGATTGTATTTTTTAAGACAACTTGAATTAAGCCATTGGATTACTTTTACACTATATCCTTTTTTGAGCATGAAACTTTTGGATCTCAATTGACTTCCACTGAACAACAGCTGAAACATTCTTCACAATATCTTTTTGTGTTTTGTAAAAGGAGGAAAGTCATACAGGTTTGAAATGACATGAGGGTGAAAAAATATGACAATATTCATTTTTGATTCAACTGTACCTTCAATTGGACTAAACATGGATGCTGTTCCATTTATGATGAATAATGTGCCCCCTTTCTACATGCAGTGCCCAGTCTGGGCTTATTCCTGATGTTTCCACCGTAGACAAGGCTGGAAAAATTGGACCCTTAAACCAGCTGGTGTTGAACCAGGAACCACTAGCGTCAGTTGTCGGGAGTTGGTATGATTTCCTCGCCATGTTTTCAGCAGGTCATGGTTAACAGGCATAGCCGTTATAGATCTGGGCTGGTAACCGAAAGGTTGTAGGTTCAAACTTTAGATAAAATGTCTAATCAATTACTTAAAATCCAAACATAAAATGGACCAAATGTAAAATAATAAATACAAATGTAAAACAAGTGGGAAATCCCAAAGGGTCAAGCAGTGAATTTTCCATGTAATTAATAGCAGTATAAAGTAAGTGTTGAGACGTGTATTATGGGACAGTACGTCATTGGCTCCTTTGAATACTTTCATGTCTTAGGTCATACTGGCCATTTCCTAATTTCCAGACTCATAAGTGTACTTTGTGTCATTGACCAAGACTTATTCAAGTTCTCCGTTAGCACACAGTGGTTAAAAATAAGAAACCCTGATTTTGTACTGTGCACATTTCAGTTTGATCAGTATAATATCAACATGAAAGTCTCTTCTTGAACTCTTTTACCTTTAAAATGTGTTTTTAAGAAATAACTAATTATAAAAATCATGGTTTGTCAGCCTGTTTTTGTTTTGCAGTAGCTGAAAATGCACTTTCAGAAGCTTACAGCAAATTAGTTTGACTTTTCCAAAGACTCTTCCCGGTTAACTAGAAGGTTGCAACTTTATATGCATAATTCAGGTATTACTAAGCTAAATTTTTCATGTTGAAAATCATTTGGAATTGTACCTTTATTTTTGATTACACTGAATAGACTCCATTGTGTGAATAAAATAGGAAAATGTTGAGCAGTGAGTAAGTCTTTAGTCACTAGCATAGAGAAAAATAAATGTGCTTTTGGGCTTAAGACATTTACAGTAAATGTGATTCCTTTATTCACCATGAAAGAGCTTTTTTCCAACTTTTTTCACCCTGAAAGTGTTAAGAAATCACTGGTTTTAAAATCATGATTTGGAGGGGGGACAGATGGTTGGACATACTGTAACAATTGTTCAAAAGTTTGGGGTCAATAATATTTAGTAAAGTAATAAATACTTTTATTCAGCAAGGATGCATTGAATTGATCATACGTTGAGGTAAAAGACATTTATAATGTTACAAAAGATTCCTATTTCAAATAAATGCTTTTCTTTTGAACTTTCAAAGAATATTGAAAAAGAAATTGTCAGTTTCTATCAAAATATTAAGTAGCACAACTGTTTTCAACATTGATAATAATAATGTTACTTGAGCAGCAAACCAGCATATTAGAATGATTTCGGAAGGATCATGTGACACTGAAGACACTGTATATTTAAAATATATTACTATAGAAAACAGTTAGGCTAAATTGTGATCATACACTGTCCAGCCCAAAAAAAAGCTGTTTGGATTTAAATAGTCAAATGCAGTCTGTGATTGGATCATTATTGTAGTGATTATTATGTGTCTATCATGTTATATATTTGGCAACATTTCTTCTAACCCTAATTAATGGAGTGTGTAGCTTTTCATTTCTTAAACAACCATGTATAAAGACACATCATGGCCATATTCCAGGATGGCAATGTCAAGCATTGCATGATAGACCTGTCTTTTTGCTGTTTTGCGTGATACACACTGTCTTGTTGCTTTTTCTACACTTTGGATACACTCTGGAGTCTACTTTGAATTTAAATAAAAGGACTTATATTTGATCTTCTCTGCCTTTCGTCTTCATCATCGGACAGACGACGTTACAAATATTTGGTAATCCAAACATATAGCAAGCTAGAAACCCAGAGGTGGGGACTCGAGTCATGTGACTTGGACTCGAGTCAGACTCGAGTCATGAATTTGATCGGACTTCAGACTCGACTCGACAAAATGTACAAAGACTTGCAACTCGACTTGGACATTAACATCACTGACTTGTGACTTCACTTGGACTTGCGCCTTTTGACTCGAGAAGACTTGCTACTTCCCATGAAAACCGGGGAAAAAAATGTTCACACGGCCGCGCTGCTCTGTCTATCTGCATCTGTGAAAAAATGTGCACCACCTGAATTTGAAAGTTAAACTGTTTTGCAATATGAGGTCAATACAGGACTGAAGCTGCTGTGCATTGTTCTAGTGCAATATGCTGTTGAAATACAAAATTTTTTGTGAAAATTAAATTTTCTGTTTTTTATTGTAATTTGATTGTCATTGTATAAAAAGAGGTTTAAATAAATACAAATCTTACTGACATACATGATTTGTATACATTTTATTTCTGTGGTAAGAGGAGTTGAAATGACTCGAAACTCAGGCTTTGACTTTTGACTCGACTCGGGACTTGACTTACTTGTGACTTGCATAACAATGACTTTGTCCCACCCCTGCTAGAAACATAATAATCATCACTGCAATAATGATCCACTCATAGACTAATCATTTGCCTATTTAAATCAAAACAGATACTTTTTTTTTGGCGGGACAATGTTTTTAACAATATTACCTATTTTGTGATTTTTCCAATATTTTTTATGTAACAAAACAATTTCTTTTTCAAAAACATATATATTTTTTTTACTGATGCCAAACAGTAGTGTGCAAATCATGTTTATGGTGCTTTTTTTCATGGAAAAGATTAGATTTTCTGTAAACTTTCACGGAAGAAAGGAAAAAAAGAAGTTATCACATTAGACTATGGAAGCACACCGTTTTTTATTTCTTTAGAATAACTGTTGAGTCATTGACTATGGGCATTTATTAAGAAAGCCCATAGGGTCAGTTTTGATTTCGTGTCGAGAATTATTTGGATGTCACCACGAGTTGTAACTCAACCAAGCAGAGACTTTCATCCCCTCTGTATCCCAGTCCATCCCTCTGAGAATGAAGCTATGCCTGCTGCTGTTTCCCACACAGAAATACCTGACCCATCAGCATATCTGCAGCTTTTAACGCCTCATATCTCATCTGTACCTCTAGCACCTTCTAAAAAAAAAAAAAGATATATTATCTCATTGGACCAGCCGCAAAGTACTTCCTCCACATAGCCGGGTTGTTTATCCCAGAAAGAATCCGCGAGAGTCAAAAATAAATAAATAAATAAACGAGACGAAGAATGGGAAAAAATTGTTTATAGAAGCAGCTAATACTATTTTCCCTCAGATGTTTTTGTGTTGTTACATTAACAGTCCTCCATATGCCCGGGATCACAGACCCGGGGTAATGGCCAGGAACAGAGAGTGTTGCCTTAGCAACGGGGGAGCGGAAAAGGTCATCGAGGGTCAGACAGTCAGTGGAACACTTGAGGGACAATAAAATAAATCATATTGCCTCCAGAGAAGTGTCTGATTTAAAACGCTTTAACCAAGCATTGAGAATGTCTGGAAAATAAAAGGAAATGGTGAGAGGAGGGCAGCTGCTGCGTGTTAGTCTGTAATGAGATCGTCTCTATGGCCCTTCTACCCCTGCGCTCCATTGCAGAATGGAAAAAGGCCTTTTAATCTTCCTGAAGAGGCCTCTGCTCTCGCCTGCCTTCTCATGTGGCAGTGCGCGTGCGGGCCTGCAAAGTTTTCAGTTTCATTTTTTTTTCTTTTTTTTCGGCCCTTCATTTAGATTGCATTGGAATTCGATTCTTTTAAAGCAACACTAAGTAGGATTTTTTACTTTCAAATAATGTTTCCAACATCGTTTCAGTGGTTCATCAAGTCGTGACATGGTGAAATGCACTTATGCCACCGCTTTTCGGTCCTTTATCTGGTATATCCACGCGCCAGATGGGGTCGCGATTCTGTAGTTCTAATGAGACATAAGAAAAAGACAAATTTGACTTGCTTTACGGCAAGCGCTTCAATGGCCGATAGGTGGAGCGTACTCAACAGTAGATAAACAGCGAGTGTGAACGTGCGACAGTAGGATGCGGTAGGCTAAATTATATACGACAGCGGTTATGGACCACTCCGCTTCCAACCTGTAGGGCGACCGCAGAGGAAAAGTTCCTTGGTGTTGCTTTAATTCATTTGCTCTTTTTATTTGTAAATGAATAACTTTTTCACAGGTTTTGTGCGAAAATAAATTGGGTTGCTTATGTTTAGGTAATACTAATAAAGGCTGCTTCACATGGCATGTCTACTTACTATAAGCAATTTTGGGGTTGTTGTTTTAGCTTGGCTATCGAGCGAGTAGGTGCATGTTGCGCTATTTCTGTCTTATTTTCATTTATTAGTTTTTATTGTTCTTGCTGATTTGCTATTAAGATCTGGCAACAGGAATAAATCCATGAAATGGTTATTTCACCCAAAAATGAAAATTCTGTCATAATTTACTCACCCTCATGTCGTTCCAAACCCATAAGACTTTCGTTCATCTTCGGAACACAAAATATATATTTTTATGAAATCTGAGAGATTTCTGTTCCTCCATTGACAGTCTACCCAACTACCATTTTGATGCTTCAAAAAGTTAAGAAATAGATCATAAAACTAATCCACATGAATTAAGTGGTAGAATTTTCTGAAGAGACACGGTCGCTTTATATCATTGTGTTCTGAAGATGAACGAAAGTCTTAAGGGTTTTGAACGACATGAGGGTGAATGATGACAGAATTTACATTTTTGTGTGAACTAACCTTTTAAAGACTCATACCGATTTCCCTGTGATTTCACCTCACATACAGACAAGAGATAAATCTATGATGCAAATTAAAATACATATTTTAATTTGCATCAGAGATGTATTTCTCGTTTTTTTTCTCGGCTATGCACGATTTTATCGCCTGTTTTTTTTTTTTTTTTTTCGTCCACTGAGGAAAAAGTCCGATTGTTTTTTAAAAGTAATTTCACATCTTCATTCAACACCAAAGCCGCATGATTTGAGAATCATTTAAGGGACAAACAAGTCACTATGTTTAATACTTAAGGTTAGGAGTTAAAAAAAAATGAATTCCTTTTGGTTGGGTTTGGTTCAAGTAAGACTAAAACTGTGGAAATTGCTTTCTGTTCATCATCATAATTCACTAACAGTAGCTGGCATTTAGCATTCAGACTGTGGGGTCAGAGTTTATGCCTGGTATTTCCTATCCCGATGAAAAACGTACAGAATTGAGCGGCACAGAATGAATGTTCCACATTATTAACTGGTAAAGAAAACATAGGGAGGAACCGAGCCGGTCACAGTGAACGTCCGCTCTAATAGTGACATGAAGACAAAACAGGAAAGTCTCTGATGACGTTTTATTAGTAAGAAGTATAAACTTTATGGCACGTTTGCTCTGAAGCCACATTAATGAATTCAAAACTTGAGCTTCCGGAGTTCCTCTTTCTCTCTGCAGGGATATTAGATGATCCTGTAGAAGTAATTCAATAAGAAAAAGTTTAACCCTTTCACTTGCAAGGGTGTAATATCTTGGTTTTGTGTGCTACTGTGCATGTCAGATGCTATTAGACTTGATGATCATATGGGGCTGATTTGGTTGGAAATGATACCTGTTATTTATGCATATATGAGCTTTAAATGGTGGTCAGATATATTTCTTTAGTTATTCTCCTCACCAAAGATGAAAGACTCTTTATGAACCATAACTGACCTCGAAAAGCAATTCATGGTGACTGACTTGGTAAAGTGAGTATGTGTGGTATTCATTGAAGTTCATTTTTGAAGATTTTGGGGAATTGAAGGTAGATTAAAAGCACGTTGGGTCAACAGCCTGGATCGGGAAAACGCTGAATTTGTCAGTGAAAACATGTGCGAGATGGTGAGAATGTTTCTGGAGCACACGACGGGGGACGCCGTCCGAGCCAGGGACTTTGGAAGGAATTATATCAAGAATGCCATTCCACGTGTCACGGATTATTGTTGTTGAAGTGATCCTTGATTTTAAAGGGTGCAGAAGGCACTGGCATTTTTGATGGTTATTCTTGGCTACAATAATGGATGGGAAATCAGTATTGAGAATATGAACAGTGTGTGGTTTTCAGCCAGGGCCTCAGACTGGCATAGTGGAAATTTGGTGTCTGCAGGCGTGTGTGTATATGATGATGAATGATACATAGCTATATTGACAAATGGAAATGAACGTCTGTTCTGTTGTGGTAGAAGACACAATATATTTCTATTGTAATTTTACCATTGTATTGTAAAATAAGATATTTTTTTTATTATTTACAGTACAGTTGTTTTCTAATATATTTGTATACATTTATTCACATTCAGGATTTTATTTTGTCAGATAAATGGGGGAGGGTGAGCACTACACTAAGCCATATCACAATTTCAAGTAATTTAGATGAACATTTTGGATCCAAGAAGTAGCCATGTAGAGTTAAAATTCTGTAGTTGTCAGTCAAGCCTGACAAAGTCTCTTTTGACCATTACCGTAACACGTTGCTATCCACTGCATTCTTTGCTAGCATCCCGCAGTGTTTCAAGATTCTGAGCAAAGATACAATAGTCCCTAAAAGAAACAAAAAAAATACTGTAGTAATGGGGCCCGAGAGGCCCCTGCACCTGCACCTGCTCCGTCCACCATTTTGTATCAATCTTCTCAGAGTAACATTCAAACCTAACTCTCAACTGTTGCTGAATAACAAGTATAGTCAACAGGGAATCAAGATGGACTTTATTTGAAGCTCCTGGTTATTTTGCAACATAGGCTCATTGGTCAAATGTGCCAAAATCTCCAAACACGTACCAATACATACAAACCACTGCAGTTTCCAGCTGAAATGAACACTAGAGGCTGTAAAACAAACCACTTTTATTCCTTTTCTCACAAATGATGATCACAAGGGTAGATTATTTATGAAAAATGACCACAAAACACTTTTACCATAGTGCATGATTTATAAATTAATATATCTTAAGCGTTTGCATCACATAATCAGCTCCACATGTATGGCTTTTCTGATGTGGTAAACTTGCTCGGTAGCTCACCTGGTACAGCATTGCACTTGCGATGCAGTTGCTTGGGTATGAGTCCCATTAAAACACACGTTACAATAAAGAGCTCAAAGACTTGTAGAAGAAAGCTAAAATAACATGTGTTTTTATCTCACGTTTGCTTCTGTTCACACAATCGGTTATGTTTAGTGTAAGTGGTACGTGATCGATTATATTAACCTTTTATTTCCAAAGTGCCGTGATACGTACAATTACCAACTTAATGAAACGTTGCCAGCTGAACACTTTAGCGCCACTCACTGAAAATGTAGCTTTGGACGTGCTGTGCAATGAAAGGCGACCTAATATCATTTTGCTGAAATGTCGCCACAGGCATGTTTTTCCAATGAGCCTGGGTTATTATATTGTGCATGATTCATCGCTTCATAGTGTCCTTTTTCCATTAGGACAGAGTTCAAATCTAGTCCTCATCACTATTAGAGTTTCTGTATCTTATTGAGGGTTTTGTATTGTATTAAATTGTGATGACTCAGTGCTGTTATAAAATCTTTGACCTCACACTTTTCCAGTGCTGGACGGCATCACTGTTCTCCTCTTGTCCGTGAGCTATCAATGTCATCAGCCTCATTTAATCTAATTTATAGCCGTTTGTTTGAGTTAGACCTGGGTATGTGGAAGAAAAATATTTGAAATGATAACAAGAAGCCTGCTTTCTACGCTCCGTTATATTGTGGACTCAGCTCGGGCACACACGGCCATCCACACATTCATTAATACTCACATTAACCAACATTTCTCAATTACATTCGAAGGTCACGATGGTTGTCCAATCAGTTGCTAGACAATCTTTTATCTCTATTTATTTTAATATAAAATATGACATGCTCAACCTCTATTTTTTTAGGTACACCTGTTTAACTGCTTATTAACGCAAATATTTAATGTTCCACTAACCTGCTCCACTAAACACTTTCACTTGAGAATAGAGTTAAGATCTCCAGTGTCTAGCCTGCTGTGTAGCAATAATCAAACAGACTCCAGAAAATGCCTTCGGATATGCTTTAATCATGGCCGGAGGACCTCAGACACATTTAAGAGGGAATCCCACCAGCAAAAAGACTACAACAGTTTTTAACTGGCCTATTCTATAAAAAAAGAGCATGGCAAAGGTGACATGATTCATTACATCATTTTTCTACAATATGATTGGATCTTCATATGTATAATTCAGCAAACCCTTCTGTTTCTACAGTAGGTAAAGCAAATCTGGATATCTTGATTACTTCATTTTTTTATTATATTTAGATAACTGTCTAGTTTTATTTCCCCTTTTGTTATATTCAGAGATGATTCAGACACACTTTGGCTCAATGTTTGGGGACATTTAGGTTTCAAAAGCACATCATTGTTAATCCTGCTAGAAAAATAAATGTTAGTTATGATTAATTTAAAAAAGTCTATCACATACTGCACAATAATTACACTATCAATGGATCTCATTACATTCTCAGCAGAACAGATATATGTTCAAGAGCTCTGTTGTAATTCATTCTTTATATTTACTGGCAAAAAGCTGTACACAGCCTCAGTGATACCTAATAACATACACATCATTTAAAGTAGTTAAACAGTAAAGTTACTCTTTTTAAAAATTAGCTTTATAAGCTAATTTTTAAAACAATCTTCTTTAAAGCAGTAGATTTGTAGTTATCAAAGCAGTATTTAGTATTTCCAGAAAATGAATAATAATAGTATACAAAAATATTTTTAAAGTTTAAACTCAAATATTTCTATATTTGAGTTAAAAACATTGTGAGCTGCAGAATTTGACTACAAAATAAATACATAAAATGCTTTGCTGGGAAAGTTCGCAGTGGCCAGCCAATAAGATGCAATAGGAACAAAGCTCATTCATCAAAGCAGTCTTTGTTTATGATTGTTATGGTTTTGAAACATCCAAACATCCAAACATCTAAAGTCATTTAAATCTTTTTTTTTTATTTCACATGCTTCTTTTGATGCAAAACATTGGCGAAAACATTTGTATTTGTAAAATTTGTAAATAATATAATTATATCTTTGAAAGAAAGGGAAAACAAATTGGCTGAAAATAACCATTTGAGCTGCTTAAAGTTGAAAACAGTCACTATTGTTTTTAAGGTTTATTTGTGTTATTTCCATGGTGCTTGTTTTTTTCTCTTTCTAGTTCTTACTACTTTTATCTCAATTGGTAGAGAATGGTGTTATCAAAATGCAAAGGTCATGGGTTCAATTCCCAGGGAGCACATGTACTGCCAAGTTGAATGCGCTTTGTCACATCTGAAAATGAAGACGTAAAAATGATTCTTAAAGGAGCCGTGTGTAGGATTGTGGCCAAAACTGGTACTGCAATCACTTTAAAAATACCATAGAGCGCTGTATCCCCTCCCCCTACACCCTGACTCGAGGTTGCCAGATAAGCTGCAGGATTCGGCAGAAACGTAGGCACCTTCAATGAGCTTCCAATGGCAAGTGACGACGAGACGTACACAGTACGTTTTCTTTATGTTAATTATGTTTATGCTTCATGAGAGATATTTTGATAAGTAATTATGTATTTTAAAAATGTACTAATTGTCATTAGTTAACGGCAGTCACGGCAGAGATGGAAAACGATATACGCGAAGAACAAATGACGAATCATTTTTTCTGAGGTAAAGTTAGGCTTCTGTCTCAATTACGTTTTAAATTGCCATAATGGGCGTGCTTATGTTTTTTTCCTCTGTGTCTCAGCATAAGGACAGAGAAACGGGCTCCTATAATGCATTGCTAATTTTAGCATAAGTCCATGTGAGCTAACGTTACGTTACTTTGCACGAACATGCATAATTTTGTTCGACTGTCATGCATATATGAAACGTCCATTGACATCAAGTGCAAGTTAGCCAAGCATAGATGAATCTTACCTGTCCAGGAGAAAATTAGCAACGTTGGCGTCTGTGTTCAAATTCTTCTCCGTTTTCAGCCGTCTCCATCTTTCAAAATCATCTCCAATACAAATTCTGGTTTTATTTCGGACTTTGTCACGACGAATTTCTGAATTATAACGATGTCTTTTTGATATAGTAACATTAGACATTTTTATCTGACTAGAGTTAGGGTAGATTAGAGCACAGCTGGCAACCCGGATCCCAAAACACTACTGATTTCGTGATTGATAGATAGACAAAACACAACATGACAACATCAACATCAGTTGAGGGCTGCAAGTCCACTTTTTAAATGACAATATCCTAGCCATACTACTGTTGTCAGTGATATAAGTATTTGAAATGAACATGATTTCTTAATGTCTAGTGACACATCAGGGCCTTTTTATGATTAATTGAAATAAATTTCTTACACACTGCTCCTTTAATTCTTACTCATTTGTTTTTTTGGTAACATAAATATTCAAAATTTTTAGTGCCAGTGTCTTTTCTTCGGTCTTATATTTTCCTTTACCTTGTCTGGCCTCACATTCTTGTGTAACAGAAATACACTTCTTTCTGTTGATCCAATATTAATGAGGAGCTGTGTGTGTGTCTGGAGTGAGATTGGTAATATGAAGACGTGGGTCAGCAGCAGAACAGTGTTTAGTTTGAGAGGCGTGAACTTCCCTGTCAGCTCAGCTATTCCAGGGCAATCAGATGTCACAGAGTTTTCCATCTGAAAATCCCTGATTCATTTTAACTGTGCACACCTAATTTATCTTCCTTTTTATGACTCCTGTTGCCATACAAGACTATGTCAACTGAGCGAACTTTGGAATCATTCTTAGCGGTTGGTTACATAACCTATTAAAATAATAAACAACCTGCTAATATAAGCAGAATTTAATGTTTTAGAACAGGACTACTCAACTACTCAACTCGGGGCCCAAAATAAATGAGTAAAAAGTAAATTGCCGGTTGCTTTTTGAATCCAATTTTTCTTCTGTAATTGGACATATATTACAAATGTGCAGTAGCGAACCGTGACTCTTGAACCTTGGCCCTCTCATCCTCTTCCCGCGTCAGGAAAAAAGTAAATTCTATAATACTGCATTGTTACCTTTGACAATATGCCACAAGCAAACTTCAGAGTGAGCATTAGATTTATCACCAAAATTAAACTAAAAGTTATAAAATGCCAATCATCATTACAAATAATTGATCATCAAACAATCACTGTCCTTTCAGAGGAATATGGTGACAACTGGCCACAAAACAAACATAATTTAATGTAAGCCGCCGCATCATGACCAAAAGCACATTAGCTACAGACATTTCCGCATATGTTGATAAGTCATATCATTAGAGTGGCACATCAGCCGATTAAATATATTTATCAGACCGTCTTAAACTTATGATTTGGGAAATATGTAACTATTATGCAGATTTACAGCAAATGTGCATGGTCGCGAAGTTATTACATTTACAGACTGACTAGTAATTCAGCAAAACAACTGTTTTCTCAAGCTTAACGTATAAAACAGCGGCAGCGGTGGCCAGAGCTAAATCGGTCACCTGACCTAATGTATCTGCTTCCTGATTGATGCTGTCATCGGGGGATCACTTATAATTGCTGTGGTTGAAATGCTTTCAAAAGCTTTGGCTTTCTGCACAAAATGAAGCTCTAGTGCAGGTCTTCCTTTGCCGATTAACTCCAACTTTTCTTTAAAAGTTAATCTTGAAAACGGTGTGGATGGTAAATTAGCATCGACGTCCTCATTAATGTTGCTTGTGGTTTCCAAAGCGAAAAGTTCTAGCTATTTTATCAGCATTTTTTTATAATCGATTTCCTCACAGCGGGCACAACGCGACAAACTTATTGAGAAGCGCCACCCATTAAAAGGGACGATATGATTGGTCATTTGAAATGGCTATGGCTTGGCCCTCTGTATTTCATAGCTAACCCTTACCCAGTCACAGAGCTGAAAGCATTAGGACAATCCTGATATGGAGGAAACGGACGTCTACACAACACACACTGAATAGGCACATTTGAAGGGTCTATTTACTCAAAAAGATTTATATGTCTATTGTCAAATTATAAATTCCTAAAATAACATTAGAACTGGTTACTTTTTATTTTAAAAATAGTTATTATTTTAGTTTTGTTCTTGTAAATATTAATGTTTACAATAGTTTAGGCCCTCTCTGAGGGCCCTGGCAGTTCCCCTCTGCAAATCTGGATGGGCAACATATAACTTGTCTGATATTCACACATTGTAAACACGTGTAGTGAACATACTTTAGTTTACATATACGAATCAGTTTATTTGGTTCAAAAACAAATTCACTGGTTTATATCTAATTGAGAAGGCCGATTCATTTCAATAATTTGTTTTGGCAGTTCATAATTTATGAAGGAATCTGTTCAGAATGATTCAGTGATCCATTTAAAGGGATTGTTCACACTAACATAAAAATTGTCATTATTTACTAGCGTACGTCGTTGAAAACCAGTATGACTAACTTTTTTTTTGGTTTTGAAGAATGTTTCAGCAGTTTGTGTCTATACAATAAAAGTCAATGGGCTTTTTGTTGATGCTTCCCAACATACTTCAAATTATTAAGTTGGCTTGTGAGAGCCAACTTACTGAAATCCTATTTAAACTTATTATTATTAAGTTGGCTTGCGAGCCAAACTTGCTTCGGACACTAAAACTATTCTGATTTGCGTTCCTATATCTTTTCTAACTGATCGGACTTACGGTTTTCCTAAAAATGATCAAACTCGGAAAAAAACTCCCACTGACTTTACATTGCGGAACTTTCAGATTTTCAAACTCCCCAACTGTCAAAAATTCAAATCTAAATCCCTTGAAACCCAAGACTAAATCAAACTGCCATTCTATATACTATAGACCTTATGTAGCCACGCCCATTTTCAGCGCTGAGCTCGTTGTCTTTTGACTTCCAGTCTGTATTTTCACAACGATCTTGCATAGATGACTGAACGGCTCGCTTAAAAAAAGTTCCCGGTCGACATTTGTTAATACATCTGCTTTACAATGCTTATGATAAACATTACAATGCTCATGATAACTTCCGTTAACTGTACAGTAAGTAAATCCACTTCACCTTCTAATTACTCCTGGGCAGCGATGCCATAGAGATGTACAGAGCGACCGCAAAAACGGAAGTTCAAAGACAATTTTCTAAAGATGGCGGCGCCCTCGTTTCTCTCGTGCATAAGGTCTATATGAGCCATTGAGACTCATTTAAACTAATAAACTCATCTATCTATGACACTTATCTATCTACACTTATAAACTTTTAAACTCATAATAAATTAACTCTAAACTTGAACTCTTAGACTCATTTAAACTTATAAACTCTAAACTCATACACTTAGGCCCTGTCCCATTTCTCCCCCCTTAAAACTTCCACTTGGTTTTGAGTGCCCTCAAAAGTAAAGTCCCCTCAACGAGGGAAGTGGAATTGAAGATCTTTCCATATGAAATGGGACACCACTATATGCAAATTAGCGCGGCAAACCTCAATACGTCACGCGCAGCGTCAAAGTGTCTACTACTATTTTTATTCAGAAAATGCCAAAGGTTAACTCCCATTTAAGACATCAATGTGTTTAAGTGAATCTCTAAACCGGTCATTTTGCCATATATGTGTGTGTATCTGATCGTTTAGAAGCGCACACAAAACCCAAAGTTTGCTTGTCTAACGTTAGTTGCAATCCGCTTCCGAACGCGCGCGCCGCCATGGGAACCGGGGCAACGTCTCTTGCACGGATCATTGTGCTTTTAGTAGCTGTTTTTACCACCAACAACGTCCCGCAAATTAGAAACCGAAGACACTGCACTTTACAACAATCACCGATTGTGCTCAGTGCTGATTCTGACGTTAAGGGTTTAAATGACAGCGCGCTGTGAAGGGAAAAAGGATGCGCTAGACGAACGCGGCTAGTTTTTAATAATTTTACCTCACATATCTTCTTTTTATAATCCTTGGAAGCCAAAATCGAAAATAAAATTAGATTAACTACCCAGATCAGATGTAAAGTTGATTGGCAGACTCTTTTGAAGCACTCGGCAGATATGAACATCGTCAGATAGCTTCGTGAAATATTTCCTTACATTAGTGTTGAAAACTCAACAGTCCATTGGATGTGCATCAAACTAACATATTCCAACATATTTCGAAATTTGAACATGCTTATTTGCGAAAAAATATTTACAATTCAATTATTCCTTTCCAGCGGTGTCCGCCATCTTAGTTGAAAATTTTGACCGTCTCGCTGAGTTCGTAAGGTATCCTGGGTAATTTCATCTTCCACTTCGTTTTAAGCCTGCATCGGACCGCACTATGTTTTGAGGGTTGATTTTAAGGGGACAATAGCACTCCCCCTTGCTCTTTTGGAGTATTGGGACACCCTACCCTTACACAAGAACGCGCAAAAACAAGGGTTAGGGCAGAAATCTAGGGTAAGGGGAGGTATTGGGACAGGGCCTTATACACTCATACACTCATAAACTTGTACACTAATAAACTCATAAATTCATACACTTGTGAACTCTTAAACTTAAATGAATAAACTTATAAACTCTAAACTCACACACTGAGTATGTAAGTTAGTGTGTGTACGTATGTGTGAGCTAGTTAGTGTGAGTGTGTGAGCGAGTTAGTGAGTTTGTGTATGTGTGTGTGTGTGTGTGAGCGAGTTAGTGTGTGTGTGTGAGCTAGTTAGTGTGTGTGTGTGTGTGTGTGTGTGTGTGTGTGTGTGTGTGTGTGTTTGTGCATTAGTGTGTGTGTGTGTGTGTGTGTGTTACGTCCCTAAAATGGCTCAGGGAATGAGGGGACACAACAAAGTAATTTTTATATTCCCGGATTACTTATTCCTGTTAACGGAACTAAGATGCTGGATCAACAAGACAAGAAGACAAAAGGAGGTTTACGTCGAATAAATGAATATATTTATTCAATGCAACCACGTGCAAAAAGGAGAGAAAGACAAAACGAATCCAAATACCGTACCCAGGGAGTAGGAATCTGAACGGGGCTTAAAGCAAAGAAATAATCAAAACAAAACCCACATTCTAGCTACATTCCCATTCCCACTAAACTGCGGCATTAAAGAAAGAAACAAAACAAAATCGACGGCGTTCAACACGCCCTCGCTAACCTACTCTACATAAAAACTCAAAACATACAAAAGTAGCACCCGCTCCTTACCTGACGTATTAACAGCGTGCTTCCCTAGGTGTTGCATGAATGGAAGTCACGTGACATGCTTGCCTGTTTACTACTCCCTGGCCGGTTGTAAAGCAATACAAAAAAAATATAGAAAAACATAAAGACTCAAGTTTCCAACGTAATCCAAAAATAACGTTTAACAAACCGTTAACTCAAAACACAAACTTTAGATAACAAAACGAAAAGAAAACAAGACACGCAGACATCACGGCGTGACCCGAAACGAAAACAAACAATTCCCTCCTTCTCTCTCTCCCTCTCGGTCCACGTTAGTCTCTTATAGCAAGGACGCCCAATCCGGTGCGCGTCGCAATGATGACGGACAGCCAACAGCCAACAGCACCGCCCTGAGAGATGAGAGCAGAGAAAGTAAAAGCAAAAACAATAAAAAGAACAACATATCCTCGGAGCACGTAACAGTGTGTGTGTGTGTGTGTGTGTGTGTGCACATAGCAACCACTCAGAACACCCTAGCAACTGACAAACAACCACCCAGAATACCTTAGAACCTAGCAACCACCCAAAATACCTTAGAACACCCTAGCAACCACCCAGAATACCCTAGCAACCACACAAAATATCTTAGAACACCTTAGCAACACCATAGCAACCACCAAAATACCTTAGAACACTCTAGCAACACCCTAGCAACCACCCAAAATATCTTAGAACACCCTAGCAACCACCCAGAATACCCTAGCAACCACACAAAATATCTTAGAACACCTTAGCAACACCATAGCAACCACCAAAATACCTTAGAACACTCTAGCAACACCCTAGCAAACACCCAAAATACCTTAGAACACCCTAGCAACCAGCCAGAATACCCTAGCAACCACACAAAATATCTTAGAACACATTAGCAACACCATAGCAACCACCAAAATACCTTAGAACACTCTAGCAACACCCTAGCAACCACCCAAAATATCTTAGAACACCCTAGCAACCACCCAGAACACCCTAGCAACCACCCAGAACACCCTAGCAACCACTTAGCAACCACCCGGAACACCCTAGCAACCATCTAAAATACCTAACACCCTAGCAACCACACAAAATATCTTAGTACACCTTAGCAACACCATAGCAACCACCCAAAATACCTTAGAACACCCTAGCAACCACTCATAACACACTAGTGTGTGAGAGAGAGAGTGAGTGTGTGAGCGAGTTAGTGTGTGTGTCTGTCAAGTCAAGTCAAGTGTATTTATATTGCGCTTTTCACAATATAAATTGCATCAAAGCAGCTTCACAATATCAATCAAATAACATAACAATGTTTGTTTCTTAGTAAAAAAACATCCACGTTTGGTAGGGCTGATCAATGGTATTAATGCTTGGTTAATTAATTTGAATATCCCCAACTGAGCAAGCCAAAGGCAACAGTGGCAAGGAACCGAAAAACTCCATCAAGTGACCTACTGGTGTCCTAAAACTCCATCAGGTGACTTAATGGAGAGAAAAAAAAACCTTGGGAGAACCCAGGCTCAGTCGGGGGCCAGTTCTCCTCTGGCGTTTATGAACTAGAGGCCGGTTTACAGTAACTGTAATTTGATACAGAATTTTGTTTTATTTTATCACTTCGGGGTGGGTACGCGAACCGGAATCACAACGTTTTATCTGTAGAGTGGGAAAGGTATCCTCCATAGGGAGAGGCTAGTTGGCACTTCAGCACTGCGTTGTCATCGGGTCCAGGCAAAGCTCCTAGTCAGATCTGGATACGGCCTGGATCCGGTAGGCTATGGGAAAACCTTGGGATAAACAAAGACACTAAAATTAGCGTAGATGCCATTCTTCTTATGATGATGTAACGAGTACATCAGGATTTAAGTGTTCCCAGTTCCGGCTGACTTAATCTATGCAGCCTAACATTGAATTATAGAAGTCGATAATGTATTATGTGTATGCTAGGTCAAAGAGATGTGTTTTTAGTCTAGCTTTGAACTGACAGAGTGTGTCTGCTTCCCGGACAATGGTAGGAAGACTGTTCCAAAGTTTTGGTGCTAAATAGGAAAAGGATCTGCCGCCAGCAGTCGATTTTGATATTCTAGGTATTATCAACTGGCCCGAATTTTGAGATCGCAATAGACGTGAAGGACTATAATGCGTTAAGAGCTCGCTCAAGTACTGCGGAGCTAAACCATTTAGTGCTTTGTAAGTAATCAACAATATTTTAAAATTTATACGATGTTTAATAGGCAGCCAATGCAGTGTTGACAGAACCGGGCTAATATGGTTATATTTCCTGGTTCTAGTAAGAACTCGAGCTGCAGCGTTTTGAACTAGCTGTAGTTTATTTATTAAGCGTGCAGGGCAACCACCCAGTAGAGCATTACAATAATCTAGTCTTAATGTCATGAAAGCATGAACTAATTGTTCCGCATTTGTTAATGAGAGCATATGTCGTAATTTAGATATATTTTTAAGATGGAAAAATGCGGTTTTACAGATACTAGACACGTGACTTTCAAATGAAAGCTTGCTATCAAAGAGCACACCCAGGTTCCTAACCGACGACAAAGACTTAATAGAGCAGCCATCAAGTGTTAGACAGTATTCTAGGTTATTACGTGTGGAAGTTTTTTGTCCAATAATTAGAATCTCTGTTTTTTCAGAGTTTAGTAGTAGGAAATTACTAGTCATCCAATTTTTTAAATCAGCTATGCATTCCGTTAATTTTGTGAATTGGTAAGTTTCATTAGGTTTTGAAGAAATATACAGCTGAGTATCATCGGCATAACAATGAAAGCTAATTCCATGTTTCCTAATGATATGTCCTAATGGTAGCATGTACAGAGTGAACAGCAGCGGTCTTAGTACTGAGCCTTGTGGTACGCCATACTGAACTTGTGATCGATAAGACATCTCTTCATCTCTGTGTGAGTGTGTGAGCGAGTTAGTGTGTGTTTGTGTGTGAGAGCGAGTGTGTGAGCTAGTTAGTGTGTGTGTGTGTGTGCACAGAGCAACCACTCAGAACACCCTAGCAACCACCCAAAATACCTTAGAACACCCTAGCAACCACCCAAAATACCTTAGAACACCCTTGCAACACCCTAGAAACCACCCAAAATGTCTTAGAACACCATAGCAACCGCCAAAAATACCTTAGAACACCCTAGCAACACCATAGCAACCACCCAGAACACCCTAGCAACCACCCAAAATACCTTAGAATACCCTAGCAACACCATAGCAACCACCCAAAATACCTCAGAACACCCTACCAACACCATAGCAACCACCCAGAACACCCTAGCAACTGCCTAAAATACCTTAGAACTCCCTAACAACACCCTAGCAACCACCCAAAATACCTAACACCCTAGCAACACCATAGAAACCACTCAAAATACCTTAGAACACCCTAACAACCACCCAGAACACCCTAACAACCACCCAAAACACCATAGCAACCACCCAAAATACTTTAGAACACCCTAGCAACCGCCCAAAATACCTTAGAACAATTAAGCTACACCATAGCAACCACCCAAAATACCTCAGAACACCCTAGCAACACCCTAGCAACCACCCTGAACACCCTAGCAACCACCCAAAATACCTAACACCCTAGCAAAACCATAGAAACCACCCCAAATACATTAGAACACCCCAGTAACCAACCAGAACATCCTAGTATCCACCCAAAACACCCTAGCAACCACCCAAAATACCTTAGAACACCATAGCAACCACCCAAAATACCTCAGAACACCCTAGCAACACCATAGAAACCACCCAGAACACCCTAGCAACCACCCAAAATACCTCAGAACACCCTATCAACACCATAGCAACCACCCAGAATACCTCAGAACATAGCAACCACCCAAAATACCTCAGAACACCCTAGCAAGACCCTAGCAACCACCCATATACCTCAGAACACCCTAGCAACACCATTGCAACCACCCAAAATACCTTAGAACACCCTAGCAACCATCTAAAATACCTTAGAACACCCTAGCAACACCATAGCAACAACCCAGAACACCCTAGAAACTGCCTAAAATACCTTAGAACACCATAGCAACACCTTAGCAACAACCCAGAACACCCTAGAAACTGCCTAAAATACCTTAAAACACCCTAGCAGCCGCCCAAATACCTTAGAACACCTTAGCAACCACCCAGAACACCCTAGCAACTCCCTTCAATACCTCAGAACACCCTAGCAACACCATAGCAACAAACCAGAACACCCTAGAAACTGCCAAAAATACCTTAAAACACCCTAGCAACCGCCCAAAATACCTTAGAACACCATAGCAACACCTTAGCAACCACCCAGAACACCCTAGCAACCACCCAAAATATTTTAGAACACCTTAGCAACACCAAAGTAACCGCCCGAAATACCTTAGAACACCATAGCAACACCTTAGCAACCACCCAGAACACCCTAGTAACCACTCAAAATACCTTAGAACATCATAGCAACCACCCAGAACACCCTAGTAACCACCCAGAACACCCTAGTAACCACTCAAAATACCTTAGAACATCATAGCAACCACCCAGAACACCCTAGCAACCACCCAAAATACCTTACAACACCCTAGCAACACCATAGCAACCTCCCAAAATACCTCAGAACATAGCAACCACCCAAAATACCTCAGAACACCCTAGCAAGACCCTAGCAACCACCCAAAATACCTCAGAACACCCTAGCAACACCATAGCAACCACCCAAAATATCTTAGAACACCCTAGCAACCACCATGAACACCCTAGCAACGACGCATAATATCTTACAACACCCCAGCAACACCATAGCAACCACCTAAAATACCTCAGAACACGCTAGCAACACCTTAGCAACCAACCAAAATACCTTAGAACGTCCTAGCAACCACTCTTAACACCCTAGCAACCATCCAAAATACCTTAGAATACCATAACAACCCACTAGAAACACCCTAGCAACTTTAAACTAAGTTAAACTTTAAACTAATTTAATCTATAAACTACTTTAAACTTTAAACTAGTTTAAACTTTAAACTACTTTAAACTTCAAACTACTTTAAACTTCTTCAAACTTTCTGGTCCAAACTTTAACAAGCCAACTTAAAGTTTGTCTCAACGAACTTTTTCTAGTTATTTTTTTTATTTTTTTATTTTTTGTTTATTATTTAGTTAGATTCTGTTATTTGTCACTCTAGATGTGTTTCTCGTGTTTTGTTTAGTTTTTAGAATGTACCTATAAATCCTTATAGTTTTTGTGCTTGGTAAATGTTGCTTTGATTGTACAAATATATAATCTGATATGTAGTTCTGTTTCCAAAGTAGCTCCAAAGTGGAGCTTTGTTTAACTGCTTTAAATGATGAGTAGCGTAGCTTTTAGTGTAGCTTCCACACTCACTCTTTCAGTGTGCTGTTACAATAACTCAATAGGCTCTTGTGTTTTTACATAAGCATACACAAATCAGCTTCTTCTCTCTCTCTCTCTCTCTCTCTCTCTCTCTCTCTACCCTTTTTCTCTTTCTTTGCCAATCTATCACAAACACACTTTCTTTCGAACTCTCACAATCCCCAACAAGCTTAAACTCTGCAGGCACATTATTCCACCGGACACATCCGTTGTAGCTCTCAGGCCCTGATGCAAGTCCGCAGGGAAGTGTGCTTGAACTGTGAGACTGTTAACACTCATTTAAGCCTGTTACTATCTTCTACTATCAGACATTACTCAAGAGGTGCAGACAACTGAGAAAAAGCTCTCCAGACTCTGAAGGCCTGATGGTGTTTGAGGTTAGGGTGTAAACGGAGACTCTTTTTGAAAAGGTCAGAGCTTCTGGGGCGTTGATAGCCGAATAAAAGAGCCTCGGAGGCTTTAAGCAGAGACAGTGCTCATGCTGGGCAGAGCTGGATGGTAGAGCTTCAGGATTTTGAGGTCAGGGTTTGGGCAGTGTGTAGTCCTGTTGTACATCACTCGCATAGCGGCGTAACTGCAAGTGATTTCTGGGTTGGTAAGTATTTTCTTTAACAACGGTCATAAATTGTAATATGGTGATCTGAAATGAGCCACTGAGAACTATTATAAACATAATCATGAAATCGAATTTACATGAAGGTGGCAGCCACAATTATGTAATATAGTTTATTTATCATTCAAAAATTTGGGCTAAAATTAAAAAAAAAAAAATCAATAATAATAATAATAATGCTTTTTTTCAGCAAGGATGCATTTAGTGAAAATGACTTGTATTTTCAACAGGGAAAAATAAATAGATGTATAATTTTACAAACGATTTCTCTATGCTGCAAATCGACATATTAGAATGAGTTCTGAAGGATCATGTGACACTGAAGACTGGAGTAATGATACATTCAGCTTACATTTTAAAATATGTACATTATAAACAATATAAACATTGAAAACATGATTTTAAATTGTAATATTTCACAATATTAAATGTTATCGTTTTGTGTTTTCTCAAATAAATGCAGCCTGGGTGAGCAGAAGATACTTAAAAAAAAAATATATATATTTCAAACTCTTGACTGGTATTTGTTTCACATACAAATTGTGGTTCATGTGCTACGCACACACACGTTTGGGTTTTCCATGTTTTATTGGGAATTTCCATAGACAAGGATATTTATGCCGTACAAACTTTGTTCTATCCCATAACCCTAAACACAGAAATTGTTCTGCATTTTTATATTTCCAACAAACGTTTAGTTTGATGCATGAGCGGTTTTCATCCTGGGGACCATGATAAATATGTATTAGGGCTGTCAAGTGATGATAAAAAATAAAAATAAAATTAATTACATGATGATTAATTCATAATTCAGATTTGGCTGAGAAATTAACCCCAAAAGATAAAGTAATTTTTGTGTTCAAAATTTAGGCTTCAACGGCCATGATTTTTTTCAGAAGCCGCGTATAAATTGGTATTTAGATATATTTACAGACCAAAACAGTTCAAGTACCAACATTCTTCAAAATATCTTCTTTTATATTGCGCAAAAGAAAGAAAGTCACACAGGGTTGAAACGACACGAGGATGAGTAAATGTAAATAAACCGGGTTTTCTGTTTTTTGCATCATTTTATCACCAAAATGAGAATTTCATTACATTTCATTTAGTTTCGTTTCATTCATTCCAATGGCTGCTTCATCCAGGAATCAAGTCAACAGGTGTGTTCGGCGCAGTGCAGACCGATCTGTGTGTGACATCAAAGTACCGTGAGAGTGATTTGAAAGGAAACAGAGGCGTCTGCTCTCTAATCACTCTTGCGGTACTTTGATGTCACACACTGATCGGTCTCAAGTGCCCTTTGGACTAAATAATACAGTAGGCCTCACTTTTTCTTGCAAGCAGCTTCTATGCACCTGGAAGCTTGTCACTCATGTTTAGAAATTGAAGTGAGTGTGTTATCACACCATGGCACTTTGAAAGATAAAGGAGATTGAATCCAGTCTGCCAACAGCTGGCAAAAGACATTTTATGACAAAGGTATTCTTTGCAAGTCTCCAACCACAAACCTGTCTAGGAAAGGAAATAGCATGAGCGATAACTCATTAGACGGCATGACTTTTTCCATTGCCCAGGGATCTACGTTTTCTTCTCCGTGCACCAGGTGATACATCTTTGCGGGTTGGCCTTTGGATACAGGCGGTTTCCAAAGGACGACCCCGCCAAAAAATTCCAGGTTTGTGATGTCCATGGCGCTCAGTATTTGTTGAGACTATGTCAGAGAGGTGCTGATTCAAACCTGTGGTAAATCCTGAGGCTGCACTTTTCAGCCATTCACCTACTGTCCTGTGAAGCGTCTTGTCTACCCTGGCTTAAACTTGCTGAGAGAAAAAGAACATTTTAATAGCATATTTGAATTTAAGGGTGTTAGACCCAGGAATTCTTTTTATTTTATTTTTTATTAAACCTAAAATCATATTTCTTTAACTTTAAATTTTAACTTTTAAATGAAATTTTACTTAATAAATTGTTACATTTAAAATCAAAATTTTGTTTTAATTTAACTTTATTTTATTTATTCATTTTATTTTGAAAGCCTTTTGGAACTTTTACTCCTTGCCTTATCATTTATTTTTATTATTTTCAGACTAATATACTAATATTTTCCCCTTTTAAAAATTCAATTAAATATACATTCACACAAAACATGCAAAAATAATGTAAAAATGTAATGATTCATTTGAATTTATTAGAAGTGGAAATGTTGCTGTTTCCAAAACTAATGGCAGTAAATTGTTTTGGCTCATGGTTCAATGTTTTAATAAGAACATTTTATCTAAATGGAAGAGCTCATTACTGTGGATCTTCTCACTTTACTGTCACAATCACTAATTCTATATTTTAACTCTGAAGAGACATGGCCAAATCGATTGACACAGCTAACCTTTTCATGAATACATCAGGAATTAAATTTGTAAAAAGCTTAATGCTTTATTAGAAGATAAATTGGTATTCCTTTAAATATTCTAGAAAGAAGACACTGTGTGGTTTTGACACACAGTCTAGGTTGTCCCTTCCCTGCTGAAAATATAAGCATATAGTTAGGCATGGGATGCTGATGTGTAGTAGTGGCCAAAAGTGATGCCTGGAGGGGACATTTGTTTTTACATGTCATGGGAAAATTGGTTATCGTTTGACTCTGTATGTTGAATCTAAAGCGACCATTTTTTTGTGATTTTTGCTCAAACTCTTTAGAAGATATACACAAAAATAAAATAAAAATCATATCTCCTGACCACTAGGTGTCACTGTGCCGAAATTGTGTAGGTCAGAATACAGTAACGCGTTTCATATATATAGGCCCTGTCCCAAATGGCACCCTAAACATTCGCGGTCTTCTTTTGAGTCCGCACTTTCGCGGCGTAACGCTGCTTTGACTGTCGAGAAGAAGTCTAAGTTGAGCTTAGTCCAGTGCGGGCTCTGCAAAAGTGAAGGGCAAAGGGGGCGCTCACGAGCACCCTTCTGAAACCTAAAATGACAAATGGGACACCCTATGGTCTCATGGACGTAACGGACACGCGCACGCGGTGACCATTGTAAGTCCACAAGACCAAAAGTGTATATGAAGTGTGCCATTTGAGACAGGGCCATAGCCTCACGTCCACTTTGGCATGCTCTTCGTAGAATTAATTTGGAAGCTTTTTACTTGAATTCCATGTTTTGTTTTGTTTTTGTCTGCATGGTTTGAAGATGATCTGGTTCAATTTACATGAGATTCAGACAAACGGTCTTGGAGTTAGAAAAAGTACGTTTTTCGGAAATTCTAAATGCAGGAAGAAATTTCATGATGGAAAATGACTTAGAAATGGAGAATTAGCTTAAACATGAATGCAACTTTAGACAGTTAGTGGCGCTAGACCTATTGCTGTGGTTAATGTTCAAACTGTCCTCTATCTGTGTGCCAAATTTGACAACTTTTTACCATATGGTGATATGTGCCGCCATAGACCGCAGCCGATGCAGTGTTGACAGAACAGGGCTAATATGGTCATATTTCCTGGTTCTAGTAAGAACTCGAGCTGCAGCGTTTTGGACCAGCTGTAGTTTATTTATTAAGCGTGCAGGGCAACCACCCAGTAGAGCGTGATCCTGAAGCACTATGAAACCCATCCACAATCAATGTTTTTGTCCAAACTACTAAATTGTTTGTTTTATTAGATTTTTTTTCTTCATAGGAATTGTATGAAACCTGGTAAAGTTTTTGGTACTTGCTAGTTAACACAATTTTTTTTTTTATCATGGACATGATTCGAAAAGGTTAAATGGTCGTGGGTAAAAACTTGTCACACTTGTCCTCGCAGTCAAAAATGACCGCATAGCAAATTAATGGGAAACGAATTTTATTTTGTGAAAACGTTTGGTACTGCGGCCAAACACAATCTCAATGAAAGCTCATCAAGCTACAATTTGGAACACAACTTTAGATTTATGGCTTTGATTTTCTTGCAGTTTTAGAGTAAAATGTGATTTTTAAAATACATATTTCATATAAAATTGAAAATTGTATTTTTGTGCATTTTTCATAACAATACATGTACAATTCTGTTACTTTTCTTTTAAGTTCACTTTAAAATAAAAATTGCTTCAGCAATTGCCAAGTGTCGTCTTTGAAAAGAGATCAAACTGAAGTCTGTGCTCTAAAGATTTACCACAGTTTGCGTTGGAAATAAAATTTCCAGGTCTATGCTCAAAAAGTGAATAAGTGGATTATAAAGACAGCGTAAATATAATTTAGTATTAAAAATATATATTACATGTAAAAACATTATCAAACTAAAATATAGTACATTCATTTCATTGACAAAAATGTAATAAAAAATCAGTCATTTTTGACCGACACGTGAAGAGCACCAGACGGTAGTGTGAGTAGATCAGTAATTGGTGAGATCAGACCGCAGTGTGTACTACGTTCTGTCACGCCTATGTGTTTTTATCATTAATGGTCTCTTCATTAATGGTGTCTTTACCCCGCGGAGTTGCTTCATTCACTCATTCATTCAAAAAAAAATGCTGCTCTTCTGACCTAGTTCTTGGCAATGGTGTTTAATTTTGCCCTTGTGCACATTTTTGGACATACTGTCTGTTTGGCTCAAGAAGCTATTTTTTTAAACACAAAGTGTGTGAGAGTCTCCGGATCTGTGCTGTCCTTCAGAACTCATCCGGCTTTCTCACAGTCTTGCGGAGTTACATGAGAACGAAGTATTTTGACAACAACAGGGAATCTGGGTCACAGAGTTTTGAGGGTAGGCCACTGCATAGTCAGAGAGACAGGATCTGCCATTTAAAAAAAAAGGTTTCTTTTCATTGTAAATCAGGATTGTTGTTCTCATCTGTCATTTACAGAATACAGACTCTCTTGCTGTGAATTACAATTGATCTTCCTGCAATTGTCTTCATCTCAGATTTAAGAGGTGTTACAAAACTTAGTGGAACACACAGCTGTGTCCAAAATCACACTAAATTTGAAGAGCTCGCCTGTTGAAAAAGAAAGTTCTAGAAGTATGACGGTGTGTAGTCTGAATACAATCTGCCATATTGGCTTTGCGATGTGACCTACAATGTTAAACATTCCTATGTCAATGGATCACAACAATTCAGAAAAGGAAAAATCCTTTAAAACACATGCCAAAAGGCATGTCCTCTTTGTATTTGTTGTTTCCATGTGGTTTTGAAACATCTTTATACCATTTTCAAGAAAAAAGTTTGTTTTATGGCTAAAAATGTCATGTGGTAAAACCATCATGTAAAAATTAATAATATATTATACTTACACCTTGAATACATATAATTGTACTCATCTTTTTAACAATTTGACTAAATATTCATTAATATATTCAAGTTTAAGGGAAGGCGCACCACATAACATTTTACAACCTGAACTAACCTCTTTTTGTGATGAAAACGTCACATTATCTGAAATTAAGAGACTTGTTGATATTTAAAAAAAGGGAACATTAGCCGCGTTTCCACTGCCGTGCCAGGGCCGAGCCGCGCTAGTGCATGCCAGGGCCAGTCGCGTTTCCACTGCCACTTCCAGGGCTTGATCGGGGCTTACTCTGGGCCAACGGCCAGGATTTCTGGACCGTCGAATACCTTGGGCCAAAGCAGGCCATCTCGGGCTAGAGGTGTGGTCAAGGTAAAAGGCGGAGTTTATCGGTGTTAGGGAAAGATATGGTCTGCGGCAAGATGCACATTTCACTTTTTATATGTCGCGCAAAATGATCGCTGCACGAAATTTAGAATCGCCTGTACTAGTCTGTTGAAGATACCAAAGCTCTTCTGAGCATTTTGGCAGAAGAAAGAGTAGGCTACAACACGGCGTGTGCAGAAACGAGGATGTTATCAAGTACATCGTTGCTGAACTTGCTAAGCTAAGTATTCGCCAAACAACGCTCATCTTCCACCAAGCAAACAACAACAAAAGCAAACAAACAGACGCTTTGGTCCTCTCCATCTCGATCGTTGTGGCTTGCCTGAATGAACTTCATAATCCCCGCAGAAACGGGTGTGGTTGTATGACGTTCGATCCAGGAAGGCGTGTTAAGGACGGGGTTTAGGGCAGCGCAGCGGGGCTAGTGGCCCAGCAGTGGAAACGCAAGCCCGGTGGTGTTTGAGGCCCGAGGCCATTGGCCCGGCTCGGCTCGCTGTTAGCCCTGGCCCGGCAGTGGAAACGCGGCTATTATGTCAGTAAATGAACCCAGAATTGGCATCCCCCCTGGTTCCCTTGGGGGGAAAAAACACAAAAATTGATTGTGATTGTTGATTCTGATAAAGATTCTGATTGTTGCAGAAAATAAGCTTTGAGATCAACAACAGTTTATGGTTCTTAAATGTTTTGTTCATCATGATAATCTACAAAAAAAAAAACACACATTGACTTCAGGATGATTGGACTGGTAAAGAGTTAAAATGCTTACTTGTTTTTGGGGTTTTGGCCTACAAAAATACATCATCCTTGCAGCACTCTTATTGACCATTTTATTACACATTTTTCTTGACTTCTTGGCCATTTTGGCTTTACGTCTGTGTTTTTTGCAATGCATTCTGAATTTTCCTCCTGCTTGAAGGATACATTCAGTGATGCCAAAATGATGAAACCAAAGCGAAATTGCACTGATTGAAATGACTGGATTTTGCTCAGGCAGTTTCACAGAGCAATGGTAAATTTTGCCACACGTTTAGAAAGCAACGTCATTTTGCTGCCTACACTTTTGGAACAGACTTCATGTTGAGAACAGGACTATTAACCTTAATCAGTATATTTAATAAAAGATGCAAATGAGTGAGGAAATGAGGCATAGACATGCAGTCCATTCACATGCAGTCCATTCACAACAAGGAAGATAACAATACAGGCCATTGCCTGTATTGTTATCTTCCTTGTTGTCTGTCACTCAGCCCCCACAACATTGCAAATTCGTTTTTCCATTGAAAATTAGGGCCTCAAGACAGTACAAGCTATTGAATGGGCTGTACATCTATCCTTCAAAGCATTGTTTTCATTTGCACATGAAAAACGACCCAAGATGCCTTTGTAGGCAGCTTGTTAATCAAAACCAGGTCCAAGATTATCATGTTGACCAATCTCAGGTTCCCCACTGAACCTGTCGTTCTTCATCTAGGGACCTTGGACCATGAATAAACAAAACGGTTTAGTGCAAACGTTTGAGCTCTTGGGATATGACCTTGGAAAAAGCCTCTGAAAGCTGAGGGGTTGATTGACTGACAGCGTGAGGGATAAAGCAGGTCTCTCAAAGTGACACTGCTGGATGATGGTGTTCAGAGGCACTGGACTGAGTTAAGAGACATTAAAGAAGTCAAAGCAATTCAGAGGGTATTTAACACCCTTCTGGAATCCTCCGAAATCCCCCGTCCTTTAAACAATAAGTGGAAACATTTTTCAGCCTTTATGCTTTCAGATTGGCACATATAAAAGCTGCGCTGATGGATGGACCTTAAGCGTGATCTGGAAAAAATCTTGAGTGAAACAAAATATTCAAATGCGAGCGTTCATGAAAGTAAAATGGGTTGTAAACTGCAATGTATGTTGATTTTTAAAAGCAAGAATAATTTAGCAGAGTAAGTGTCACTTCCTGTAACCAACAATTTACAAGCTGTATCCAACTCGTGCAATATGGAGTTATTCAACTGACCTCTCCGTTTCCAGACAGATGTTTATACGAGCGTAATCCATAATGGAACTCTATTTGGAAAGCTGACCAGTTTTTAGTTAGTCATCTCTTACTGGATGTTCTGCACTTTTTTCCCTGTCTTTATTCAGCCTCTCCTGACATATTGACACACAAAGTACCAAACTAGTGGAAAAAGTTTGTCGCGTGATAGCTCAATGTTCTCAGACGGTGAATCAGCAGAGATGTCTGAAGCCTTACTCATATCTGTAAACACTTGGAATGGGTCTGTAGATCTGCAGTTGCCTTATTTGATCTGTGCAGAATCGTAATTGTGTGGTGAGTAACATCTAACTACAGATTATGAGGGATTTCTCTACTGAGTAAGCATGGGGTGAGAAAGCATGGCCGTCCAGGTAGATTCGGTCTTTGTTTAAGCAAACTTGGGCTCTGAGAGGATGGCAACAGTCAACTATTCTCAGTTTGTTTATGTCTGTGGCCGAAAAGGGATTCAGACATCTTTTATTCATCTGTTTCCCAGTCCTCTCATCTCCTTTCTCCTTTTTTGTTTGTTTCTGTCTCAAAAATGTAATTCTCTCTCTCTGTAATTCAGTCTTTTCTGGTTAAAACATGCTAGAGCCTCTTTAAAGAATCAGCATTGATTCAATCCATCAGTGACTCTTTTGCTTTCAAAAAGGCGCATTCACTCACATACTTGTGCTTTTATGCATTTGTCGCTGGATGTTTTAAAGTTGTAAAGTCATGGTTTGGTCAAATAACAAACCCATATATACTGTCTCTTTGGAGTTAGTAAGTTGCTGTTTTCTTGCTCACCAAGGCTCCATTTGTTTGATTAAAAATGCAGGAAAAAAGTAATACCGTGGAGAAAAAAAGTAATACATTTTTAATACATTTTGAAATGTAATTTATTTCTGTGACGCAAAGCTGGATTTCCAGCATCATTTCTCATTACATTACAGTTTTCAGTGTCACATGATCTTCCAGAAATAATTCTAATATGCTGATTTGATGCTCAAGAAGCATTTCTTCTTATTATCAATGCTGAAAACAGTTGTGCCGCTTTTTTTTATGGTAACTGAAAAAAAATCTGGAAGTTCAAAAGAACTGCTTTTATTTAAAATAAATCATTTTTAGCAATGCAAAAAGTTTTGTAACACTTAATAAGGTGCCATAGTTACACGTTGCTAAATGTACTTACTAAATTAATAACAGTAAATTATGCAAAATTACAAGTAACTAACCCTAAATCAAAACCCTAACCGTAACTCTATAGTTATTACATGTAATTAATTTGTTACTCAGTACTTATATAAGTACAATTTAACTGTCACCTTAAAATAAAGTGTAACAAGTGTTACATTTTATACAGTTGATTGGTGAAGATCATGAGGCAGGGCAACAACTCACTGCGGGAAGAAGCCTATAGAATGCCATTAGAATGACCCTAAAATTGTATTATTCTATTATTGTCATGAATGCTGTTTATGTTGCCACTGCTACCACTACTATTGCTACTACTACTATTATTTTTTGTTATAATTATTATTATTAGTATGAATACTACTTCTCCTACGACTCTATTACAATTACTATGAATCTCTCAAATTGCCTGTAACTATATCACTAAAATATTCCATTGCTTAAACTTACCAATGTACCTGCATACATCACTATATCGATGTATTTGTTTTCTTTCCTTTTTTAATTTTTTTTTGTGTGTTCAGTTTATGTATTTTATGTGTATATACAGGTCCTTCTAAAAAAATTAGCATATTGTGATAGTTCATTATTTTTCATAATGTAATGAAAAAAAATTAAACTTTCATATGTTTTAAATTAATTGCACACCAACTGAAATATCTCAGGTGATTTATTGTTTTAATACTGATGATTTTGGCATACAGCTCATGAAAACCCAAAATTCCTGTCTCAAAAAATTAGCATATCATGAAAACGTTCTCTAAACGAGCTATTAACCTAATCACCTGAATCAACTAATTAACTCTAAACACCTGCAAAAATTCCTGAGGCTTTTAAAAACTCCCAGCCGGTTTCATTACTCAAAAACACAATCATGGGTAAGACTGCCGACCCGACTGCTGTCCAGAAGGCCATCATTGACACCCTCAAGCAAGAGGGTAAGACACAGAAAGAAATTTCTGAACAAATAGGCTGTTCCCAGAGTGCTGTATCAAGGCACCTCAGTGGGAAGTCTGTGGGAAGGAAAAAGTGTGGCAAAAAACACTGCACAACGAGAAGAGGCGACCGGACCCTGAGGAAGATTGTGGAGAAGGACCAATTCCAGATCTTGGGGGACCTGCGGAAGCAGTGGACTGAGTCTGGAGTAGAAACATCCAGAGCCACCGTGCACAGGCGTGTGCAGAAAATGAGCTACAGGTGCCGCATTCCCCAGGTCAAGCCACTTTTGAACCAGAAACAGCGGCAGAAGTGCCTGACCTGGGCTACAGAGAAGCAGCACTGGACTGTTGCTCAGTGGTTGCATGTCATTCGGAAATCAAGGTGCCAGAGTCTGGAGGAAGACTGGGGAGAAGGAAATGCCAAAATACCTGAAGTCCAGTGTCAAGTACCCACAGTCAGTGATGGTCTGGGGTGCCATGTCAGCTGCTGGTGTTGGCCCACTGTGTTTTATCAAGGGCAGGGTCAATGCAGCTAGCTATCAGGAGATTTTGGAGCACTTCATGCTTCCACCTGCTGAAAAGCTTTATGGAGATGATTTCCTTTTTCAGCACGACCTGGCACCTGCTCACAGTGCCAAAACCACTGGTAAATGGTTTACTGACCATGGTATTACTGTGCTCAATTGGCCTGCCAACTCTCCTGACCTGAACCCCATAGAGAATCTGTGGGATATTGTGAAGACAAAGTTAAGAGACGCAAGACCCAACACTCTGGATGAGCTTAAGGCCGCTATCGAAGCATCCCGGGCCTCCAATACACCTCAGCAGTGGCACAGGCTGATTGCCTCCATGCCACGCCACATTGAAGCAGTCATTTCTGCAAAAGGATTCCCGACCAAGTATTGAGTGCATAACTGAACAATTATTTGAAGGTTGAGCTGTATGCCAAAATCATTAGTATTAAAACAATAAAAGACCTGAAATATTTCAGTTGGTGTGCAATGAATCTAAAATATATGAAAGTTTAATTTTTATCATTACATTATGGAAAATAATGAACTTTATCACAATATGCTACTTTTTTTAGAAGGACCTGTATTTCATTGATCTTTTACCTTGTATAAGCTACAATGTTTTGTTAACTTGCAATAAAAAAATAAAATACAAAAAATGAATGACAAAAATTTCAAGATATCAGGGCACAAATGCCCCTGTATGAGATTTTGTCTCATATTTATATCATATGTTATAGTTAAACAATATCACTGCTGTTTTTGTTCCGATTATCATTAAAAATATAATTTCATATTTGGGGGAAAGTTTGCCTATGTGTGATGATTTCTGTTGAATCAAATCAAATATTTCATTCTAAATCTACTTTTTGTACTGTCTATTTGACGCTTTTTCTCATTTAACACAATAATGACTTTAAATGATCAGTTGGGGGTCATTTCCAGACAAATTTGATGTACGATTAATTTGCGATTAATTCGATTTATTAATTGGCACATCATGTAATTAGATTACAACTTTTAATCTCTTGACAGCCGTAATATGTATATGCATTAAATTGACCATAATATAAATGTCAGGAGGACCTGACAAATATGTTGATTCTTCTCGTCCCAGTGATTGTTGGCCAAACTGAGCTGTTTATCTTTGGATATGTTTAGATTTTGTGTGGAACCATTAGACCTTCACTGTGTAACAACGCTGCTGAACACAAAAGGTTTGTGTTTACTTTCACATGTCTCCTGCCTCGGCCTTTTCATTCAGACTGAATAGAATGTGGCTGTTTGATGCTGACTCAACACAAGTAGGAGCACAACAATGCATATGCATGTTTCTGAATGGAAAGGCACAAGTTAGTGTGTTTATTGAGTGTGTTTTATATTTTTCTACACCCCATAAATGTCATTGTGTTGTGTGGTGGACTCATGGATATAATTAGGTTGTATACATGATGTCTAACATGGTTTTTAACCCACCGTCCATGAATGAAGCCTATGTGCCACTGTCAGTTTGTTAAAAATTGGAAAAAAGGCCAGAACAAGAAAACCGAGCTAAAACATTGAGATTACAAAATAATTCTGAGAATTCTCATGCTTCCACACAGTATTGCACATGATCTGTGTTTGTGGGAATTACTCTGGGAATGACTCATCAGTGAGTCATGGCAGTTAGGGGGGTGATTCCAGACAGCATGACACACGTGTTCCTTCAGTCAGTGGAGTACCACAAGGTTATATATCAGGACCAATCAATTTCAGTTGTATGTTTTTTATTAAGCTGAGTTTATCTAACCGCATCTGTGTGGCTTGAATTGCCTGCAGAAAGCGTTGAGAGATGCATGGTGTTCATTTTTGGCAGGAAAGCACTGAATGAATGATTCAAGTCATTCATGTCTGAAAACCTGTAACCTGTGTGCACTCTTTTGTTTGAAGTGGTTGTTTCAGTCCAAGTAATTGTCTAGTCATCTTAGCTGGATAATTTAATTCAGATTGCTCCCAACATTGAAAAAACATGCACCTTGATCTTCTGTTTTTTTTTTTCTGCAAAAGAATAATGTACCACACGTCCATGACTAATGGATGTTTCAATATGTTTGTTTTCTGTTCTTTTTTTTAGGACAGGAATTCCCAACCAGCAGTTTGTGATGAAACTGTGTCTATTTACTTATCTAGCCTTATCTCTATCTGTCTGACTGTTGTTCTGTCTGTTTTATCCATCCATCCATCTGTCTCAGTTTCTGTTCTTTTCCTTTGAAAAAAAAAAAACAGTCAGGTAAACAAAAACAGACAGACACTCTCTATTGGTCTATCATATCTCTCTGTCTGTTCCTCTCCTGTACTTTTGCTGGTCTGTCCTTTTACCTGTCTCACTTGTCACTCCATCTCTCTCCATCATGGCATCAGATCTGTGCAGGTTTGCACCACATGTGGCTTACGTCATATGAACCTGCTTGGGATTAAGCATGTCTTTCTGCACACTATGTGGATTACAGCATGAAACATAGAAATATTGTGTCTCATTTTTGATCTCCGAGCTCTTTGATTTCAAGGGGATTACAGCACAAGTTAAGCAGACCTCCACTATGAAGTTTTGCCCTCTTGGATTGCCAGGTTAGGTATAATAAATCTCTAGGGCAACTACCGTCCCAGTCTCGCGTCTGTTGGAATGACAGTGCCTCACATGAACCTCTGGTCTCATAAATTCCTTCCGGAAGGCGTAAAAGAGCTTGTGTTCAGAGCCTTAATGCCAATGAAGAATAAACAGTAAACATCGTAAAAGAAAGAATAAAGCAATAAAACCACACAATTGAATGGAAACTTTGTAAAAACTTGCACTCTTTTGTGGTATTCTCAAAAAGTGTAAAAGTGTTTTCTATTGTTGCTCGAAAGCCTTTGAATCGGGAGTTCTTTGAAATTTAGATATGAGATCACATATCTGAATCATATTATTTGCAGCTGTTTGTTCACTTTCTGTGCATATATAGACACTATACAATATATATATATATATATATATATATATATAATAATAATAATAATAATAATAATAATAATAATAATAAATAATAATAATGTGTGTGTGTGTATTTCTATATATATATATATATATATATATATATACACACACACACATATACACACACATATTATACTATACTGTATATGTATGTATATTATTTTGTATACATGTGTGAAATAATATAATAAGATAAAATAATGAATATGTATTTATTATATAGCCAGAATATATAATATATGTATCATAAAATATCATTTTGCCAGAATTGCAAGAATATTGTGTGCTAAAATCCATATAATTTACTTTGCCAGACTGTGTGACGGCACATATACGCTTCGTCTTTACACAACTGTCCTCTCCAACCACAGCAATGAAGGCATAGTGTGCCTCACACTCCCTTCCTCCCCTGTCAGATGAACTTTTTTTTTTCTCCTTTTTGACTATGGGTCGCTGTAAGAAAGACAACAATCCTGTGAAATGACAAGGTGTGACACTGATTTTCATTTGCATGCCTGTCAATCAAAACCCAAAGACGTACTAATAAAAGAAAATGGTATGGATTGACGGCAGACTTAATCACATCATCTGTCCATACATATTTTAAATCAAGTTCTTGAATGTGTCTGCCCATGACGGATGACACAAGTATGTTTAACCACTTCTCATGCTCAGAGACAGACGTAGAGGAATTGGCTGACCCAAAGCCTGCCTGACCCAAAGTGTTATAATTTTAGACTCGAGCCTCTCACATGGTCTGGAACAAGGACGGCGTTTGGAAATAAACTTGGAATTTAGCTTAATTGTAGTTTACAGATTTAGGAGGGGCCAAGTGTTCAACTTCATTTTCCTGCATAAATAGAGTGTGAGTATAAGCCAAAGACATGGGGTTTGGAAGCCACAAAGGGACTTTGAAAAACTTCAGAGCCAGAAAGGACATTCTGACTTCTACTGTTTCAAAACATTATGGCGCAAAAGACAAACATTGGCTTCATAATGCATAACATACGGTCTAAAACTATACTTTAATTAATGAATGAGGTAGAAAAATTGTCTTTCGTAATCTACAACAGCTTGCACATAATATTAAATGGGTAAACATCGTTTAAGAAGTCACCGTCAAACTAATTATTTAGTATAGCTAAAAGAAACTTTAAAATGCTAGGTTACAGCTACAGTATGAATATAATTTTCATATCGTCCAGATGCGTCTAGAAATGGCTTCCGTAAATCTTTGTTTATAGTCACATAAAGGATAATTCAAGTCACGTTTATTTATATATCGTTTTATACACTGCATTTCCAATGCAATGACTAAAGCATTTATATTACATTGCAATGAGCTTCATTATCAGCCCCAGAGTGGAAAAGTATACCGTGTCCGTACCGGCTTGGCCGTGGTGGCCCAAGGGTGGACAAGCGCCTATAGAGTATTTGATCTGTAAATACTAACAAAGATTGCAAAAAATGGAAAAGATTACAACTCTAATCCGTAAATCCGTCACACTGCTGTTATAATTAAGAGCTGTCACTTTTGTGAAAAAATCCTGTTCGATTTTTGAGACATAAATGTTCATTGAATCGATTGTAAAATCGATTTGTCCATGTCTAAAGACGTTTCCATTTTCAAAACCAAATATAGGCAAATCCACGGACAACTAAACGGCATTCGGACGAACTTAAAGAGTGCGCTTGAGACGCGCACAAGTCAGCAATATTTCTGATGATTTATTGGCGTGAGGTTTCGTGCACAATGAAAGACAGGAGTGCAATATTCAGGGTTTGAAATTAACATTCGCCAATCCGCCAAACGCGGGTAAAAAATAACTTTGGCGGGAAACGCTGTCAAATCGAGAGCCAATTTGGCGTGTTTCTGTTTACTAATTTTTCTGGGGGAGTTCGTGTAGCCAAATCTGCGTGGATTTAGCGCAAATATGCAACTCGTGAGTCGTCATGATATCTTAAATACAGCGTATTGCGCATCTGCCCATTTCTGGCTTACTTGAACACACACGTCACTAAGCAACAAATAGCGGCGTGCTTGTTCACTTTCATTGAAGTAATAGCGAATATTAGAAAGCATTTGGTTAACAGAAAAGACATTGTTATTTTCCAACATCTTACATGTTCTGTGTACTGTATTGATCTGTCCACCTAAAACACATTTTTGGTAAAAAAAAAAAAAAAAGTTGTTAAAATCGATTCCCTGTTTTCGAAACGTGTTGGTTGGTCCAATCGATTTTCGAACGTAAAGTGACAGCCCTAGTTATAATGTCCGACTGATTAATGGAAGAAAAATTTATTTAGTTTTTGTGTGTGTGTGTGTGTTTAAGGAGACACTCATGGTCCTTTTCATTCGGATCTGGCCTGCAGATCGCAACGGACTGGACATCTGGAGAGCCGGCAGGATTCCCAGGTGGGCTGATCCATCTGTCTGGCATTGGTCTGATAAATAAAGATTGTGTTTTACATTTATTTACATACTTTGTTCCGGCCATGGCAAGTTCAAAGGATCTTATTTTATGATGCAGACTGCAGCCACTGTAGGAATTAACCCTTCAAGCTGCTGCCATGAAATGTACTGGATGTAGCTCAATATAATGGGGTGGTGGAGGGGTTTCTTTTGGCTTCAGGAGGAATTCAGCAGTGTGAAGAACTAGGTGTGCCACTTAAAAGTATAATTAAGGAATAAATAACCAATTTAACCCTAACCCTAAAAAAATTAAATAGGTTTAGTTCAATGTGACAGTAAAATAATAGCGAATCATTTGATAAATGAATAGACATTTAAAACTGCTTTAAATGTAATTCATGTCTAAAAGCTAAGTTAAATTGACAAATACATTTCAAACTATGTTTTTAAATGTAACAACTAATTATTCACAAAAAGAAAATTCAGTTGTTTTGCCAGTTTGTTTTAAATTAATAAATGGATAATTATTTCATTTTATTTACTCCTAGTTCTCCATATGAAAGAAGCCCTATCCGAAGTGGCATATAAAAGATCCACTTTTTTTTATAAAAATGTTTTTATTGTAGAACAATATTTAGGGTTCAGTTTAAAGTTGTCATCGTTGTCTCGTTTGTAGTTTTCATGCTAATCAGTTTAATTTGGGTTGATTAAGCCTTAAATAGGCGACCTTTTTTTTCCCCCTTAAAAGCCTTGGGGTAAAACATTTTCCGTAGTTCTTAATAAAGAGTAGTTGAGAGATACTGTGAACACACCCTCGTAAGTTCATCAAAGAGCAAGGCCAAAGGTTAATCTGAAATGCACAACTAACAGAGACTCTGCTGACAGCCCTACGGCGACAGTCAGTGACAGGACTGTTATTACTGTATTATTACAGCATTATTACTATGTATTAACATCACACCACTGTCTGCAAAAATTACCTTTTTGTTGTGCCATTGAATTTTTATAGATCTTAATCAGACATCGTCTGGAATCATGTGGAATCAAATAATTGCATTCACATCTTCACGCTCCTAAAGCAAAATCTGTCTCCCACATGCCAGATATGTTAAGTTATCTGCTGCGATCCATCTTCTCTTCAAAGTGAAGCTTTGTGTTTGAGGAATGCACTGGCTGAAGTAAAAAAAAAAAAGTCTATTAATAAGCCATGCCCTGTTGGGGACCCTATTTCAGCAAAAATATGTCATGTCTAGTTAGGGTGTTGCTGACTTGTCTGTGAGAAAACAGGCTTCAAAGCGGGACATCAGTATCAAACTTAAGAAAACAGGCTTTCTGCTGGGCACATCATTCTCACAACTTTTGTGGCTTGGGAAGAAAATAAAATGTGTGCTTTTTTGGGGGGAGGGGAAGAGGGTTGGGAGAGCATGTATATTAATATTGACTGTCTGAGAAATCTTTAAATGAGGGTTAGAGGTTAAATTATTGGAACTGCAAGGGCAGAGATTTGTGCTGCAATGGGATTTGAGAGAAGTCCTCAGGTGAATTCACTTAAAATGGCGCCGTGATCGTCAACACTTATTTGCGTGTGCTGTTTTTTTTGTGTCAATGACTATATATGATGCACAAACTTTTTGTGCTTTTCTGCTGGCGGTTGAATTCATTTAGGCTTAAAAGCACCTCAGACTCTTTTCTAAGTTGATTCTCACTTTGTCCTTTATGCCTAAGTGGTTGATGGACATACAACCATGTTCGAGTTTGAGAACTTTAACCATCATCATTCCAGTCTTGTATAAACAGCCTCTTAGGCGTTTATTTGCATTTGTGACAACCACCTGGAGGCCTGTTTTCTGAGCCGCTGTAGTTATTGACTCCTCCATTATATATGCTGTCTTGAGGTTTAATCTAGTCATGCAGTACATGAGGGAAACCCCACCACTCAATGTCATGCTGAGTGAGATATTTGTCTTTCACCTCTTAAAATCCCTCCCCTCCTCCCCTTCTTAAGGGTTATTGACAGGTCTAGAAGGCTTCAGGGTGAGTGGAGGTGCATGGAGGGGGCGGGACCCTAGTATTGAGTGACAACCTACAGTTATTGCATCTACTGACAGATAGATCGTGTCATTAGTTCTCCATGGAAGGAGGTGCTTTTTTGTAGCACTTGAAACATGACTCTGTATTATTCTGTGGGAAGAATGTGAGTGGAAAACTCATATACTTCAGACATGCTGTTTAATACAGGTATTCGTGCAGAACTAGAGGGTCTGATATTAGATCAGTGGAATAACTGAGAGTGACCTGATTATGTCTGTCATGTATTATTCAGGTTTGATGGATTCTGTTAGTAAGAGAATTAGGCCTATCTGTTTTCCGTTAGTTTACGTAATGTATGTATATTTACATGATAAGCTAAGGGTGGATGCTTTATTGGCACAGTGTAGTGTCATGCGCTGAGACTTTGACTAGCAGAATCAAGTCTGGTCCAAATTTGAGCATATTCTGGCAAAGAACCACCCATTTAGACAGGAAAAGATTATTTTACTGACATGCAACCAATCGAGTTTTGTTGTTTTAATTCAAGGGTGGCTTTATCTGAAATACTGTACACCAAATTAACTGCTAAGGAAGAAAAAAAATGGGGCCGGTAAGATTTTTTGGGGACCATTATTTGTTAATGCTTAATTTTAAGGTGACATAAGCCACTTTTCCATTACCCTTCAAATTGCGCAAATGGAAATTTCGAATTGAAAATATGGCCAATGGAAACGTAAATTACGCAAAAACTCTCATATATCATAAAGTTTTTATGCTCGCATGAGGTGGGGGTTTTCAGGCAATTAGAAAAAGGAATATTTTGCAAAACTGCAATGGAAACAGTTTTTGCGCATTTACAGGTCACCTCACATAGATGGCATGGTATGTTTGGACAGAAGACGAGACAGTTCTTCATTAAACTCATAAAAGACAAAAGCATTACGAAGAACAAAGAAATGCTACAATTTGTCAAGACCTTGAAGCAGATATGAGGGAGAAACACCCAGAAACTCATACGCAGCCGCTCCCAAGTATAAAATATAAAATTTGATAAAAGTATAAAAATAATGGCTAGTGCGGTGGTTGGGATGTACAGTCCCCTCCAAAAGTATTGGAACGGTAAGGCAAATTCCTTTGTTTTTGTTGGTCACTGAAAACATTTTGGTTTAAGATCAAAAGATGAGTATGAGACAAGAATTCAGAATTTCAGCTTTTATTTCCTGGTATTCACATCTAGAAGTGTTATACAACTCAAGACATACCACCCTTTGTTTGAACCCACCCTTTTTTCAAGTGAGCAAAAGTATAGGAACAAATAATCTTAAAGTAAATAGCATTTAATATTTGGTGGCATAACCCTTGCTTGCAATAACTGCCTCAAGCCTGCGACCCATCGAAATCACCAAACTGTTGCATTCTTCATTTGTGATCCTATTCCAGGCTTTTACCGCAGCTTCTTTCAGTTCTTGTTTGTTTCGGGGTGTTTCTCCCTTCAGTCTCCTCTTAAGGAGGTGAAATGCATGTTCTATTGGGTTAAGGCCAGGTGATTGACTTGGCCAGTCTAAAACCTTCCCCTTTTTCCCCCTGATGAAGTCCTTTGTTTTGTTGGCAGTGTGCTTTGGGTCATTGTCCTGCTGCATGATAAACTTCCTCCCGATTAGTTTCAATGCATTTCTCCGTAAATTGGCAGACAAAATGTTTCTGTACACTTCTGAATTCATTCTGCTGCTACCATCATCAGTTACATCATCAATAAATATTAATGAGCCTGTTCCAGAAGCAGCCATGCATGCCCAAGCCATGACATTACCTCCACCATGCTTCACAGATGAGCTTGTATGCTTCGGATCATAAGCAGTTCCTTCTTTCTCCACACTTTGGCCTTTCCATCACTTTGGTAGAGATTAATCTTGGTCTCATCAGTCCATAAGATTGTGTTCCAGAACTTTTGCGGCTCATCTCTGTACTTCTTTGCAAATTTCAATCTGGCTTTCCGATTCTTACTGCTAATGAGTGGTTTGCATCTTGTGGTGTAGCCTCTATATTTCTGCTCTCTGAGTCTTCTTCGAACAGTGGATTGTAATACCTTCACCCCTACACTGTGGAGGTCATTGGTGATATCACTTACTGATGTTTTGGGGGTTTTCTTCACAGCTCACACAATATTTCTGTCATCAACTACTGTTGTTTTCCTTGGCCGACCTGTTCGACTTCTGTTACTCAGTACACCAGTAGTTTCTTTCTTTATCAGGGCATTCCAAATTGTTGTGCTTGCTATGCCCAATGTTTGTCCAATCGCTCTGGTCGACTTTCCTACTTTTCTCAGCTTGACAATGGCTTGCTTTTCTCCCATAGACAGCTCTCTGGTCTTCATGTTGGTTTATTTTCTTTAACAGGAAATGCAGTCTTTATAGGTTTGAACCAAGAATGAAAACTTAGTCTAGTTATTTAATGTTTGGACAATCAACCTAAAAGTCAACACCTGGGCAACAAGAAACATCTGTCAGTCACATGTTCCTATAATTTTGCTCTCATGAAAAATGGGTGGGTTCAAACAAAGGGTGGTGTGTCGTGAGTTGTATAACACATCTAGATGTGAATACCAGGAAATAAAAGCTGAGATTCTGAACTCTTGTCTCATACTCGTCTTTTGATCTTAAACCCAAATGACTTCAGTGAACAACAAAAACATTGCTGTTCCAATAATTTTGGAGGGGACTGTACGTAAACCAACCAACATCCATCCATTGCCATGATTTTTGGAATGACTTTTGAAAATGCCATTTTAGTCCCATTAACATTGGTTAATGGAAATGCCATAATTTCCCAATAGTTTTTTATTGACATTTAGAAAATATTGCTAATGTTTTGCGCAAATCTGTAATGGAAACGCGGCTATAGTTACATATTACATATACTATATTAATAATATTAAATGATGCATAAATTCAAGCAACTAACCCTAACCAACCTGTAGTTAATAAATATGACTCAGTACTTGTTTGTGTTTGACACTGGATAATTTTACAAAAGATTTGTATTTCAAATAAATGTTGTTATTTTGAACTTTCTATTCATCAAATAATCCTGAAAAAAATTATCATGGTTTCCACAAAAATTAAGCAGCACAACATTGATGATAAACAGAAATCAGAGCATCAAATCAGCCTATTAAAATGATTTTTAAAGGATCATGTGACACTGAAGACTAATGATGATGAAAATTCTGCTTTGATCACAGGAATAAATTACCTTTGAAATATATTCATATAGAAAGCAGTAATATTTTGTAATATAAATTGTAATAATATTTAACATTATTGCTGTTTTACTGTATTTTTTGGTCAAATAGATGCAGCCTTGGTGAGCATTAGTGTCCCGATCCCTGTGCTGTGTCTTGTTCTATAAGGACTTTTATGTTGAAGTGTATTCCTTTGTTTCTGTGTTCACCTTCTTGTGTTTGTCTCCTGTTTTGCCTTGTACCTTGTTTGTCACTATAGTTGCCCTCATTAGTTCCCATGACAACAAATCACCCACACCTGTCCCTCATCAGACCCTTGTTAACCTGTCTATTTAAACCTCTGTGCTTCAGGATGTTGTTGTTTGTCGGTCATTGTTCCTGTATGTGTTACTGTTTTTGCTCTCCTGCCTTCTTTTTGTGGGTTATACTCTTTTTGGATTATTTGATTATTCTGCTAATAAACTTGTGCTTGCATCTGGATTCTCTCTCTCTGCCTCGTCCCTGATCACACGTTACAGCTCAGGTTACAGAACGACTGAACAAAAATGAATCCAGCAGCACAAATTAAGCGTCTCCAGCAAGGAGATCGACCAATTGAGGACTTTGTGATGGACTTTGTGGAGCTGGCTCACTTGACTTGTATTGACAAGGTATGCCTAATCATATATTTTCATAGAGGGCTATCTGAGCCACTCAGCTCACTTATGCCGTTGCATGACCCTAGCTGGACTCTTGAACATTGTATTGACTTAGCATTACTGCTGAGCGGCTCTGCATTCACTGTGGGAGTCTCCAGAGTCTCCAGTCGTCATGGACGCCCCGCCAGAGTCTCCAGTCATCATGGATGCCACGCCAGAGTCTCCGGCCGTCATGGATACCACGCCAGTGTCTCCGGCCGTCATGGATGCCACGCCAGAATCTCCGGCCGTCGTGGATGCCACTCCAGAGTCTCCGGCAGTCATGGATGCCACGCCAGAGTCTCCGGCAGTCACGGATGCCACATCAGTTTTTACGGCTGTTTGAACGTTGTATTTGAAGATACCAAGGGGATTCCTAGGCATTGGAGATTGGCATCCTGTTTGTGGATACACCGCTTATGTCAGTGCAAGCAGCCGACATCCCTAGACCAGCGCCATCTAGCCCACCGGTATCTGCGCTGTCAGTCCCAGAGGTTGTTCATCTGTCCTCGGTACTCTCTATAATGATGGCAGCCATTGTGTGGGTTTGGGCAACAGACTGCTCTTCAGCCCGTTTCTGCCCAGAGTCCAGTCCTGTGTCGGTTCCAGCTTGTGAACTTCCTGTCTGCTTTGACGCGACATCCCTGAGTTTACTGTCTGTCCTGATATGACCACGGAGTTCGTCCCTGAGATTTCAGTCTGCCCTGATGCTGCAACCACAGAGGCTGTTCCTGAACTTCCTGTTTGTCTCCACTTGACCACAGATGTCGTAACTAAACTGCCTTTCTGCCCTGAAATAACCAACCTGGAATACCCTGCTGGTCCCTTTATGACCATCGAGGACACCCTTGAGCTCCCAACCTGTTTTGAAACAGTCCCTGAGGCCAACATTAACCTCTCTGTGCTCTGTGTTTCAGTTTCGCCTGATCAGCCGTGGTGGTCTCCAGTTCCACCAGATCTAACGTGGTGGCCCTCAGCTACCCCTTGGTGGTCTTCACTCTGGTAGTCTACACTGTTGTGGTGGTCGTCTGCTCGGCCATATGGGTCTTTAGTCCAATCTACTCAACTGTGGTGGTCGTCTGCTCTGCCATAGGGTTCTTTAATCCCATCTACACTGCTGTGGTGGACTTCAGCTCCACCATGGGGGTCTTCAGTCCCGTCTGCTTCGCTGAGATGCTCATCTGCTCCGCTGAGATGCTCATCTGCTCATCTGTTCCACCGTGGGGATGTTCAGCCCTGTCTGCCCAGCTGTGGTGGTCATATACTCTGCCATGGTGGTCTCCAACTTCGCCTTCCTGGCCACTTTTACTGCCTGTCCAACCATCCCTTTGCTTTGTCTTGTGCTCTGTAAGGACTTTTATGTTGAAGTGTATTCTCAGTTACCATTGTTTCTGTGCTCACTTCTTGTGGTTGGCTACTGTTTAGCATTTTACCTTATTTGTCGCTATAGTTACCCTCATTAGTTTCCATGACAACAAATCACTCTTCAGCCCCATGTTTCCCAAAACATAAAAAAATGGTGTTTGCTAAAGCTTATGTATTTACAATGGCTCATATTTAGGGTTCGATTTTTTTTCTCTCTAGAAAAACATGACAATTTAGTTACTTATTTGTGAAAATGTCTAAAGTACAAATATCAAAAAATGAAAATATAAAATGTATAAGTCTATCCATACATTTTGTAACCATACATAGGTTGTTTTATGTTATTCCTTAAATTTTCATTTGAGCAATGTAACAAAGTTAAAGACTCAGGGAAGGAGGAGGGAAACAGCAAACGTTCAACGCAACTTTTCACACAAACCAAACGTAAACAATAAAGCGAAAGTAAAGCAGCAGCCCCTTACTAACAATTGCCGCATAAACTAAAACAAAAGTTTATGGTCCTCTCTCATCTTCAACTGTTGTCACTCCTATTTTCCTTCCGGAGCTCCTCTGTGGGACTCGGTGTGTCTCACAGGTGATGCTCATTAACCCTCGCACAACTCGTTCCATTCCCACGCCTCTCTGCCCCTGCCCTCCTCGCCACAAGCAGACTTCTGATCTGTCTATTTACTTTCATTGTCTGCTGATGATTATACTGCATTTAAATGAAAGATTGCCAAAACTTTGACCAATGGTTCCACTTTGGTTCAACACACTTTATATAAAACATAACTAGAGTACCAGTAAACTGTATTTAGTCCTTGTGGATAGTTTTACTTTTATAGTATTACTTTTATAGTATTACAGCATGAACTGTCACCATGAAGCAAACATTTCTGCTTCCACTCATCAGCATGTTCTAACACTGTTTTCCTCAAAGATTGTGGCAAAATCAATTGAAGTAATTCAAGACACATTGAATACCTCGAAGGAATGTCATATCTTTTAAAGTCTCATTAAAAAGGTGAGAAATGGTAGAGCAATTGTGATTCTGCACAGAACTGGCTGTCTACCAGAGCTCAGGACACTGTGTCCTTGCGAGAAGAGCTGGGATAATGTAGTAAAAGTGGCTTAAAATAGTTCAATTTGGTTTTATTATGTTATAGTCTGATATTACAGGAACTGTGCAGTGTCAATGACACATACATTTAATAAATCTACCTGGAATGGAAGAAGGTGACGACGATAGCTTTGTTGAAAAGACATCAGTTGCAAGCCAGTTCTTGTACGTAGAATTTTGTGTTTTCAACCTGTCACCAACACAACTTGAATTCTCACTGAAATCTCACTGGTCCAAAATCCCGCTCCACATATCCATATTTTTATTATATTATATTGCAGGTTGATGCACCAAGGCTGCATTATTTATAAGATAGATAATATAGTTTTTTATTATTATTTTGAAATAGATTTTGGTTTTATATTTTTCATTTTAAAGTTTTAGTAATTTTGTTGTTTTTGTCACTATTAGTTTTAGATTTGTAAAAATTTATATAGTTTTTACTCATTTTGAAGCTGAAATAAAATAAGTTATCTTCCGATAGGTTTTAATTCAAGTAACTTTTTTATTGGTTTTAGTTAACTTATCATAGCCCTGATTTATTTTTAGGCCATTTTAAACTTTTCAGTTAAATGCATCATACTTCCATGCTTGAACAATAAAATGTAGAAAAAAAACCCCACCAGTACCCTAACCTGTGACATGGTAATACAGCACTAATAGGATGTGTTGAAATAAATACAAAATCATACATTGATGGATATAAATATAAAGAAAGGAGAGCATGATGGAACTTGTTTGGCCTCTTCAGCTAATGTACTAGTGTCCAGCTTGTGGGCAAACGCTCTTATTTTAAACATATGGGCCTTGGAAACCAAAGCATCTCTCTCATCTTTGATCACTTAACTCCACTTCTCTCTCGGCGAAAAAGCAGCTGTGCAGATATTGTTGGACGTCATCCATGGCTGATGAAACACCTTGGTAATCCTCAGCACCAAAGCCCACAGTGTGTCGTGGGATGTTTGCTAAGGATAATTTTATTTAGCAAAAGTATCTCACATTCACTGATGCGTCCAGGTCTCACTCAGTCATTATGTTTGGTCTAAAACGCAACTGCTCTCATGTTTTGCCGCAGAACAGCAATCGTGAGTTTTGTCATCTTTGCAGGACTGTGATATAAAAAGTGTACAAAGTAACATATCTTTGGCAACAGTGTGAAAGTGAATAGCACATAACAGGCACAATAGTGGTATAAACATAGATATTTATCACTTCAATGTGCGTCACATGACTAAACATGCATCAATGTTTTCACAGTCCACACTACAACGCAAAAGCGACGGTTTAAAATGTATCCACTTTGGAAAGCGTTTTCAAATAAGCTCAGTTTTTGCTGGACAAAAACGCCATCTCAGTGTGGACAGAAGGCCGAAACGGAGAGAAAAAGATGCAGTTTCAAACGAAAACTTAATGTGGACAAGGCCTAAGTCCCTCAGTTTGATCAGTTCTTTGTTCTATTCTGTTCGTGTCTTACACATCGTTTTGTTTCTCGCCTGTGGAATTACCCAAGTTTATTTTATAAAATAATTCTCTTGCTTTTTGATCCTTTTGGCGGCATCTTCATCTTTATTGACCTTAAACGTGACAGTATGAACATTTTGAGGGATTTTTAATTGAAACAGTTTAGGTTTTAACATTCCATCTTGAGTCAGACACAAGTCTCTCAAATTGACAAACTCAATTGCCAAATATGATTGTTGTAGACTAGAGGTCAGTGATAGATTTGTTCAATCAAATGGGAATAATAATAAATGTAATGTCTCATTATTTAGTTCATTGTGATTAAATCTACAATATGTAATTTTTTTCATGTAATTCATGTAATTCTTATTAGCGATTGCTAATAGGAGACAGATATCAGCGCCACATGCGAGTCCTGCAGATATACTGTCAAGGAATAAGGACATTTCATTCTTCCGAACTACCTGCAAATGCTGAATTACTACACACAAAGGTCAGTTTATTAGACACATGAAGCTTGTGAGGTAACACAGCGCTGTTTCACTCGGTCTACACTAAACTGCATTTGAGTGTGTTGAAAGTTATAATGTTATTCTATGTGTTAGTTTGTCTGTATGAGACTAGCAGTAAGCTAGATCAACATCAGAATAACATACTGATCATACTCTAACATTTCTTCATGTTGAGCTATATAACTATTGATTAGTTTTATGTACATTTGCTCACCTGTCTAATAAAGTACATGCAAGAGCGGCGTCTCTGTCAAGTCGAAGTTAGTCGCGGACGTGGAGCTCTCGGCATCTCAAAAATGCCACGCTGATATTGATCCTCGTTTTAGTTCTCCTTTTGTCCCAAAGTCCGCTTGCCATTATCCATAATATTTGAACAAAATAACAACAGCGTGAGCGTGCATCTAGACGTAACGCAGTTGTCCACGTCTGTCGCCATGGTTACTATGGCAGTACGAGAGGAAACCAGGGATAACGTGGATATTACGTTATTTACAGGCAACAATGAGCAGAGACGGGCCATTATTTAAAATTGGAATTTCTCTGAAATTAAAAATCTTTGGGTACTTTTGGGATATTGTAAGTACACAACTGCAGGAAATATATCACACTGTGCAACTTACATATTGTAGGTTTAATTACAGAATAAAACATATGTATTAAAATACCTTTCATTGCTTACAATTTTGTATACTTTTGGATAATAATTTTGGTACTGTGTTGGGTCACCACCCACAATCTGTTTTAACGCGTGCGTTTGTTTGTTTATAATTATGAAAGGCATTTATAGTGGTGATGATTTAGAGTCAAGTGGCTGCTCTTGTATGTTCAGTGTGTTTGCGCTCATGCTCATGTATATGTGCTGTTGTTGTCCATCCCAGTGGGAAGAGCTTGGCCAGTCCTCCTTGTTTGGGATAATTGCATGTTTCTGTGGTCTGTGGTCCATTTTCTGTCTCTATGTGGCCAGGGTATCTATGTGGCAGGATCCACATTTAGGAGCACTGTCTCCACTGTCCAAATCTGTCCCACTCCTTCGCTATTCCTATAGAATTGCTTGCACTTTACCAATATAATACTGTGTATTCGGCAAAATTAAATTCTAGTTTTGTGTGCAGTAGGTTTCTTGGGGCCTTCGATGTCTATCAGAGCTGGAAAATATATTCCAAAGTTGGTTAATTCATGAATTATTTAATGTACTGAAGGGGGGTTAACGGAAATAATAAATCGGCCACTACTGTGTGTTTCAGGAGTTGAGCTGTGTGATGAATGGATCATCTGATCACTGAAAGGGACCAGATCAAGTGATTTATGCAGGAGAGTGTGAAAAAGTGAAGCCAAGGCGTCGTGGTGTCTTTTCCAAAGAATTGCAATGAACAAACGTTATGAATTGTGTGTGTGTGTGTGTGTGTGTGTGTTTAAGCATCTGAATCGTTTATCTGACATTTTGGACTGTACAGTTAACCTGTCAACATTTATTTTTCTTGTATTTTGTATAGGTTAGGGTATTACATTCTAATTACAATTCTAAAGGTATTTTAATATCAAGTTTTAAAGCCTGTTCACTCCAAGAATAATTACTCTAACGATAACTATATTGGCCATTTTTGAATATTTAATTGTTTGACTGAATTCCTATTTGGCATTTTAGACTATAGTTAAACAAACTGTTACGAATCACAGGAGACAGATGCAATAGCAAAAACGCTTTATTAAAGGTAAATAAATAATGTTTGGTCAGAGTCACAACACCGGGAAAGTCACACAGCAGGAGAGGGACGGTGAAACGGGCGGAATCCAGCGCTGATGTAGAGTGACGCAGGGACCTCGGTGAACAACCAGTGCCGTGCTCCCAGTCCAGTGCAGGTGATCTGTGAGTGAAGTGGAATCCGTGGAAGTGAGAGGAACTCGAAGATGAACAGGGAATCCACAGGAGGCCAACGAAACTCGGGAACAGGGAACACACCGGGAGAACAACGATCTGACAACACCAGTTATTGAACATATAAAGGGTAAAACAGATTGAAGCCACCTGGCGCTGCTGACCATCGCTGATCAGTGACCGCGCCCACAATTAACGCACACACACATAACAGCACGTAAGACGAGAGAGAGACAATGAATTCATACACCGTGACAGTACCCCCTCCTCTAAGAACGCCTCCTAGCGTTCCCAGATGGCCTTACCTGTCGATTGTAATCATTGATAAGGGAGTGATCCAGAATGTCTCTAGCAGGAACCCAACTTCTCTCCTCCGGACCGTAACCTTCCCAGTCCACCAGGTACTGAAATCCGGGTCCCCTCCGTCTCGAGTTCAGAATACGGTTAACCGAATAAGTTGGTTCCCCATCTACGAGACGCAGCGGGGGAGGAACCGGGACTGGCGGATTAATGCGTGCATGAAACACAGGTTTAATCTTAGACACATGGAAGGCGGGATGAATTCTCCTGTACGCAGGAGGAAGTTTGAGTCGGACTGCCACCGGACTAATGATCTTGGTGACAGGAAACGGGCCAATAAATTTGGGAGCAAGTTTATTAGATACGGATCGGAGAGGAATATTCTTAGTAGAAAGCCACACCTTTTGACCCACGACGTATACGGGAGGCTTCGACCGGTGGCGATCGGCTTTAGCCTTAGTGCGCGCCCCCACTTGGAGAAGAGTCTCACGGGCTCTCATCCAAGTGTGGCGGCACCTCTGGATGAAGGCGTGGGCGGAGGGGACCGCGATCTCGGATTCCGTACTGGCAAAAACAGGTGGCTGGTAGCCTAAACTACATTCAAACGGAGTGAGGCCCGTGTATGACACTGGAAACGAATTGTGGGCGTACTCCACCATAGACAACTGAAAACCACGTCTGAAAACCACATCAGAAACCATGTCTATCGGAAGGCCATGTAAGCGAAAGACGTGATCAACGACAGTAACCGCTGTCTCCTTAGCAGAGGGTAATTTGGGCAAGGGAATAAAGTGAGTCGCCTTCGAGAACTGGTCCACGACAGTCAAAATGACCAGCTTGCCCTGGGAGGGCGGTAATAAAATCTAGTGCGATGTGGAACCAGGGTCTCGAAGGGACAGACAGCGGTTGGAGTAACCCATCTGGGGGTCGATTGGAGGATTTACCAATGGCACAAACAGAGCCATAAGTGGCCACCAGAATCATTGCCTGACCAAATAACTGGTGCGATTAACTCCTGGATGACAAGCCACACTGGAACAATGCCCCCACTGAATAACATTGGACCGACACTCCTCTGGCACAAACAACCGATTCGGTGGGCAATCATGCGGAGGCGTTACCCCTTCTAAGGCCTTCATGACCCTCGACTCGACCTCCCATCTGAGAGTGGAGACCACTACTGTCTCAGGTAAAATACACTCGGGAGTAGACGGGCGTTCGGATTGGTCAAAAATACGAGATAAGGAATCGGGTTTGATGTTTTTGGAACCCGGGCGGTACGAGAGAGAAAAGTCAAAACGTCCGAAAAAAAGTGCCCACCGAGCCTGCCTAGAGTTGAGTCTTTTGGCGGTTCTGATGTATTCCAGATTCTTATGATCAGTCCATACGATAAAAGGTTCCCCTGAGCCTTCTAACCAGTGACGCCATTCTTCCAGCGCTAACTTGACTGCCAACAACTCTCTGTTACCAATGTCATAATTACGCTCGGCAGGTGATAAACGATGGGATAAAAACGCGCAGGGGTGCATCCTGTCGTCTGTGGAAGAACGTTGGGAAAGAACTGCTCCTACCCCCACCTCTGACCCGTCGACGTCCACCACAAACTGACGTGAAGGATCAGGGGTAACGAGGATGGGAGCCGAAACAAAGCGGCTCTTAAGTTTGGCGAACACAGCCTCGGCTGTGTCGGACCACCTGAACGTCGTTCTGGGGGAGGTCAAGGCAGTCAGAGGCGCGGCTAGTTGGCTGAAGTTGCGAATAAAAGGCCGATAGAAATGGGCAAATCCCAGAAACCTCTGCAGGGCCTTACGGGAGTCTGGACTAGGCCAATCAATCACAGCCTTAACCTTGTCAGGATCCATACGCATTCCCTCAGACGAGAAGATAAACCCTAGGAAAGGAACAGACTGTGCATGAAAAACGCATTTCTCCGCCTTGACAAAAAGCCCATTCTCTAGTAACCTCTGAAGCACTCGTCTGACGTGCTGAACGTGTTCCTGGAGAGAAGATGAAAAAATCAATGTCATCCAGGTAAACATACAGGTCCTTCTCAAAAAATTAGCATATTGTGATAAAGTTCATTTTCCATAATGTAATGATAAAAATTAAACTTTCATTTGTTTTAGATTCATTGCACACCAACTGAAATATCTCTGGTGATTTATTGTTTTAATACTGATGATTTTGGCATAAAGCTCATGAAAACCCAAAATTCTCAAAAAAGTCTCAAAAAATTAGCATATCATGAAAAGGTTCTCTAAACGAGCTATTAACCTAATCATCTGAATCAACTAATTAACTCTAAACACCTGCAAAAGATTCCTGAGGCTTTTAAAAACTCCCAGCCTGTTTCATTACTCAAAACCGCAATCATGGGTAAGACTGCCGACCTGACTGCTGTCCAGAAGGCCATCATTGACACCCTCAAGCAAGAGGGTAAGACACAGAAAGAAATTTCTGAACAAATAGGCTGTTCCCAGAGTGCTGTATCAAGGCATCTCAGTGGGAAGTCTGTGGGAAGGTAAAAGTGTGGCAAAAAACACTGCACAACGAGAAAAGGTGACCGGACCCTGAGGAAGATTGTGGAGGAGGAGCGATTCCAGACCTTGGGGGACGTGCGGAAGCAGTGGACTGTGTCTGGAGTAGAAACATACAGAGCCACCGTGCACAGGCGTGTGCAGGAAATGGGCTACAGGTGCCGCATTCCCTAGGTCAAACCACTTTTGAACCAGAAACAGCGGCAGAAGCGCCTGGCCTGGGCTACAGAGAAGCAGCACTGGACTGTTACTCAGTGGTTGCATGTCATTCGGAAATCAAGGTGCCAGAATCTGGAGGAAGACTGGGGAGAAGGAAATGCCAAAATGCCTGAAGTCCAGTGTCAAGTACCCACAGTCAGTGATGGTCTGAGGTGGCATGTCAGCTGCTGGTGTTGGTCCACTGTTTTATCAAGGGCAGGGTCAATGCAGCTAGCTATCAGGAGATTTTGGAGCACTTCATGCTTCCACCTGCTGAAAAGCTTTATGGCGAAGACGATTTCATTTTTCAGCACGACCTGGCATCTGCTCACAGTGCCAAAACCACTGGTAAATGGTTTACTGACCATGGTATTACTGTGCTCAATTGGCCTGCCAACTCTCCTGACCTGAACCCCATAGAGAATCTGTGGGATATTGTGAAGAGAAAGTTGAGAGACGCAAGACCCAACAATCTGGATGAGCTTAAGGCCGCTATCGAAGCATCCTGGGCCTCCATAACACCTCAGCAGTGCCACAGGCTGATTGCCTCCATGCCACGCCGCATTGAAGCAGTCATTTCTGCAAAAGGATTCCCGACCAAGTATTGAGTGCATAACTGAACATAATTATTTGAAGGTTGACTTTTTTTGTATTAAAAACACTTTTATTGGTGGGATGAAATATGCTAATTTTTTGAGACAGGAATTTGGGGTTTTCATGAGCTGTATGCCAAAATCATCAGTATTAAAACAATAAAACACCTGAAATATTTCAGTTGGTGTGCAATGAATCAAAAATATATGAAAGTTAAATTTGTATCATTACATTATGGAAAATAATGAACTTTATCACAATATGCAA